>QVRM01002729.1:0-30757 GCA_003439945.1 Dermanyssus gallinae
ATATCTTTACAAGGAAAATGGTCGATTCTCTTCGGCTCCGCTGACTCATCCATCAGACGTAGATCGTAATTCTTGTATGGTGTGGATGACTGAGTTAATCGACGCGCACTCGATGTGCGTTGTCCTCCGCTGGCGACCGGTCCGCGCGCGGCGGCGTTCGATTCAGCAGCAACGAAGGGCGTTTGAAAGAAAGACACACTTGCACTCCTAACGCACTGCGACGATCTCTGCTGCGACGAGATCAGCGATGACGCATACATACTCAGTCAGCGAACGCGAACAGAAAAAAACAATACGAAACTAACACACAAACCACTAGATGGAGAAACAACATTGATAAATAGATAACATAGAGAGACACCTAGTTAGAGAGATTGTGATAAAGGGAGAGATATTTTTGTAGAGAGCGAAGGTGTAGAGACAATGAGCGAGAGAAAGAGGAGATATAAGGGAGAATAAGGAAAGAGAGAGAGATATATAAGGAATAAGGAAAAACTGGCTAACCAACTTACACTTCTTCTTTGTGTGTGATCTATGTTGCTAGCCCGCCGCAGGTCGCTCGGGCGGGAGAGAGGATGTACATGCTTATATTTACGGCTTCAGAAAGCCTCTTCACAAAGCTGCAGTTTGAGTAGTATGAGCGCGCGAACAGCGGGACCGACAACGATACAAAGACGGAAAGAAAAGCGCGCCCCAAAGGCATAGATAGAGATAGATTGGGAGAAAGAAGATAAATAAATAGAGAGAATTATAGATGGAGAGATAATCGGTAAAGGGTAAAAGAGGCAGAGACAAAGGGGCGCAGAAAAAAGGGCGAGCTAAACAGCGAGAGAGAGAGAGATTGAGAGAATGTGTACGAGGATTGGTCGATCAGCGCTGAGAGTCATCGCGGAGTCATCACCGCGTGTGGACCGATTTCGCCTTGTCAACGGCGACGTACACGTGTACGTGCGTTGACGCTGACGTTTGTTGTTGCTTGCTGCTGCTGCTGCTGCGAGTGTAACCCTTCATCTCAATCAGTCACCAGCGTCTCCCCTCCGTCGCGTCTTACGTCCATCGCGTCTTACCACCGTGCGTCGTAATGCCGGCGCGGCCGTCGCTGCGGCTGCTGGTAGAGCGTTCGGTGACTCTCGGCGGCTTGGTGGCGGCCGCGCCGGTTGCAGCGGCTCGAGCGCGTATTAGAACGACGTCGGCGCTCGCGGTGACGCCACCTGGTGCTGTTGCTGATGCTGCTGCTGTTACTGCTACTGGAAATGCTAGTACGTCAACCGCAGAATGGTAGAAGCAGAGGAGCAGCGACCGCCATATTTTTTTGGGGACCGCATCGTTCGTCGGACGACGTCGATGAACTATCGGCACATCACAAGCAGACCAGATACGGAGTAGTAGTAGTAGTAAGTACAACACAAAACACAATAGCAATAACGAAAGCAATAATAGCAGTTAACACAAACAACAACAAACAACAACACACAACAAAAACAAAACAACAACAAACAAAAAAACCAAAAACAACAAACAACCAACAACAACAACAACAACAAAAACAACAACACAAACAACAACAATAAACGCAACTACAAAAACAACAACAACAATAACAACAATAAAAATAGCAGCAACAACAACAACAACAACAATAACAACAATAAGAATAGCAGCAACAACAACAACACTAGCAGCAACAACGACAACAATAGCAGCTACCACAACAACAACGATAGCAATAAAAAGCAACAATAGAGACACCATTAGCAACAAACAAATGTCGGCCGTTTTTACCATCATACGCTGCTAATTTTTTTTACTTATTTTCGTTTTTTTTTATCATCATTATCACCACCACCTTGCTGTGGCTGCTCTTGTTATTTTTTGTTTGCAACAACAGAACCAAACAAAGAAGAAGAAGAAGAAGAGGAATGGAAACTATTCCGTTTCCATGTTGTCGTTCTCCGTCTGCCTCCATCTCTGCTGTTGGCTAGAGCCAAGCATCCAGACAGATAGGCAGACTACCGAGTACCTCGGCGGTACCCTCTGCCCCAAAATGCAACGAGAAGACGGAACGAACGCCACCCCGCGGGGGTTGCCGGCTGGAGGGAAAAGGGGGCGAGTAGTGCCCTAGGGTTGTTGCTGTCATGGCTGACGGCGTGTCGCCGGTTCGATCTCTGTTCGTGACCGAATTTTCTTTGAGCGATCTTCTCATCGAGAAGCGTAGATAACAAGCCATTGCGCGGAGATTACGCGCGACAGTGGCCACGCTGTCGCCGCAACAATGGTTGGGGAGGGAAGGATATCCTAGATAGATCTCAGCATGTCCGTTCAGCCAGCCAGTCAGCCCCAGTGCATTCAACGTAGGCGGCTCACGGCGATTCCAAGCCCGTCGGTGACTGAGAGGCTAATCTCGAATTGAGAAAAAAACGAGCTTCTTGCAGATGTTTTTTTTCTATTCTGTTTTCTCTTTAATTCGATAAGAAGCAGCAAACCAGAACCTAGAACTAGAACGACTGCCAGTAATCGCACTGATATCAGTGATAACAGCAATCGTCGCGAAACCCCGGGCGAAGCATTGGCTATTTATTATTGAGGAGGCTGAGCCTCGGAGCCGACGGAGACGACGCGGTTGTTGTTGTTGTTATTGTTGTTGTTGTTGTTGTTGTTGTTGTTGTTGTTGTTGTTGTTGTTGTTGTTGTGTTGTTGTTGTTGCTGCTGCTGCTGTAGTTGCTGTTGTTATTGTTGTTGTCGGCGATGCCGTTAACATTGCCATCATCATCGCCATCATCATCAACAAGAGCATCATAATCAGCAGAAGCTGCAGCTGTAGCGGCAGCCTCTGTACGACGGGCCAATCGACGCGTTGGTCGTGGAGAGGACAAACGCCACCATCGCGGCGAAAATTACGCTAACAGTAGCAACAGCAGCAACAACAGCAACAACAATAACAACGGCAACAACAATAGCAGCAACAACAACAACAACAACAGTAACAATTCCAAGCCGGTAGACGTAGCGTTCTCGCTGCTACTGCTGCTGCTGCTGCTGCCGCTGCGGCGTGTTGCTTTCGTCATCGTTACCTCCTTCTTCTTCGTCGTCGTCGTCGTCGCCGTCTTCTTTCTCTTCTTCTTCTTTTTGTACTCCTGAGCTTATGTACTGCTTCTGTATCTGGCGGGTGTCGTTCCTGTGTGCCTGTATCGTGTGGTAGTGGTGGTGGCAATAGCATCTTGTCTGTATCTGCTGGGTGCCGTCTCTCTGTGTGTGTGCTACCGTTGGCTACGCTACGCTATCGTGTCGTTGGTCATGGTCCTGGTCCTGGTCATGATGGTAGTAGTGGTCGTGGTGGTTATACCACCCTGTGTCCTGTGACTCTGGGTGTCTCTGTGCGGAGTCTGGGTGGTATGGTAGTCTTTGTGGTGGAAGGGGGAGACGGAGGAGGCGGAGGAGACGGAGGAGACGGATGGGGTGGGCCGAAAGGAGGTGATGAGTGTGTGACGTGTGGTGTGGCATGTTCCTCGTCTGCGGTGAGACTACAATCTCCCTTCATGACGATGCCAATGATGATGATGTCGATGATTGCTGTGATGCTGATAGCACAGATGATGATGATGATGATGACGACGAGAATGACGACGACGACGACGACAATGGTTCTGACGATGCTGGTGATGCTGATAAAGCTAGTAATGAGAACGAGCAGCATGGCCGGACTTCGGCTATGTTCACCATTGTCACCGCGGCAATTGCCGGCAATCGCCATGACTGGTGCGCGTCACTGTTTCCTCTGTTGCTGCTGCTGCTGGTGTTGTTGCCGTTTGTTCTTCTGAAGTAACTTTTGCTACTAGTTCTGCTGCTGCTGCTGCTGCTGATGTGGCTGTGACTTTGATGATGAAGTTTGCCCTCAGTGTGAGGCATTTGTAAACGTCAAGGGAATTTGTGTCGACGACTTTGGTCAAACGACAAAAACGACAGCATTTCTTGTTGTAGCAGTAGTCATTCCTGTAGTCGTGGTGGTCGTGGTGGTGGCTGTGGTTGTTGTTCTCGTCGTCTTCGTCGTCGTCGATGTTGATGTTGTTGTTGTTGCTGCTGAGGCGGACTGCTACTGTTGTTATGCAAGTACGGCGGTAGTAGGCTGGTGGTAGTAGTAGTAGTAGAAGAAGTGGAGAACTCGTGGAGGAGTAAAACTCAATGGCGCTCCAGTGTTGCTATCAGACAGAGACGGCGTAGTGTAGTGAGCCTGCGCCAAAAAAAAAACGCAGGAGAACGCCGAGCACGACGAAACCACCAACGGGGGTCTGTCTGCTTTCACCACGACGGCGGCGAAGCCACCAAGTCTGCCTGTGCCGTCTGGGAGATCTTGTTGAGCGTCATCACGTTGGCGTTGATGGTTGCTGTTGTTGTCGTTGCTGTAAGTTGCTGTAGTGTACAGTAGCACTTGTTGTTGTTGAGCTGTAGACGTTGCCGTCGCTATTGTTGTTATTGTTGCTGTTGGCACAGCTGACTGCTGCTAATTGCTACCGTGATTCAGTTGTTCGGTGGAGTTTACGTAAATCGTTGGTGGTCCGCCGTGTTCGGCATTACCGTTACCTCACACACCGCACATACACACACTACTCGAGTGAACGAGTGGAAGTTGCAAAAAAAAAACGTTGTGTCGACTCTGTGGTGTTCGTCGTGTGTTCGTTCGTGCCGCACCAGTAGCATTCCTCCCCATTCCTCACGTCCTCACTGCCGCCCTCACGGCTGTCGTCATTGGTGACGACGACGACCCAGTTGAGGGGGCCCGGGGATCTGTGTTATGCGTGAATCCTGTTGTCTTGACAAATGTCACCCCCGGCGTTTGAGATGTCAGCGCGTGGCCTGCACATAGATCGCCGAGCGCCGAACGCCGCGCGGCATACGCCTCTCTGGAGTACCGGCATCAAGCGTTTAGCCCGTTTGATCTCAAAAGGCAGGTGTTGTCTCTTTGTTTGCTATTGTTGTTATTGTTGTAATTTAGTACTGATGTACCGGGGATGTGTGTATGCGCTAGATCGTAGCTTAAAGTTGATCCATATTGAGAAAGCATGCCATTTTTGAGGCCAGTTGGTCATGCTTCAAGGCTAAGAGATGGATCAATAGACAGCTATGATGTTGATTGATAAATATATATATATATATATATATATATATATATATATATATATATATATATAGATTATAGACAGATAGAAAGAGGTAAAGAAAGGAAAAACTAAAAGGCACATTAATTATATGGCGGTGCAACCTCTTACGCGTGTCTTAGAAGGCAGATTTGATGAACAATTTGTCTAACAATTTACTCCATTTAATCCAAGCATGACAACAAAAATCGAAAACCTGGCTCAAGTTAGTCACGCTAAGCCACGCACAGCTTCTTACGCTAGGCCAAAATCCGCGTAGACACCGCACCAACAACAACAACATATACAGCAAGCAACATTCCAGGTTCCAACACAATCCCAACCAGCAAACGACGCTGTAATTGCTAACGAACAATAACCGCCATAAGCAGTCTGTCTCTGCTACCGTATACTGCTTCCTATCTTACGTACAAGGCCAAATCATTCAAATGTGAGCTAAAACTTGGATAAAACACGCCAATTGGCCAGCTGGACGTAGGTAGAGACGGTGACGTTTCGTCACCGGAAAGACCGTAAATGGCCGAGAACGCCGAACGGTCGAGTCTGGCCGCCCGCCGCGACGCTCAGTCTGTCTAAGGCTATCATCATCAGTGCGCGCGACTTCCTTGTCAACGGCAACGCATCAGCCCTAAGCTGGCCGCAATTGCTGTGGGTGGGAAACTTCCTCAAGGTGGTGGTGTTGCTACTAAGAAGAGGAGATGCTAAGAACTGAGTCTGCATGTAAACACATACACTCAAACTCACTCACACACAGAGACTTCCTGCATACACAACATGCTGGTGCTGCTGCTGCTGCTGCTGGTGCTGCAATGTGCTGCTGTAATGGCTAACAGTCGGATCCGTAATGCAATTCAACATCATGGTCTAAACGTACGTCCGATGACCTATGGGGGACTGCACGGAACACCACCATTGCGCCATGACCCATCACACATAATGTGTGATGGGCCATGGCGATCGAACACACTTCGTCATTCATCAATTTTTCACTGAGTTCATGGGTTAGCGCTATATGCTGTTAGTGCTGAAGTAGCTTCGCCCAAGTAGCTTTTGCTGCCCCAAAAGTCCTGTTTGCGAGATGAGCCGTGCATGAACGATATGCGTATACATCGATATCGGCTAATTTCCATCGATATCCGCCAATTTCCATCAATACTCATTAATATCCAGTAATATCCGCTAATATTTATCAATACTCACCAATATCCGTTAATATCCGCTAATATCTATCAATACTCACCAATATCCGTTAATATCCGCTACGATCAATCAACATACGTAATAATACCCATATATTTATATCAATATCTATTGCAATTGATTTGTCTGTCTGGGGTCGTTGAACATACTCGAATGGCACACAGTTCACGATGTTGTATTGCTCTCAATATTATTATTATTATTATTAATTTTAATATTACAAACATTATTTAAGAAAAAAGACAACTTGTTCTAAGTTACGGCCACGTTGCACAACAGCGACACTCTTTCACAGCAAAGTGCCGAACGACCCTCGAGCGGACGTACAGCTTCCTCAATATCTCTTTCTTCCATTTTATTTCTCCATATATATATATATATATATATATATATATATATATATTTACTTACATACGTACGCATATGTGCAGACATCCCTTCTCGAGGTCGCTGCTAATCAACGGCGCGCGCCAAAGATGTATTACGCCCCCCCATGGCTGTTCCATTACAACAGCTATTTGGGCTTTTGTGATGGCTGTGATGATTTTGCATACGCTTTTGACGGACCGGTCTGCTTAGCGGCTCTTCTAGGCGGCCTATAATATCCTGCTCTTTGAACATACACACTGTGGCTGTGAACTGTATCGATCTGGTTTTGGCCTAGCATTGAATATTGCTGTTGGCATAGCTGTGCCGCTGGTGGCCGCCGTCTTCACTATGAACGTTACTATCCGGATGTTGTTTCCAATACCGCTGGTGTTGTTGTTGTTGTTGGCACTGGTGTTGTTGTTTTGTTATTGTTGTTGTCGTCGTTGTTTTTCCTCTTTTTATTATTGTTGTCGCTGTCTCCAGCAACGGTAGTATATTTCCAATGTTATTGTAGTTGCGCTTTTTGCTGTTGTTGTTGTTGTCGCTACATCTGTTCACCGTAACACCACGTATTAACAACGTATTTTGTTTCAGATGTTTGTTTACATTACATAAAAAGTAAACGATTTATTAAACTAAAACGAATTACCTATTCTCGTGTATTTGTTGGCAAATACTTGTTAGCAGCGTACAGTTCTTCTAGTTGATCAACGTAAGTAATGAAAAATCCGTGCGTCACTCTGATGATACACGTCAATGCATGCACATTCGAATTTATGTAGGGGACATTGTGGGGGGATATCGACCGAAACGGGTGGTCAGACATGAGCGACAGCGCATTATGTTATGCTGCGATAATGCTGAAGAGCAGAAGAACAACAAAAGTAAACAATTCCATAAGTTAAGAATTGCACGGTCCATGCAGTATGTTGTAACTTTGGACTGATCTAGAAATCCTCAGTCGCACGCTATTAGTCAGCAATGTCGTGAATTGTCATCCCCGGCAAACTTTGAAACAAATGCTCAAATAAGATCTACGCACGTGTGGCATTTGGCGCCAAAGTTCTGAAAGGAAAACGATGGCCATGTTTTAGAGCGCTGGGGCGAAGAAGAGATGGAGGCAAACGACGAAATAAGCAGCGCCAACATTAAGGCAATCCACGCCCACACAAGGAAATTCAAGAAAGACGGCTCCAATTACTGGCGACAACTTTCTTCAACAATGTATCGCTTGTAACCCTTCTTGGCGGATGGCGACACCTTCCACCAGAGCTGCGTTTGGGGCTGCACAGGTCTGGGCTGGGGACAGAAGACCGATTGTAAATATCTTGGCTATATGATCTAATTTATTTTCTTTAGAGACAACGAGTCTCATAACATTGCACTGTTTGGTGAATGTATATATGCGAATTTATATATATATATATATATATATATATATATATATTTATATATAATGGTTTCAAATGGAACAGTAGTAGATCGGTACAGAGAGGAGATAGACACATGCAATTAAACTTCACCCTATAGCCACACTGCGAATTCTAGCCACACTGTGAGAACGCGCAACGCATTTGAAAAAATAATCGTCTTTCTTTTTAGATTGGCGCAACGCAAAACAGTCCAAAGTTGCTTTAAGTATTTTCCAGTATTTTTATACAGACTTTTATATTGTATATATATGTGCAAAACCGTACACGGACATTAGCCTTACGGAATAGTTAAGTCATATTTATCGTACATGTTATCAATACAACGCAGTTAAACAAATTATATTAATTTGTGGACTCGTATAAAAAAAATATTTGTGAGCAGGCTGAGCAGAAAAGCAGTTTTTCTTTTTCTGCAAACGAAGAAATTGCATAACTCCTATACAAATAACACACACCGTTATGTAAGCTTAATTATTCACACGTGTCACACACCGTCACGCGCTCGATTTTGAAGCGTAACTTTGTCGAACAATTGTATCATTGTTGATTCTTGCATTCACGTCTAATCGGACATGTTTGCTTACGAACTTAACAAATCCTGTTTAATTAGCAGCAGCCTCGTAGCTGATTTAGCGATTCAGCTGCGTAAACATAGTTTGCCCCGAAAGGGTTTCTCCGGGTAGCAAATACGACACCATTGAGCGAGGAAATTTACTAGTTTGCTGTAAAGCAAACGCCTACCATCTTTACCATAGAACTGCATTATGCTGCCAGTGGACATCTGAGGAGAGCTACTGTCTCTAGTATCGTGTTTATCGAGCAACCCCCACGCGTGCAGCAGACGATGAAGTGCCTTTACCGTACCACTGTTTAGGTATGACTATGTCTTTAAAGCAATAACTGTTGAGAGATGAAAATGTGTTAAAAGTAAGGAAAACAAACAAGGTCAGTAAATCAGTGAGGTGCAAAGGTTTGTGGGGGTTCATTACACATGAGGTTACAACGGACATTTGCAAGGCAAAGTATGTGTCAGGGCTGACATTTTTCAAACGCTGTCCAACACATAGTTCGAGTTTATGGAGAAAATTAAAAGGCATTCAAATGGAAGTAATCAGGTTATTACTGCCATGCCCTTTCAAATAGAGTAGAAAGTTTCTTTAAGGAGAGAGCGGGTGTCAAATGTATTGAAATGTAAGTACAAAGTAAGCTAAGGTATAATAGTAGATTCAGGGCAATATATGGAGAACGATGGGAGAAGACGAACGAGGGGTGAAAAAGACAATGGGAGTAAAAACAGAGTTGGATAGGATGCTGGACAATTCCAAAGCAGAGCTTAGTCCGATGGAAGACGCTCAGTCCATAAGCAAGAAAAAAATTAGGAGTGCAATATAAGTAATTATCAGTTGAAGAGTTGTGCGCCCCTGGTATAAAGAATGAATATGTGTACACACACTTATTAAGCGAATAACCCACTAATCAAGCAAATAAAGTTCAATCAATTAATCAAACCATGCTGCCTCGTGTCAGCGTTGCACCGCACCGCCGTAATCGGTTAGTGTATTTGTCATCCTCTATACTTTTTCTTATAGAGAACCTTTAAATACACAACCTGCCGTGGACCGACAAGCTCGACGAATACCGGTTGGAGTAGAAGTGATTTATATAACAAAAAATGGTTTGCTTTTCTTAATGGAGGAAGGAGTGTGCATATGCATGGTGAGGACCTCTTTGGACCTTTTTACAAACACTATACAAGACACCTAGTTTTTTTTAGCATTTTTTCACATGAATCAGGCTTAATTACATAATTGCGCGCTTTACTTTTGTTATTTATTGGTTGACGATTGTGCGATTATTAGCGTACACTCTACTCTTCAACAAACCCCATAGGAAAAGTCTAACGACGGTTAAGCGCAAGATCTTGAAGCCCAGTGAATGTTCCCGTTGTGTGAGAGTACCCGTCCGGAACACTTCATTCTCAAAAAGCTTATCTGTCTGGATCGCCTTGTGGCTTATTGCACATCTTATTAAAGCAATTTGCATCAGTTCCGTCCAAATCAGCTAAATATAGAAGCTTAAGGATGATGCTGCGATAACGCTCGCCATTTCACCGTGGAGTAAAACAAAGTGGGCCCAATGATTCCTTTGACCCACAGGCCGCACCGGACTGTCACATCTAGCTCACGTAACGGCTTTTCGTGAATCACGTGAGGGTTCTCCCAGATGCGACGGTTTATTCACATTTCCCGAGGGTCGGTGTAAGCTCTTGTAGCGGCTGAATATTATGTTGATATATCGCTCGATCCGACCTCAAAGCAAGCCAGGCTGAGGTGCGCGAAAGACTTGTTGAGCACGATGGTTCCGGACTTTGTTCTACAGTGTCGGCCACAGCGGCAATATGTTCAGCCAAACGAGCGCTTCGTAGTCGTCTACGGCTTTGCGCATCACGTACTAAAGCTGTCCTATGATATGTTTGCACAAATTCACAAATTGTGTTCTTACGGAGCCGCTTATCTCGACCGCAAATTGCGTGAAGAACGCGTAAGCATGTCCATACAGATTTTGCCTTTTTCTAGGACATTTTTGTGGAAATCACTACGCGTTCTTTCGTTGCAAAACGCCTTTACCTTGGCGTTCGCAGGTCTACAACGAGAGCAAATCGCGGAGACGGCAGAGCTGAGTACGAGAACTTTCGAAAGAAATTAGCTGATCATCCAGTCATTCTACATTTGAACGTATTTACATACACATTCATGTACATACGCATACATTAATGTATGTAGGCGTATATACAAACGCGTGCATAGATTTATTTTATTTTTTAAGGGCAATCAGCAGGCAAATGCACGATGCACGTCCGGCGTCGTTGTTCTCACAAACGTTCGAAACTCCAGTCGTCTTTCTTTTTGTCTCTTCGTATTGGAGGTGGCTGCAGTACTGCCTTCGTGAGATAACTCTACTTATCTACACGTTTAAACATGCATACGTGTGCGTATATATACGCATATAAATATAAATGTTTGTATATATTTTTACACACTAGTTAAGAAAAAAAAAAAAAATATATATATATATATATATATATATATATATATATTTATATACATGCGGAGGATGCCCCGGTAACGTGACGACGCCTCTACAGTTGTCAGCTTACGAGTAGCAGCGGGCATCTCCTAACCACAGCAATGGGGGGGGGGGGGCGAAGGAGAAAGACGTGGGATTGGGTCCACGCGTGCTGTTACTACTAGTAAAGTTTTCGGGCTGACCCTCAGCCAAGAATTAACGTCCACGGAAGTGTTTTTCACATCGCTTCATAGACGGACCCCCATAAATACAAATGTGGGGCAACGGTGGGGCTCGAACCCGCGCACCTATGTGTCTCCTCCGGTCGCGAGGCGCAGACGCATGCCACCACGCCACCACCGGGCTCGACTCGTGTTGTTACTACTAAGACGACTACAACTATTACTACGACGACGACATGATGACACTTCCGTCGGTCTCGTGTCCGTTAGCCGTGCCCTTTAGGCTGGGCCGCTACGGCAGGGTATGATTCTCGCACGACGAATTAGAACGTAGCAGGAAGCGAGCACAAGACAGCAGTAGCAGTAACAGGTAGCTGACTCACTCAAGACCGCCGCCGTTGAGTTTTCGACGTGGGGGCCGCCGCCGGCCCTGTATTTCCCTCTGTAGTTTTCTCTTTTGTTTCAGCCCGCTTTCACTTTCACTTTCTCGTATTTTCCTCTCAAACTATCTCTCCGTCTCTCTCCTGCGTATTATCTATCTCTACGTCTTTATTGTCGTTTTTTTCGGGGGGGGGGGGGGGGGGGGGGGGGGGGTTATTGTCACCTGCGTAACGTGACGTAACGTTATACGCAAAACAGCAACAGCGTATGGCGATAACACATGACACGCGTGCGTCGAGACACTCAACGTAAGCTTGCGGGTTCTTTCGTCATGCCTGTCGACAGCGTGAGTGCGTCACGCAACTAGGAAAGTGCGCCTACAGACGGAACCGAACAAAGCAGGTAATCTCTGACAATAGGCGTGAATAAATCCAGCGGCAGTTACGGGGCGCGCGGAGTCGGAACAGACAGTCGTCTGTTGAAGGTGTCTGCCTGTATATGTATGATTATCATAAATAATAACGCCGATTATAATAGTAATCTTTTTTTTGGGGGGGGGGGGGGGGGGGGGAAGAGTTTATTGTTACTATTAATATGTACAGGTATCACAGTGAATAATATTAATAATAATAATAATAATAATAATACCACCAACAGAGAAAACTGTTAATTTAGTATGGACAATAATCGGATGCAAAGCGTTGGCCTAAAGCCAATACTACGTACTGTGTGACAACGACCAAGCAGTATCCATCCGCAAATGATATTACTATGTATTACTGGTATTTTGCGGATAAGCAGACTGTATGCGTAAACGCATCAAGCAAAAATAACGATGCCGGTCCAGGTGACAGATTCATGTCTATAATAGATAACGAGTAAGACCTAGGATTATAAGGAAGGCCGGATTTAGGTAGTGACGTGCACAAGGTCAATATGGGTCCTTTCAATGTACGTGGCGGGTTTGTGTTCTATTTTATAGAACGTCGAGTAGGTTGAGCGGCTTAATGATTACGGATAAGAAACGTAGGTATATATATATATATAGATATATATATATATATATATATATATATATATATGTGTGTAATTATAAATAAAACATTCCCGTACGACAGTTCGAGGTTGAACATTTGATATGTTTTTACGCGATCTTGAACTCATAGATATGGTGTATAGACGTCTAGACATAGACGAATAGGAAGGCCGTATCTAGACAGACAACTTCTACAGCCATCCGGCCACCTATACACTAATAGTCTGTCTGCCAAGTTTACTAGCCATGTAAGCAGTCATTTCCATAAGTGCAGTGAGACACTTTACTTGACACATGCACTAAACAACACAGGCACTCACGCATATATATATATATATATATATCAATATATACATATACATACATACCAGTACATGACAACCATCACTAAAGTCGCCGAACAGGTTGGGACAATGTCTGTATGTATGTGTATATATATATATATATATATATATATATATATAGTGGCAGCAACAACTGGCTATATATATATATATATATAAATATATAAACTGCTATATATATATATAAATATATATATATATATATATATATAGTGGCAGCAACAACTGGCTGGCTATGTGGACGCCCCCTGCGAGTTGAACAGCGCAACGATTCAGCTGGCGAACAGATACGTGCACTTTTGTGTGCGTTTGTGCACGTTGCTGCTGACACAAGTAGACTACAGTTAGTAGAATCAGCGCGTGCAAGACCACCCATTCACCAGCCGTCGTATGGAGAAGCAGTATGAAGGTAAATCGATCAAAAAGAGAGAGAGACCAAAACACATACATCTGGCTACCCAGCTGCAAGAGCTCACTCATGTAAAAACAAACCAGAATGGTATCGTTTACTTTTTGTAGGACGGCTATAAACGGAAAGAAGAAGAAGAGGTTGCTTAATACGCGGCATTGACGAAAATCACAACAACAACAACAGAATCTGCAGAAACCAGAACAACAGCAGAAACAACGACAACAACAACAGCAACGAGGAAAACAACAGCAGAAACAACGACAACAACAACGAGGACAACAACAACAGCAACGAGGACGACAACAACAACAACAACAACAGCAACAACAAAGAGGACAGCCACGCATTGTCAGCGCGGCGTAGTTGTGTTATGCGGCGACGCGCATAGGACCCGCTGTCACGTCAAGGGATCAATACGCACTACCCCAGCACGACCACCAACTACACTTCCACAACCGGCCAGCCACCTATATATTACCGTTGGTGCTAATGCTGCTGCTGCTGCTGTTAGGAAAATACGCACATGCAAACATGCATAGACTCTAAAGCACCAAATGCTACTAACTGTGAACTAATTAAGTCAGGGTCATTACTAGTTTGCACCGTTAACTCGTGGGGCGTCGACGGTGACGGCAAAAACACCAAACACAGCAACAACAACAACAACAACATCAACAACAACACCAACAACGACGACGACGACGACGACGACGACAACAACAACAACAACAACAACAACAACAACAACAACAACAACAACAACAACAACGACGACGACGACGACGACGACGACGACAACAACAACGGCAACAACGACAACAACAGCAACGACGCCAACAACAACGACGGCAACAACGACGACACGCCAACTATAATCGCACCTAGAACAGTATCAGTAGTAACAACAGTAACCGTCGCAGCAGCAGCAGCAGCTACAGCAAAAGTTGTCCCCCTTTGCCCATTGGGGATGACGGTGATGATGATGATGATGGTGATCATTTTTTTGTTTACGTCCGACCGGGCGTCGGAGAGGAGTACTTTTGCGTGCACGGTCGCTCGATGGCTGGTTGGCTGGTTGGCTGCAGGCGGCGATGGAGATGGCGATGATGATGATGTCGCCGTGGGTGATCATGGTTGTGATGATTTCCATTGGCGCTAGCACAACACAGTTTCCAGACTGCGTGCGTCGTTTGTGTCTGTGATCACTGTGACTGCTACTTGCCTACACTTGCCTCTTGCCCACCTGCATCCTGCGGCATCCGCTGCTGTTACAGAGGCCGCTCTGAGCAGCAGCAGCAGCAGCAGCAGCAGAATCGCCTGCTCCGGCGGAGGCGGCGGCTGCAGCAGCAGCGACAACAAGGGCGGCTGCGGCGGCGGCAGCAGCAGACTTTAATTTGATCGTGTGCCGGCTCACAGTCGTCAAGGTTGTAATGGTCGTAGCAGTTAGAAGAACAAGAAGTAGTCGTAGTCGTCGTAGTAGTAGTGGTAGTAGTCAAAACCTTCGGCATCAGAGGATCAGCAGCCAAAGTACACAATCTTCGACGACGGTAACCGCCGCGGCCGCCACCGCCACCACCACCACCGAGAATCGAGCATGTCGTCGCATCGCTAGCACGTGTGTATGTGTACATGCGTCTGAGTGTACCTGTGTTTGTATGTATGGGTTTGTGTGTTTATGTGTGTGTGTGTGTGCGTGCGTGATATCTAGGTGGTAGAAGAGGACAGAGTTGTGGTGGCCTGACAACCAAGAACTGGACGCGAGCAACCAACCAACCAGCCACCTCACATCATGTGACGAAAACACCTGTGTCGTGAGATAATGCCGAGTGAAATCCCCCCAAAACATTGTATTGATACGATGTTGAACATGTAGCTCCTACATACAGAGTAGTATTGATCGGGTAAAGTCAACTCGACTAGTATGGCTAGATGTGTTTCAATTCTTTCGTCATGCCGACTAGTAAGTAGCGACCGATCTTTACGGTGATGTACTGCTACTACCTCTCTCTTTTTTTCTGTCCGAGTGGCGATCTGGTGAAAAGCTCGGCTCGAGTGTCGAACTGGTGAACAACTCGGTTCGAGTGTAGATCTGGTGAAGTACACGGTTCGAATGTCAGTCCGGTGAAGTGGTCTTGGGTTGAGTATCGACTTACTTGTCAAGTACTTCGCTCGACCAGTGACTGAATCCGGTAACTTACGTACTCTTTGCTTGTTGAGTGAGAACACTGATTATTGTTGATGCTAGCCAATAGGGGCTTTACGTGTGGGGAGTAGTATCGGGAAGTTGGTCAGGGCTTCTGCACCGTTGTGAAGACCGTCGCAACCAAGAGAGAGACAAAGCCACAAAAGAGTCTCCAAGCTGGTGCGCGAGCCACGGCACCAATGTGTGCACTTGGGGATACGTCTTGTTCAAGGACAGGAGAGCGTTATAGATAGCAATATTAGAAATCCAGCCTAATCAACAGTGAACGTGTGATTGATTGTGTGTGAGTAGCACTTGTGCTCGTCCCACCATCTGCATCACTGTGTCATCGCCACCCCCCACGATGTTGTGTGTCGGCACCGATGTTTATCTCATTACCACCATCACCATTAACATGTCAGCATCTACAACATCATTACGAATATTACCAACAGCAACGCAGAATCATTCGGAACGGCGTTGCTAGCTCGTAGTCGCTAAACGGCCACGTTCGCCATAACGCTGAGAACGCGATGGAGTGTACGATTCATTTGCATCATTGCCAGGCAAGTGAGTAGCAGAAGTTGAAACAGTAGCATCATTACCAGTTCTGTCCGGCGGACGGGAAAGTATCTTCTCGGATCGTAGCAGGAAACAGCAATAACAGCGACAACAGCAACAGAAACCACAACAACAACAGCAACAATAACAACAAAAACAATGACAACGACAACGACAACAACAACAACAACAACAACAACAACAACAACAACAACAACGACAACAACAACAACAACAGCAACAACAACGACAACAACAACGGTCAAGATTAACAATCTAGATTTGTCAGATGAGTAGAAACATGGGCGTGCGGACAAACGACCAATAGATACGAAGATTTTCTGTCAGTGGGCCTATTACGCGACGCACCTAAGTACCCAACGCTTGAGTGATCTGGTGACAACACAAATCAGCGCATGCCTAATCCTCTGCTTACATTTCCAAAGGCGCTGCCATTATATATATATATATATTCTCAGGAGAGCAATGCTAGGTTTCCGTGTGGAGCAATCGATCATCAACTACGACGAAGGCTAGTACAGTGTTGAGTGCGCTCAAGCAGTCAACATCTGTCTTATTTTTAATAGAACATTCTTGTTTGTACCTTTGCCTATTGCTATTGTAAACTCTCTCTCTCTCTCTATATATATATATATATATATATATATATATATATATATATATATAAATATATATATATATATATATATATTCATGCTTATTCAAGAGCGAAGTCGAAACCCCCCAAAGTCAACAGTCACTGCAAATAACAATTTGAGTGCTTGCGCAGCGATTTGTCTCTCGCTCCAATCGTATATAGTTTTATTTGGCACGCATCCGGCATCCGCATCCCGGACGAGGTATCGCAGCTTGGCTTACTCACGCGCATCTTTCGATGACGCCGAACGTCCTACACAGAGAGCGAGCGAGAGACACGGCCCGATTACGTTTGCGCAGTAGCGTCAATGCGGGGGGGTCACTTTGATCTTCAGGTGTCTCGCTCGCCGCCGCTGCCGGTATCCTTGACATCGTGTCTTGCTTGACGCTCGGCGAGCAGCGTGGCTCCATACAGCGCCGGCGCGCATCGAGCGAGTTCCAGCTGTTGAGCACATTCTCTGTTGCTCTGCGTATATCTGCGTCAGTCTAACGTGTAGTACTCTTCGTAGTAACTCGTTGTTGTTGTTGTTGCTGTTGCTGTTGTTGTGTATGTTGTTGTTGATGTTGTTGTTGTTGTTGATGTTGTTGTTGTTGTTGTTGTTATTGTTGATGTTGTTGATGTTGTTGATGTTTTTGTTGTTGTTGTTGATGTTGTTGTTGTTATTGTTGATGTTGTTGTTGTTGTTGATGTTGTTGTTGTTTGTTGTTGTTTTTGTTGTTGATGTTGTTGTTGATGTTGTTGTTGTTGTTGCGTGTTCTTCGCCGGAATAGAGTTGCCCGTCTTTTAGCTGGCACGATGAAGACACGGCAACTAAGAATGTCACGACCAGACACGCGCCTGATCGTTTTTTTTGATATTTTTGCTGCCCCCAGCTCTACTATATATATATATATATATATATATATACATATATATATATATACAGAAAGAGAAATATAATAAGAGAGAGGTCCAACGGAAGAGAGAGAGAAACACACGGAACAGAGAAAAAGAAATAGAATGCGCGGCGAACTTTGTGCCGTTTGTGAATACACTGACTTATTCAGTGACGATTAATATTAGTAGTAGTAATGTGTTATACTGGGTATCGCCATCTTGAGTTGGCGCTACTGCTACTGTTGCTACGAATCTCTACTCTGGTGTTAGATGAGCCGATAGTTGTGAGCCGAAATAACAATGATCTAACAGTAACAACTGTCACGTACAGAGCGATAGAGCGACGCCTCGCGTAGAAACGGAGACCTGGATCTTCGCCCCGGCAACAACGAGTCACACGCTCTCTCTCTCTGCCGACGACATGGGGCGTCGTGACGATTTCGGTGACGTACTGCACTGAAATGGGGGCATATGAACGAACGGCCGACCACTTGTTTGTTTGCGTTTAGTTTTGTGTTTACTTTTTGTTGTTGCTCTTATTGTTGTGGTGGTTGTTGTTGTTGCTGTGGCTCTTGTTGTTGTTGTTGTTATTGTGGCTGTTGTTGTCACTTAGTGGCTTAGCGTTTTAGTAACCCGGATGGCAGCAGCAGCAGTCTGATTAATAGTAGTAGTAGTACCGTCGTATTTGTTGCTTTTGTTGTTGTTTTTGTTCATGAATGCATTGCCACAAGAACTACAAGAAGAGATAATGTATGGCCACAGTGGCACAAATACGTGCAAAATAAATGCAACCCACTCGAACGTACAGGTATCTGAAATACAAAATATGTAAAAAATGTACTTCTCTGGCAAGTCAAAAATACGCAACTATCTTATCTCATATATACAATCTGTGCGATCGATCATATTTTAGTAAATCTATTCAACTGCTGCTAGAAGCTCTCTTCTATTGACTACCACAACGTGTGCCACACTCGCCCATAGCCATATGCACACTTGAGGTGTAACAATACGTTAAGCCGCCTAGCAGTGTACAAACTCGGATAATATTTGGATTTCTCGTTTGGTGTATTTCGCGTACGTCTGTTCCGGAATTTTTCCGGCGCTTTGCTCAACGCACCGCGGCAAGCGATGGCACACTGGAGTCACTGGTCATACGCATAGATAGTTTCGTTAGCACCGGCGAGTTTTTCGCTATGGAAAGCCCCCAACGGTTTTTTGTGGTGTCGCTATGAGTGTGCGCGAGTGAGCGGACACCGGCTGGACGGTAGTTGGTCGGCGTAGGTCAAACCGATAAATAGGATGAGATGTGTGAGCATATAGGAATGGCAGAAATGCGGCGATAAGGAAGAAAACCAGAGCGATTATACAGAAACGCAAACACACACACACACACGGCAACTGTGCTGTGATAGCAACAGCATTGTGAGCAAAGGGAAATTGACGGAGATACGGTAGTGTGGCCTGTGACCCCTCTTGGTGACAGAGCAACTGATGACGCCAGAAAGACATTGTTTCGGCTCCCCCCTGACAGCCAACTGCCACAGCGCCGCCGCCACCGCACCCTCGATAGGCACCATTATCATCATCATCATGGTGTGGATTTTCCAGCCACAACCGTGGTGAATAATCCCCTGATGTTGTTAGCACTGCCTCAGTTGACCTAACGCCGACTTCTTAATCGAGGTGGTCTGACCCTTGACTTGCCCTTTTACAAGTGTGTGCGTGTGTGCGCATCTATGTATATGTGTGCATATGTTTGTATCTATGCATGCGTAAAATGTTTTAGTTTTAAGTTTGTTGCTAATAGTAGTGCCTGGATTAGTTGCCGTGTTGTTGTAGACTTCCACGAACGGTACAATGTACGTTTTTCTCTCACCCTTATGCGCGTGCTCTCTCTCTCTCTCTGTCTTTTAATGAAGACTAGAATGAAAATTTGTTTATGGAAGCAGTTTTTAACGCTAGAGCATCTTCTGTCCCCTATGGGCTTGGAATAGCCCTGCGGCATATCTTTAACGCACCGACGGCCGGACAGGTTGAGATAACTAAAGGGTGTGTCCCTAAAAAACCTCTACGCAGCCTCCTCCAACCTTGTGGCAGCATGGCCACATAGTTTATCACCTATTCGCAACAAGCATCGTTTAAGGGAAATTTAGGATCACCACCGGGGATCGAATCGGCGACTGACACCCCGGTAGATGATAGCTATCAATTACTCAGCGCTATTGCTTACCATAGACCACGCCACCATTCTCTATGAACCCTACAGTATTCCTCCCACAACGACGCAAAGTAAAATTTCCAATTAAGCTGGAGAGCGCCATCGGGTGTGCTGCACTCCATGGGAGCGACGTTGGAAATCGACGTCGTTCAACGATGAATCGAGCGCCTACTCGATCTGCGTCTATGGTCGGAGAACAATAAGCATCGCGCAATAAATCTGCATAACGCAAATGATAGACACGTTCTAGTAATAGGAAGGAGGAAGTTCACGGTGTTCAAATGCACACGTGGCTCACATTAAATGCGTAAGCATGGACTGCGGTCAATTCGTGTATTCGTGTTAAGTAGCGTATAGTCGGATAGCAAAGACAAGTGACCAGGTTTGGAACTAACTTTAATCTAGAGATCAAGCACCAACGAGAAAGCAATTTGTAAAATTAGACACTAACGTTCCGTTTCGCTGAAGTAATAACAAATGATCCAATGCACTTAAGCAGAACGGAACAACAGTTGGCATCGCATTATACATGTGCGCGACCCTTCATAGTATATAGTCGGTAGTCAGACAACATGAAACTAAAAACAGTAGTCAATAATAATAATAATAATAAGCGCTTGAGTAATACGCGTACGCTATGCACGTGTGTTATAGTAACTGTCATGCATTATTATTATTATTATTATTACTACTATACAAACCGTATTGCAAATACTACATAATTAGTATATTAGCAATTGTGATACCTGTTTCGATAAATTTTAAACCATTGTTGGAAAAATATTGTCATTAATATTTACCTAACGGTTATTAAATGCAACCTATTTCTTTATCTGCGAGTGGTGCCAATTCTATTTTGCTTCCTAGAGTTAAAACCTTGTGACAAAAATTCCACAGCATTGAATGAGCATATCGGCCCGCTACCCTACAATAAGCACACATTATGAGTGGTGGGATGCGCTAGCTGCCATTGTTAGAATATCATCTTTTTCAGATATAGTGGCTGTGGCCAACAATCAACGATTCGGGCTAGTTAATGCGTGTGCATGTCGAAAAAGGCAGCTTTTGCAGCTTTTTCTATACCGCACAGGTACCGCAATATCTGAATGGAGCTGTGCGCAATTATGTTTTTAAACGGGGGAGACAAACTTGCTGCAACGCTAACTTAGAATATCGCGATAGGTGGCGGTTTTGAAAGTCTAAGGAAAGTTGGTTCGGGCTGGATAATTGAGGAAGTTTTGGCCGTGTTTGCACTTTTATCTGTTGTTTATGTACGGACATGAGTAAATGCGAAAATATGTTTGTATGCAGATGCTGAGTGTTATTAATGGATGCAATCGAACATATTATCAAAATTCAGTCCATGTCGGAATGTTCTACGGTCTCTGTCAGACAAACTTTAGCAGAATATGTGACGGGTCGAGATCTGCCGTGACACAAGTCTGTCAGAGACGACATGCGATTTTACAACGTGTATACTTGGCTAGCATGGAGAGTGTCTAGAGTTAAATTCATTTTTTAAGAAGGTAGTTTTATTCGCGTCTATCATCCATATCCCTTAGAATTGCCGTAAGGCATATTTTCAATGAGCCACCGTGGGCTGGATAACATAGCCGCTGACTCTCAGCGATATGGTTCATCGCATAAAGAAAGCCTACATAGTGAGATGAGCGCCTGGTGGTTACTAACATATCGGCCGAGTTCGCTATCATATCATTCTAATGTAGAAGTTCTTGTTTTCGCCTTTGTTCCACATTTAGATTTTGAGTATGTCAAGATGACACACACATTTCTAGACATCTACCTACCTACATACACATATATGCATACATCTAGTGTCTCGGCATATCTATATTTGACTTTTTTTATGTAATTGTTTTTAACTGTTTTTAAATTTTATTGTTTACACTGCGTTATGAGTTAAATAAAATTGTAAAAATCGATCCATGCCTTAACATATATATATATATATATATATATATATATACATACATTTTGAAGTTACAGTGGAATATGAATATCTAACTACTCTTGGGTTTGTGAGGGGTGCTACCAATCGAGCTTATCCTCGAGGCAGCCCCTCATTGTGCCCATAATTGCTGCCGCATTGCCGCGCTGAACCGCCAGAGATAGCGGCTGGAGTAGAAAGTCGAAAGCTCTTTTATACATACATAATTACAGTGTCTGTTAGCACGAACTCCAAATAACTTTGTTTTGTTTCTTTTTTTTTTTCTGTGTTCGTTGTCGTACGCTTGATTGTATACGGCCGCATTGCAGAGTTGAGCATTCGCAAACTCGGCCATGAGAACACCCTGCTGCGAACGTCGCTGCGTCGCCGGCGAGGTTCGAACCCGGTCGTGCCTTCGACTGGATCGGTGGCAGCGTCGGCTGTCGGCGCTCCGACGCCCGAGATCACCGTTAGCGACCACTCAGCGAAGCGGGCGCCGACCTTATCGCTTTCGGGTTCGGTGCCGACGCTGGTCGCTGCGACTACGGGGACACCTTTTCCCGGCGGCCACAGCAACAACAATTATAACAACAACAACAACAACAGCAACTACAACAACAACAGTAGCAGCAGCATCATCTACAACAACAGCAGCACCGCGAACTGCACACCTCTACTGCTCTCGTACACCGGAAGCCGGAACGATCCGATGTCCTCAACGACGGTTGACCACAATGGCGGCACCGGATCGGGCGTCGATCGGACCGACGATTCCGGGGGTTCGAGTCGGCTGGCGCGAGCCACCGCGGCGACTGAAGACGACGGCGGCGGCGACGATGACACATCTGCACTTCACTCGAGCGAACAGGCGAAGCTGGTAAGATACTATTGCCATTCTCACATAAATTCTTCTCACACCCGGTTTAGTTTTACCATATCTACTTACACACCCACATGTACACGCTTATGGACATATAGGCACAGAACACACAATCATGCACACACAAAGAGACATACATGCGTATATAAAACCGAGCAAGATGGCTTAGTGGCAAAGCCTTTGCCTTGCATTCGGGAGGACTGGGTTTGAGACCCAGACCGGCCACTCTTAAATTGGTTTGCGTGGTTTCCAATTTAGACAAGGTAAATGCCGGAGTGGTTTAAAATTAGCCATGACATAAAAAAAACCGTACACGGGCAATTGCCTTACAAAAAATCTTGGAAAAAAAATTTATGACATGCTACAGGACAAATGTGAGGATTGAACTTCACCGTTATATGTCACCTCCTGCACGTCGAGTACCACGGACCAGGACACTGAACATCAGCACCGTCAAGGTCAATACAGTAAACGTATACGTGCACGTGGCTAGCCCAGTAAAGCTTGTCGACCATCTTGGGCCTTGGGTGAGGCATCGTTGAGAAACGGGAAAATCTTTGTTGACTAATAACAACAACAAAGTTTTCGTGAGACACCACCATTTTGTAATATCTACGCCGCCATTTTGAAGTGCCGTAGTTGCGTCACTTGCCTACAAAACTTTAAATGGACGTTTTGCATTGCCTATTCAATAATACACCCCTATCCAACATAGATCGGGTGTTTCCTGTATTCCAATCAATTGACTATGCAATTGAAGGCGTTCTACCTATCTGGCTGAGAACTATCAATAGGCACATAGAGAGAACAAACAATTGCTAACAACACGATGCGTGCTCGGTTGCTGTTGATGTCGGTTTTATTGGTTTTCAGTTGTGGAAGTTGAGTAAATTGGCCAAGCGATGGTACCATCAGCTTCGAGAAGACTTCTCGGAAATTCGTCCGTTTGAGATTGAAGATAAACCACTGTTCGAAGTTGAGGAAACGTTCTCGATCAAGACGTAAGTTTTCTCTGTCGCTGTTACCCTTGGCGATTTTCCGTGTTAGTCACCTCTTTCTGATTGCGTATTTTCCTTGACCGCTATGAAACGACACACATTCTTTGCTTGGCGTTTTTAGCTCAAGCACTGTGGCCAGCTAAGTATATGTATGTATGCGTATATATATGTGCATCTACATTTAGTAATTAGCGAGAACGGTTATAGTTTAAGCCGCTATTTATTATGTGAGCGCCCTTTTAGACAAGTTTTACAACAGTTTATGCCGCCAGACTTCATACCTGAACTATATTTATATATATATATATATATATATATATATTTATATATCTATATATACAGGTAGTTCAATAAGTTCTTAGAATGAGCTTTTCAGAATTCGAATTTTGGCGCGCTTCACCGTTATTGGAAACGGCAACTTTTCGACTGCCAGCAGTCAAAATATTACGGTGATTGGCCATTGCGATTTCGTTTGATCGCTTTTCCCGTGCAACGTATCGGCGTGATTTTGAAAAATGGAGAAAAAAGAGTTTCGAGTGGTTATCAAGCATTTTATTTCAAAGGTTGGAATGCGACCCAAGTGAAAACTGAGTTAGACGAGGTGTACGGTGACTCTGCGCCACGTTTTGCCACTGTTTCCAACTGGATTAATGACTTAAAAAGAGGTCGCAGGAGCACCGGGATGAACTACGTTCAAAACGCCCAAAAACGGCAACTGATTAGGAAAACGTGGAAAAGGTGCGGAAAATCGTTGCCGCAGATAAGCGAGTGAACATTACGGAGATAGCGGAGGCCTTGGGGATCAGTTTGGGTAGTGTGCATTTCATCCTGCACGAAAACTTGAAGATGAAAAAGCTCAGAGCAAAATGGCTGCCGCATTTGTTCAACCAAGGCCAAAAAGACGCGCGTGTTTCCGCTTCACAGCGAAATTTGGCCAAGATGTCGAAAAATCCGTCGTATGTTTGGCGCAGATTCGGGACCGTCGATGAAAGCTGGGTCCATCACTACACTCCCGAGACCCAAGAAGCATCTCGTCAATGGTGTGCACCTGGTGAAGGACCTCCGAAGAGGGTGCGGACAACGGCATCGGCCGGAAAGATGATGGCTACGGTTTTTTTGGGACCAACGTGGAATAATTCTGGTCGACTACCTTGAGAGCGGTAAAGCGATCACGGGAGAATATTATGCAAGACTGTTGGACTGCCTGAAGCAAGAACTCATCGTGAAACGGCCCGCTTTGCAGAAGAAGGTTGTCCTGTTTCACCAGGACAATGCTCCCGCACACAAGTCGCGGCAAGCAACGGCAAAACTGGCCCAACTAAGGTTCAAACTTATTGAACAACCTTCCTATTCTCCAGACCTGGCCCCCTCTGACTATTTCCTCTTCGGACATTTGAAGAATAGTCTCGGTGGAAAGCGTTTTTCTAGCAATGAGGAGGTTAAGGCTGCTGTCAATGCCTATTTTCAGTCTAAAGACGCGGAATTCTACTCAAGAGGTATAAATGCTCTGAAATCTCGGTGGGAAAAGTGTATTGAGCTTCTCGGGGAGTATATCGAATAGGAAAAATTTAAAAACATGATTTGGAAAATTCTCGGTTTTCATTCTAAGAACTTATTGAACTACCTGTATATATATATATATTATATATATATATATATATATATATATATAGTGCATGAGCACAAGCTGCAGAACATGTATATATATATATAAAGGTGATGGCAGACACTAATGTTACGTAAAGCTCTGTAAATCTAACGTTTACACAATGCCTTGTTTCTTTGTTGTTATCGTTGTCGCTCTCGTCGCTTCGCCGTCGCGTTGCATATCATTTCGTCTAGGACAACGGATGCACTCAACCGCTTCGGTAAGTGGTGGCCTCGGGGCCTCATCGGCTTGGTTTCATCATTGACCTGCTGTTGGCCTTGTATAACGGCCGACGTCCTCAGTGCAGCTGGCCTTCACAGGACAGTAGCAGGACCTTTGGTTGTTGTGACCCTTGGTATCCATCTATCCCTGCCTGTTGTGCATGGAAATTGGACACAATAACGTTGTCATTATTATTATTATTAGAGCCTACGTGAGTCGTAACGCCCTTTGTAACGCTCCGAGCTAGAAAGCGGCAACGACCTGAAGTCGGCTTAACCTCGATCATTGAGTCTCGACCGCTCGACTCCGCCGTATTTTCGTCGCCAGTCCTCAGGGCGAGGCCAGTGGCAAGAACTGTTTTGTAACGGGCACACCTCGGCAAGGAGGGCCGTTTTTCGAAGGTCGCATGAAGGCCAGCTGCCTGACATAGCCAATTACAGAGGCCATAATAAGATGTGCGGTCGCTTAACCTCACTTCCAGCAACGACATAATTTGATGTTGAACACAGCTCGTGCACTTCACTCATTTGTTTCGTCTATACTCCAAAAAAGGGGCACGTTTTATTCACATATTTATAAAGAGGATCAGCTGGTTGGCGTGGCGAGACTGGAAGACATTTCCCATACGCAGTGTCATCTAACGGCGGCCAAGAATGGTCGCCTCTGGTCTGTTGAGCTTTACGTTGCATCAAATAAACGTTAGAAAAATTCTATTAAGCCAGTTATTAGTTGTAGATTGTCCCATGCAAGAAGGCATGTAATGTTCTCGAATATTTTAAAGTTTGAAAGATATATACAAACTATAAAATAGTTGAGGGTATTGCATGCCATCTTTTATAGGACATTATACAACTAACAACCGGTGAAATAAAGTATCTCTAATGTCTCTTTGACGCGATATATATAGAGGGCTACTGTAGAAGGTTGTGGTCTAGGTTAAGCCTCGTACCCTTGACCCTGTTTTTAGTTAGCGAGAATGAGAGCAGTTTTACCTTACTAAATCCTTTATAGCAAATGAGTAACTGGGGGTACTATTGGTCATCGATATTATGAGCGCGCGTCAAAGCGTGTCAAAAATATTGCTCTTGTTTGGTGTTAAACAGCACAGAACAGTATATATATATATATATATGCTAGTTTAGCTTATCGGTCGTCAGCCTGCTTAGACTTGGGCAATTGCGAAGTTAATTTCGAATGACTAACGGACTAGAGGAGTGCATACGATGGGACACTGAACATGCTTGCCTATATCGCATCGGCAGCACAGTTATGACGTTCCTTGGAATCTATTCCACACGCAGCAAGACGTCTGCGCAATTATAATTGCGACACACTCGGCTCAACAAAACGATCACAGCGGCAAAGCACACAATGAGCAGTCGACCTGCCAAAGTGCCGTGACGTGTCGTTGTCGTTTGTCAAAGTTATATCGTTTTAGGCCGACTATTGTCTGTCATTCGTATCCTGTGTGTCGTCTATTTCTGTTGCCGCATAGGTCGTATACACGCTTACTTTCGATTACTGGAGCTTGGACGCTTCAATCTAAGCTTGAACAAAACCTACAATTATCGAACAGATACGGTAAGATTGCCGCTTAGGAAGAATTCGAGAATTTCGCTATAACTGCATATATATATATATATATATATATAAATATATATATGTATATATATACATATATATATATATATATATATATATATATATATATATATATATATATATATATATATATATATATATATATAAATATATATATGTATATATATACACACATACATATACATAGCATTTTCCAAGGCACCGTTTGGTTGACTCCCCTCTGGTGTGCAGCCGGCCATGCCCGCTCCGTCTCACGTGTGGCCTTGAGCAGCGTTTTTGGCACCTGACTCGGTGTCCTGTGTAGGAGCCGCAGTCTATCACTCGTAGCGTGTCCCTCAGGGCACTCAGGACTGCCGCTGCCGCAGCCGACGCCCACTCGCTCTTACGGTCTGTCGTCTACGTGAATCATGCTCAAGGTCCTCGAAACGACTCCGACTGACTCTCGACACAGAACGTGACTGACCCCTCTCGGCGCGGAGCGCCACCAAAGCACGGCTACTCCGCCCAGATACGACGAGGTCCACAGCAGCCTGATTCGTGCTAGTCCGTCACCGGATTCGTGCCACCGCTGCGCCACCACAGCGCTGTCGCTAGCGCCGGAAATACCACCGCTTGGCTGTACCAGCACACTTCGAATACTAATTCTCGCGTAGACTATACATGTATACTCGTATATATATGTCTATATATATACGTGTATACAAATCTCTCTCTATATATATACGTGTATACAAATATCTATCTCTCTCTCTCTCTCTCTATATATATATATACGTATATGCCTACAACTCCCATTCCGGATACGGCGAGAGGAGATCGTTTGCCAGATGCGGCCTTGCCAGATGCGCCTGGCTGTTGATGCTTCGTCATCAGACGCGACGATGCCACCACACAGTGTTCAGGCGATGCTGAACCGTTAACTAATCAGAAGCTGTCGCGCGTCGTTGTTTTGACGGCAGCGGAAGCCAACCCGTGGTGGCGTTTCGTTGAGGCGGGCGGGCGGGCGGTGCAGATCGAGACGGCACGAACGAATCGAGCGCCTGTCAATGAGTAGTGCGGTTAGACCAGCATCAGACAGATCAACCTCCCTCAACGTGAGCATGTAGCGCAGCACGACGTCAGCCCTGTCTGCTCGCCAACGTTGACTGATTTGATTGTTTGTGCCCTCCCTGAAGCCATAATAATAATAATAATAATAATAATAATAATATTCATGTTTATAGCACAACATAGTAATCATGTTTTTCTACTAAGCGTAGCCGAATGCGGTTGGAATGGATCGCTGACAGCTTTTGACGGAACCGCTTAGCATTGGGGACGAATCGGGGAAATCGGCCATCTCTATGTTACGACGACGACGATGATAACGAAAAACAAACAATCGTATTCAACAGTCCTGCATGCTGCTGCCTTGCATGTAGATCATCGAGATGAATCAAGACAGCCGGTTTTTGTTGTGTTTATTGCCACCTCTGACAGGACTGTTCAGGACATGGATCAGGCCTCGCGATTCTACGCACTTCGGAACCAAACTTGCTTACGCTACGCTGATACGTTTTGTTTCAACCATGTCTGTCCAATGGTACCTCGACCTACAGACGGGCCGCTGACAGAGTTCTGCAGAAGAAAAAATCTACTTCTACGTAGCAGAGCCGCTGATCTGTGGTGACAAAAAGGCTCTCTTTAACTTAACGCGTTTCTATTCGCGAATAGGGTGGACTTTTCTAGGGTTGCTTCTATGCATAGCACCGTAATACATCCGTTAATACTCGTGTCGTTTCTACGATACTGTCGTACCGATACTACGGGGTATTTAGCCCACAGAAGGTGGCGGGCGTGGTCTGGGTTGGGCAAGGCGCTAGTTAGACGCTATGCTTTCGCTGACGTGACCTGTGCGACGTTGGGTTCGACAGATTCGATATCGGGGGTGTGGAAGCGTTAATTTATTGTGTCCGATTTTGTCATAAGTATTTATGTAACGCAGACGAAAAGAATCGTAAATATTTTTATTATTAATACGCTTATTCAAGGAAACTTTTATAAAGCACTTAGTTTTGGTGCCTGGCCATTCCACACTGTCCACAAAGATTTGTCAGGTGAAAAAAGCCCACATAATAGTGCACATTTCCGAAGAGCAATGTTGGGAGAGCTTTCCATCAAAAGGCTAACCAAGAGTTTCGAGAGAGAAACCACCGGACAGAGTCCACCCGTAGTTATTACAAGATCTGGTTAAAACCCACAACAATTGTTACTACCATTGAATACTACCCACCGCTGATAATGCATTTCAACAGAATAACAGTGTTAATTCGTGAAGCCAGTACAGGATAAGCAATATATATATATATATATATATATATATATTATATGCGAGTAGGAAGATTTATTTCATCATTGGAGGTTAATTTCAACATAAATACTATCTTAGAGAGAGTTAGACATAATTTCTAAATGAAATTGGCGGGTTTCCTATACTGCATATGCTAGTGCAATTCACCCCATAAAAGGGTACTTGTATGCATTGGCGCATCGTTTTGGCAAAGAAAGATAAATCAATTACTATATTCTATTACTCAATAAGTATGTTTGCCCAGCCAAATGGAAAGTCGTGAACGTTTCTTTCATTGCTATTGCCATCTTATAGAGCAAGCCCAACAGTTGAACAAAAATGGACTTGAAAGGGCGTTACCAGGACCTTGAGGATGACCATCAACATTGTTTTCGACCTCAACGAAGCGTTACAATCGCCAGCACTGTATGAGTCACACGTTGATGTGCAGTCATGTGGATTCCGTCGGATCCCATATACACGGCTTCGCAAGGACAAGACCTTAGAGTTTGGTGAAGTGCAGAGGTGGGCGGCCGAGTCTCGTCTCATTGTGCACAGTTACGTGCTGATGCTGTCGTCTGACTAAGCTTAACGGCTGGCGAAATGCTAGTTTGCTGCGTCGCTTGGTGGATGAACCCCCTCGTGTTCGTCTATAAGGCCCCTCAATCGCGAGAACGAACAGCGCTGTGGAGGCCATCCTAGAGGGGTTACCGGCCTCCGACTTCACGACCCGGGGGGGGGTGGTGGTCGGTTGTCTACGTGCGAGCCGTAAGATGGATGGTGCTTGCTGCCAGAGATGTTAGGTCGCCGAGAAGGTAGCGATGACCTTTAGCAGAGCGGCCTGGCGTGCCTCAGCTACTCTGGCGTGTTAGTAGCATGACATACTTACATACTTAACTGCTGCAGGACACAGGGGAATAGTGCATATCTTTCTCTGTATATATAATATATATATATATATATATAATATATGAGAGAGAGAGAGAGGCACCACATCAACATGAGAGAAATAGATACAGGAACTGAAAATCGAAACACAATGCTAGTTTTCACTTT
>QVRM01002730.1:0-45044 GCA_003439945.1 Dermanyssus gallinae
TATTGCTTGAGTGTCGGTGACCAGCCAACATTATCTTGGCGTTGCCTCTCCGTAGTTCTAATGACACCCTCTGTTCGAGGAACCTTCGGTCGATCTTGGCTCCGCTGTGGCCTCAAAGAGCTTCTTCCCAAGCTCTTTTGTCAGTTAGAGTGCATATTTGCCTTAAACGCCGGATGACTCAAGACCGAATGCCATTACAACGTGGTCCTCAAGGAGATGCGCGTATTATGCACCTCCCGCTGGTGAATGATGTGGCCAATTAGTGCGCAATAGCCGAGCGCGTACGTGTGGGCAACAGTAACGTCTCACGTCAGCGCGGCCTATTATGGTCCCAATACCGACTGGAAAGGCCATCTGGTCGACGCCTGTCGTCGCTCTGCTGTCCAGCAGTCCAATAATCATAAGCTTTACTGAAGCGCCCGTATCCAGACAAAGTCTAGCCCTCAATGTTAATTTGGCTTAATTTTTTGCTTGTCACTCCATGGCGGTTATTGTTATCCGCAGAGTAATACGCGATGTAATACCCCCTTAAACAACTTGCTGCATCGCAGTACGCTTAGTCAACTTGCTGCGCAGGGCAAGATTCGATCGGCAGGCTGTCGCACTCTACTGCCGTAACGATGCCGTTGTGGTTTGTAGCCGAGTGGTTGCCGATTCGCAATTGATCTACTTCATGTAGCCGACTACAGATTTCGACCATAGCATATGAATCTCATTTGGTCGTCAAATGAGCGTCTACGCCGAGCGGTCTCGCAGCGGGCTAGATGAGCTCCAACACGCGTCTAAGAGATCCTATCCACACTCGTTGAAGTTCATCCACACGTGTACCAAAACGTGCATACACACAACACACGAACACACACGTATTACTGATTCGAAGCTGTTTTATAGGAAGCCGTCAACTGTCGCACTCGTCATCGCACACAATTGTCGTTTAGACGGTGAATATGGTTGAAGCTGACCGCTTTTAAGAAGCTCACTGCTACTACTACATTGTGGTAATCGAAGCGCGGTCTCGAGTCCGTTCCTGCACGATATGCACATCCCAATTAGGCTGGCATTGATTCTACCATGCAAGATACATACGCATGTAAGATGCACGTGGCTAGTGCCGAAAGTACGATAGGGCACGCAAGTACTACGAAGTTTACTTGGGAGATCAGCTACGTTTAAGGTGAATACGGCAAGTATGACTTTATTAAGAATGGCTCAATATATATGACCGATTTAAAAAACAAATAAACTATGATGACATGCCCTAACGTGAGCGCGACTTTAACCTGTCTCTCAGTCTTTTTAGACAACCCACATCTTATTCTTTTGCATGCACGAGAGCACGTATCCCAATAATTGAGATCTATGTCTACAATCTACTCATCTAAGCAATCGTTCGGTGGTGCAGCAAATCCATCCCCGGCCTGCTGGTCTGTAGATGCGTTTTGTCAACATGCAACAAGAATAACGCATACGGAAAAGCAATGCGGAGTGTAGCTCACCAAAACGCAAAGTGCCCAACTCGTCAATGAAGATTCGGTGTGTCGACCGGTCGCCCCCGACCAAAACTCCGAGCAGTTGAAATGTTACTACTGTTCTTGTATTGGTGACATAGTTGTTTTTGTTGTTGTTGTTGTTATTGTTGCTGCTGCTGCGATCATTGCTGTTCGTACTGATTTTGTTACTTCTCCTGCTGATGTTGTTGTTGTTGTTACTTCTGTTCTTCATGCCGCTGTTGTGGCAACCTCTGCTGATATCTACGTAGGCCGCAATGTTTCGTGTGAGTTCCAATTGTATGATTGTCGTTGCGCTAGCAGATCAACAAAGACAGACCTCAGAGCACGCGCTTGAACGCACACGCTCGAACTTTTTTTTCGCTCGCATTTGTGACTAATCCGCATCACTTATATATATATATATATATATATATAGGTATATATATGGGTGTGTGTTCATGTGTGTATATACACGTGAACAAGTAAACTTTTCGCCACTCGTCCCCGACATTGCAAAGCCGGTCTCGGTTGATCCCGCTCAGAGAAAGGGGACCGCGTAGAAAGCGGGCCTGTACCGCTTACCGCCTCTTGATGTAATAACGGTCACTGGAGCGCTAGTTAGCTGTAATAAAAATATTGTAGATGTTAGTTGGTTAATTTCCAATGGCCGATACAAATAAGCCACAGTGGATAGGACCTGCAAGGAAGACCGCCAGTAATCACGCCGTGGATGTTATGAATCGAGCACATATGCCGCAGCATTATTTGTGCAAAAAAAAACACACTCGTGTACCATGGGTACGTGCGATCTAAGGGATACTGCAGCACGGCTTGTGACTTACGGCAGAGTAAGTAATTCTATTCTACAATCATTTCTCGATATCTGACTGAACACAGCATTACAACAAAGATATTCACGAGAGGGGAGCATTTCGTACGGTTAATAGGTACTGATACTGGGCCAGGTTAACTTGCAGCTTAAAAGGAAGCCTTTACATTTTAAAAGGTGTTGTCTTCTACTGTTCAAGAAGAAGTTCCACCTTCTGCTTAACTTGGCACATCGAGAAAGAAGTTTCAGCGTCAAGCGTCAATTTTGGCTAAGAGATCTTATATTATTCCAGCCATGTCGATGCTTGCACATATTTTTTAGTATATACACGTTCTCGCATTTGTTTAAGCGTAACAAAGTGAATACATTGTACGCTTGCTAATTCGATAATCTATATAGATCTTTTCAGCCTTATATATATGGTGTGAGAGACAATTAATTAGCTATGAACACAACTAGAATGTTGCGTTCGAATTTGTGTTTCTGATTTAAGCTGTTTAGGTAAAATATGTCGAGGAGTTGCTGTAACACAATGCAAATATTCAATTATATGGTTGATTTGTTTATTTTAACTCTAAAATAGTTTAAATTTAATAGTGCGTATCACCTCCGCGTGCTCAAGATACGGCCGATATGCGACTTGGCATTGATCCAGTCAACTTATCAATGGAATTGGTACTGGATATAAGTTCACTCCCTCCACCAATGCATTCATGAGCTCCAAAAATGTGCCTGGAGTGTGGCTCTAATTCGCGGAGGAGTTTGGATTCGTATAAGGATATCGCCAGCAGACCTTGCGTAAAGCACCACCTGAATTATAAGAATCTCATCAACGTGCTATGAGGCAATTAAACCTCTTCTTCCATGAGATTCGTAGACTTGAGGGACCTCCACGAGCTTGGTTCTTGTGTCTAATGATATTGCACCCCATCCCATGAGTGAACGGTCGCCGTAACCGACACGCTTCATAACGCACAGTTGTGCAAGTCTACTGTGAGTACAAAATTTAACTGCCTAAATTAAAATGTGATAAGGGATGCAATTTTTGTCTCAGAGTATATTTATATATATATATATATATATATATATATATTTTACTTGCCTATCTACGTAATTAAGAAAATAAAGAAAAATAATCGTACATGGCTAATCTACATTGAACATAACACATTAGACATCCCTGTTACAAAGAAGCTTGAAGATTTGTCAGTGACTTAACCCTCAAATGTAGATGCGCTGATTTTCCATTTTCGAACCATTAAAAATACTGACACCGCAAGCAGGCTACTGAGAACCGAATTTTTTGTCCGCGAAGTATTAATTGACAAAAAAATATCGTTTTTACATACAGATATCATGTACATTAACAAGAGATGTAGAAGCAGGAATACGAAGACCATCTAGAATCGCACTACATTTGTTTGTCGTTGTAAAGTGAAAACTTCCCTTTTCTAGCCTGTTTTGCTTACGATTATTATTCGGTTTCTGTTACTGAAGCTGTCAACGTGCTCTTTAAAGAGTGGTGGGAGAATTCTACGTATGTATATATATATATATATATATATATATATATATATATATATATATATATATATATATATATATATATATATATATATATATAAAATAAGGATTAATTTGCTGATATATAGTTGGTAGCATATAAACATATATTTTGGACTCACGTTTCCAACACGACTTTCTCTCTTCACGCCATCGTCAAGACAGACAAATCTTTATGACTAATCGTCATTAAACAACCGCGTCTTTACCCGTTATTATAAAAAAAAACGCATTGCAATGAGGGCGATTTTATCTGAGGTGCCGCAAGGAATTAGAACCTGAGATCAAGCTTTATCATTTAGACGACAGACCTCTGACCCTTTTTTATTTAATGGGGTCCGTCTTATAAAGCAATGCGAAAACGGTTCCGTGGACGTTAAATGTTAGCTGAGAGTCAGCCCGAAAGAAGGCCCATGGTAGTAACCTGGCAGGCGCCTTAAGAAATATATTTATACAAAGGATGCTAGATGTGCAAAACCTATTCTGCCTAAGAATAAAGAAATCGAAGTTTCGTAACGTGTGACTCCTATGACGCATTCCAGGCGGAAGGGAATTCCGGGCACTTCTCTCTAATATTAAGGTTATTGACAGTGACGGATTAAAACTATTAGGAACCCCTCTAACGGCCGCTGCTATTCAGAAGGCTTAAGTTTTTCGTTCCTCAGCGCAGAACAGCGCTACCGTACTCATTAAAAAAATATGAGTTCCTCCTTGAATGTAGCGAATTATAATACCCTTTAAGAGATTCCAGTTTATTGAACAAGCACATGCTCGCATACACGCATCACGAGACGCGGTGCTGATAAGAAGCAAATATAATAATGCAAAAACTGGAGGCACAATTTAAACGCCAGTTCCACGAAAAACGAGACTGGTTACCGCTTTATGATATGATAGTGAAAACAAAAGACAACAACAATGATGGCAATCGCAATCAATCATTTATCAAGTCGAGTATGTGTTATATAAATGAAATGCGAATATCAAGAAGTGCTGGTGGGTATTATTATATTATTGGGTGTGCGTAACTGCATTTTCCCAATATTTAAAAAAAAACAAAAGTAATAGCACCAGTAGCTCTAACTCTTGGTCGAGATTTCCTAAACGATGCACAGTATAGCTTTCATTGCAAAGGTATCTCGGTTATATCGAGGATTTTTGGCTCTGCCAAAAATAGGCGTCGAAAGGCTCAATAAACAAGTGGAGAATGCGCCGGCATCGCATATAAGGTGTATTCCTAATATCCTCTCTAATAACCTAGATGAAATCGGAATTATCAGAGATGTGCTAAGGTAGAATGCGGCATCCATATACTCGCATCGCATTAGGACCTTCTCACCAAAAGCACCATCACGTGGGGACAAAAGAAATACAGCGCAGGCGAATGTCTCCCGCTGTCGCTCAGAGGTTAGCGGTAAGACCAATCCTTGGGAACACTACCTATAACGATACAAGTTCTAGCACAAGTCTTATCGACAGTAGCATACGCGAACGAGTTGACTTAGAGCTATCGCCGGCCGGGATGAGTGAACGAGTGCTTGAGCTAAATACAAGCGATTCCCTAGGGATATACCATGGATCGACCTAGATCAGCGACTAATCTATTCGAGCCATGTGCACAAGTGCTAGCACTGGTTAATAATTTAGAAAGGCTAATGCCATACACGGGAGGCGCTGGAGAATTCTTAATGAGAACTATACACACACGTCCACAGGGGGATAATTGTTAACCCCAATTTCATGTTAATTAAATTATAAGTCACCTTTACATAGATGATTACTTAACACGGGTAGTCTCAGTAGCCATGGCTGCTTCTAGTAGTACCTGTTTTGAATTGCTTCGACCTGGAGTTCCTTCTGCCCCTTTTCCCGCGCAAAAGGGCGCATCCGGGCCGACAGGTGCAAGGTGATATAGAAACCGTCATGAAGCGCGCGCTCATTTAACTCATTTTAACTGGGTGCTAGCGGCGCGAGGAAAACACAGACAGCGCTTGCAGAGGCATCGTAGATGGCTTTTCCACAGTCCGGAAGGCCAACGTACTCGTTAAGCGTTGAATCTGTTAACTAGCGATTGCTTTGGGCGTGAGCTGGGTTGAAGGCGGCAACACCAAAGAGTGATTGAAGTGCGTATTACCGGTTGCAACAACGCCGTCGGAGGGTAAGTCTCACGCTGTTTGCAGAACACAGTAGATGTGTATAAACGCATTCCCACCTCCAACGAGAGAAAAACAGAAGTGGTTGTCGCAAAAATAAACAGGTCGCCTGTGGTTGGCCGCCCACTTTTATCGTATGGTAGCGCATTTGCGACCACACTGTGGTCTGTGGTCGTTAATGATAATAATGTTAATTAGTAACGTCTGTGGATAAATGGGTCTGCCGAAGAGAGGCAGCGGTAGGGGTCTCGCTAACGGGATAGGCCAATGGACACGACTAGACCTGAAAAAGCGGTAGAGCTCTAATGGCTGTTGTAGAGAATAGAGCCTTAAGGAGTGATAAAGGTGGTGCAAATATCTCGTAGTGAGTTTTATTTAGTACATGAAACAAAGATGATGACAGAATAACAGTGCAACAAACATGCGAAAAACACGAGCTGCATTCACTATATTGATCACCGACGTCTATAACAACGGCAGAAACACGATTACTGACTAGAACATCAACCGCAATGGCGTATATGACGGTAACTGTAATGCTTATATCGAGAACAGCAGTCACTATAGTAATACAGGTGACAACTACGTTATATATCTAGTGGTAGGTTGGCAATTTTGGAAGCAAATTCCAAAGACACAATTGATATATCTCCAAGGTCTGAACTGCGCAGTCTTGGAAAACATAACTGTCGCTAGTTCTATCTTGTGCCGTAGCTTCACGCCGGTTAGTTTCTTCTTGTACATAGTGAATAACATCAGGGCGACGGTAGAGTACTTTGCATTCCCCGGTAGTATCGAAAGTGGTGGCTAGTCTAGGAGACTAATGCGCAATGGTTGTCATTTATCGGGGTGTCGCCGGTTCAAACTCTGTTGTTGATCTAATTTTATTTGAGCGATGCTCATTGAGAATAGATGATAAACCATACCGCGGCCATGCTGCCGCTGTTGGGGGAGGACTGTTGGGGAAACCCAATCTATCTCAACATGTCCGGCTCTCGGTGCATTGAAAATATGCCACACGGTGAGTTCCAAGCCCGTAGGGGACGGAGGATGGTCTAAAATTATTAAAAAGACCTCTAAAAAAATGTTTTGAATTCTAGGTAGTATGGAAAACACGGCGGCACATTTAACAAGGCGCCGGCAACAATGGGCGCAGTCTTCGTAGGACGCTGGGGTTGGCAACCTATGGACATTTGGCAGGTACGCAGCTCCTAAGCTATGGACCTTATTGAGCCTCCGAACGTACGAATATATTTGTGCATTTCTTCATGCGCGCACCGGATTTAAGTCTGAGTAAATTGAGACTACGACTAAGTGTCTATGGCGAGCACCCACGTACCCTAGTAGCACTATTGCGTAGCCATTCAGCCATTCTATGCCGTGCCAAAGAATATATATATATATATATATATATATATATATATATATATTCGCCTGTATTAGGATCAGTGGCAGGAGAGTTTATGGCCGGCCAACTCTGCCAGACTCCAATAGAATAATCGCCACCCTACCAAGGTTCTTCTTTCCCTAACGAACCTGTCTCTTTCCGATATCGTTTCCTGTGGCAGCGTTAAGAGAAGAGCCAGAAGAAGGCAAACAGGAAAGCCATCATTGAGCTCAATTGCGGCTTCATCGTGGCGTGGCGTTCCACCTGACCTTATGGCTGTAGGGTTTGGTTCATCAGTGGAAGATATCTGGGATCGGATCACGTCAATTTGGGTACTTCCTGTTAGACGTGATGTTAATATGCGGGAGCTGTTTCGGGTGGTGTCACATTTACGCCTGGTGATCACACTGCCAATGAGCATAGTAGTCTGTAGTGTTGCTGTAGCACGCGGAGATCGGGTAAACGAGCTAGAGGAAATGGGTGTAAAAATTCCATATGTGCCCAAATGTAATATACAGGTGTCTAAACAAAGTTTTTTTCCCAGTGGAATGGAGAAGCCGAATACGATCATCTTTTTTCTAGTTACGTTAGGTGTCTTTTAGGCGAAGCACTCTTCTTCTGAGCGGCGTGGTTGCGTCAAAAAAGTCTGTTCTCTTGCAATCGCACAGTATGCGACGAAATTTCCAGCCTAACCTAAATTGGCGGTTTACTGTTACTCCTAAATAAAAAATTCCCGCTCATTTCATTGAAAAAATGCCTATTATAACGAGTCTCACTACCTTAAGTCTGGCCAAACTGGAGGTGGAAACCCTGCATAGGCCATATGTGTACGTAATTATCATATTTATTTAAATATGAGTAAATACATATTCTGTGCGTGAAGTTATAGTATATATATATATATATATATATATATATATATATATATATATATATAAACATATACATAAACATACACAAACCAAAGCTGGGTTAGTTCATATGATTCATTGTAGCAAAGTGTCCACGTGCTGTGTTTTGTGTTAGTGCGTTTAAATCCATTGAATCTGACGCTTTTATGGCAAAATGTTATTCTTAAAACTATCGGTCGTTTCTGTTCAGTCTCAGGTGTTATTCCTTTGTCATTTTCCACCCCCGCGTCTCTCAGGTACTTTTGTTTGGTATTATTAATTCTCTATTTGGGTATCATGTCTCTTCTTTCCCGTTCTCCGGTCACGTTTTTATTTTGGGCAACACTTATAACTCCTTCATAACATCCATATTCCACTCTGTCTCCTCCCTCCCTCGATCGATCACGTTACGAGTTAATTTATTCATCTTGTTTGCTTGCCTGTCTGGGTTAAGCAGCACCCAAATCCAGTACGCTTGTATCTGAATTTACCTGCTTTTATCATGCAATTTCATCTGCCAGAAAGAACGTTTTTTTTCTATGCGATGATTCGAAACCAGCAGCAGCAAAGAAAAAAATCAACACAGGCACCAAGGGCAATATTCAACAACGAACACACAATCTGCTCGAGACACCAAGCAAGCAGCACTATCGACCGGACGCAACGTACGCAAAGTATTTCGGCTACAATCAGGCGCTAGCCCCGACAAGGCCCACATACACCTACCTACCTCTTGGCCCGGACGAACACGGAGATGCTGACGAAGAGGACGACGATAACGACATCGACGGTGAAGACATCGCCGAAGACGCTGGCGAACACGGCGATAGAAGCGTGACCACAAACAGGTCGGAGTGCCGATAGCTGGCGTCCGAATTGAGCAGTCGGGTGACGCGGCCCGCCATCAGGCTACGCTCGCCTCGAATGCACACAAGCTGTCCTGCGCGAACCCGCGATGGATCTACCGCCTCGACGAGGTCTCGGCCCGCCTCGCTACTTCGGTACTTCGACGTCACGGCTCCGTCCAGCGTCGACGGGTCGCACGGAATCTGCAGACAGCCATCGAAGCGCACCAGCGCTCGCGACACCAGTACACACTGGTCGGCCAAATATTCGACAATCTACGTTTCGCCATCACAGCAATAGCCACAGCACACAGCAACAACAACCACAACAACAACAAAAACGACAACGACAACAACAATACCAACGCTCACATCATATATCGTTTCTAACGATAGGCGTACGTAACGTAACGTCAGGGCACGCTTGCTCTAATGTATCGGTGTAATCACATAAACACATTTATAGCCTGATCTGCCATATCCTATCCCACGACGACCACATGCTACAAAAGTATCCAGCGTACCTTCCGACAGAAGAAGAGAGGCGCAAACGATGTTCTTGCATTACGTACATTTATTGCATAGGCAAAACACTGACCCTGGATAACTCTCAACTCAAACTGTATATATATATATATATATGTTTTTTTTTTGCTTAGATCAAGTTAATTTTTCGCAGTTTCTAAATTGAATATGAACGCAGTTTCTAAATTGAATATGAACGCAGTTTCTAAATTGAATATACACGATGGACAAAAAGCAGTCAAAGGAAAGCGAAGCGAAATTAACGCACATAGCACACACGTTTGGGCCATATCTCGTTACAATATTGTTAAACTCTATTGCTACTCGGCATTATTGGCCACAATAAAAGGACACATCGTTTTTGCATAATAAAAAGACATGTTTTAGATCATCGTAAATTGTGTTGTCAAGTTCACAGGTATTTACTCTGTATATATATATATATATATATATATATATATATATTTATTTTTGTATATATATATATATATATATATATATGCATATATATAGATATATCCCTTGCAAACCTGGAGATCGCATTGAATTCGATTTATTACACGCATGCACCGTGTGCGTTTACTCGTTTTGATTTGACTGTTCGCTTCGTGACAGCAAAATTATCCACGAAGACAGAAAATAAAGGCAAAATATTGAACGCATGCCACGTGCGGCTGGGCGACGATGCAAACCGACTTGCTTGCGTTCGAACGCGCGTGCTCACCCCGTTGCAATGGCACTAACGAACTGATTGCGTATACTGAAGATGGATAGAAAGAAAATCATAGCTCACAAAGATTAGACGTGGATTACGTCGACCTGGTGTGAAGTCGACGTCAATTACAGTGACGATGATCATAAAAATGATGATGATGACGACGCTAACAGGCAGGCCTTGTGTCGAGGGCCACCGTGCACCATAATCACATAGTCACCGCGAGACATTATTAGGCGATTACTTTCTTTCGACCCAGCCTACCTTCTCGAGTTGTGGCGAATGTACGTGTATAAAAACCAATACATGTAGTTTTAGCCGGTTTTAGCCTTCACAGGCAGCGTTTGACATTACGTATAACAAGGTGCTGAGAACAAACGATGTCTCTCAAACGATAGCAACAATGGCTCACTGACGAATCGTTTGCTGCTGACCGTTGCGTGTCGACTTCTTACCAAAACGGCTTGACAATAGAGTTTCGTTGTTGTTGTTGTTGTTGTTGTTGTTGCCATCGTTCTTAATGTGTTGTCGTTTTTGTTGTTGGTGGTGTGTTGTAGGTGCTGTTATCATAGCTATCTATTTTTGGAATCCATGCGGTGTAAACAGAACAGTCTACGATAACTAGCAAGTACTCGTAGAATCCCGGCGGCTTGCATCTTAGGCAAGAATTACTTCACATACAGCATACATTTTTTTCCTAAAAACGCGTATCGCTAACTAATCATCTCTTGATGGTCACAAGTATTACTTCGAATAAATTGATCTAGGCACTTGAAACTGGGCAAGTTTTGTTGTTTACATTGACTCTTTTAAGTATTGGAATACATCGCTACCAGTCAGCACAATTGGGTCTATTCAGGTTATCTAAGATATTGCACACACTGATATATATATATATATATATATATATATATATATATATTGGTCACGATAATTGTAACCTCGCAGTTCATTTTAGCGTTTTACACTTTGACAGAGTAGTTATAGCTATGTATATAACACGTATTTAAATTTTCGGAATGTGATAGACTTTGCTCGGTCTCGATAACGCGTAGGAGCGCTGTACAGTGCATTGCAACCTGATTGCAATGCACTTTTGCACAATATACATATATATATATATACAAGTAATAGGTGTAGACAACATATACATATATCTACATTTTCGCACAGTATTTGATACAAATTATATATAGAGATAAACATATATCTATGTATGCGTATATATACACACACGTATATGCAGTTCTATCTCTATCAGCAACCTGTATATCGCATAAAGTGCGCGAATGCAGATAGTCTTTACATAGATATACATATACATCTACACTTTGGCACATCGTAGAGCATAATCGCTCACGATGACCCTGCTGCTGCTCTGCAACAGCTTTGTTGGTACATTTTGGCACGGTTTTTGTTGGTACATTTTGGCACGATTTTGTTGGTACATTTTGGCACGGTTTTTGCTCGGAGGTCCCTTTCTCCAACTCTTCTTCCGTTGCTGGCAAGGCGAATTGGCCGTTAATGAGTCTCCCTTTCCAAACACGCCCTCAAGCAGTCAGACATGTGTGACGTGTTGCTTCATCGAGGAAAGGCGGAGTGAAAAGGCGCTCACTAGGTGATTAACGTTCGGCCAGCATTCCTGGGCACGCCGGTTACCAGTGCAAGTTTTCAGAAGGTGGAATGGGATCCCCGTCGAATCTAAAGGTCGCGCACGAGGATGCCGGGTACAGGGTTTTGTGTCAGCTTAGCCGGATCCACAATGAGGTTGACCGCCTCTCCGGGTTTCGGCATAGTGCCCGCCATGTTCTGAGCAGCCACGGCAAACGTCATTGGCCACTTAAACACCTGTCGACGCCGCATCGACGGGCCTACGGATTTTGTCGACCATTTGATATACATAAACATACACAAACCAAAGGTGGGTTAGTTCATATGATTTATTGTAGCAAAGTGTCCACGTGCTGTGGTCTGTGTTAGTGTGTTTAAATCCATTGAATCTGACGCCTTTATGGCAAAATGTTATTCTTAAAGCTATCGGTCGTTTCTGTTCAGTCTCAGGTGTTATTCCTTTGTCATTTTCCACCCCCGCTCCTCTCAGTTACTTTTGTTTGTTAATAATATTTCTCTATTTGGGTATCATGTCTCTTCTTTCCCGTTCTCCGGTGACGTTTTTATTTTGGGCAACACTTATAACTCCTTCATAGCATCCATAGTCCCCTCTGTCTTCTCCCTCGATCGATCACGTTACGAGTTAATTTATTCATCTCGTTCGCTTGCCTGTTTGCGTTAAGCAGCACCCAAATCGAGCGTTCTTGTATCTGACTTTACCTGCCTCTATCATGCTATTTCATCTGCCAGAAAGAACGTTTTTTTTTCTATGCGATGATTCGAAACCAGCTGCAGCAGCAGCAAAGAAAAAATCAACACAGGCACCAAGGGCAATTCAACAACGAACACACAATCTGCTCGAGACACCAAGCAAGCAGCACTATCGACCGGACGCAAGGTATTTCGGCTACAATCAGGCGCTAGCCCCGACAAGCCCCACATACACCTACCTACCTACCTCTTGGCCCGGACGAACACGGAGATGCTGACGAAGAGGACGACGATAACGACATCGACGGTGAAGACATCGCCGAAGACGCTGGCGAACACGGCGATAGAAGCGTGACCAAAAACAGGTCGCAGTGCCGATAACTGGCGTCCGAATTGAGCAGTCGGGTGACGCGGCCCGCCATCAGGCCACGCTCGCCTCGAATGCACACAAGCTGTCCTGCGCGAACCCGCGATGGATCTACCGCCTCGACGAGGTCTCGGGCCGCCTCGCTCCTTCGGTACTTCGACGTCACGGCTCCGTCCAGCGTCGACGGGTCGCACGGAATCTGCAGACAGCCATCGAAGCGCACCAGCGCTCGCGACACCAGTACACACTGGTCGGCCAAGTATTCGACAATCTACGTTCCGCCATCACACACGCACAGCAATAGTCACAGCACACAGCAACAACAACAACAACGACAACGACAACGACAATGACAACGACAATGACAACAACAACGACAACAACAACAACGACAATGACAACAACAACAACAACAATACCAACGATCACATCATATCGTTTCTAACGATAGGCATACGTAACGTAACGTCAGGGCACACACTTCTCTAATGTAACGGTGTAGTCACATAAACACATTTATAGCCTTATCTGCCATATCCTATCCCACGACGACAACATGCTACAAGAGTATCCAGCGTACCTTCCGACAGAACAAGAGAGGCGCAAACGATGTTCTTGCATTACGTACATGTATTGCATAGGCAAAACACTGACCCTGGATAACTCTCAACTCAAACTGTGAAAGGCCGTCGTTATTGAATCCGTCTTCATTGGCCGTACTTCATACACACATATATGTTATACGAGTGCATGTGCTCGGCCTTGAAGCTACTGCACAGATAATAGTGCAGCTTATCTGTTTATTGTAAATGTATTATAAATTTAACTCAAATCCGCAGGGATTAGGAAACATCTCATCGGAATGGTATGTGTCATAGGTGCAGTAGTAATAATGTGGCTGTTCGTCTGAAAAGAAAAGCATTTAAGGCCAGCGCGTCATATTTTCACGTGACGAAGTATCATATATTAATATAGAATCTACGTATCAATCAGTGTCGTAAATCACTAGACACAAGTTACACACAAAATCGAAAATGTATTTGTGTTTGTTAAGTTCTTAGTTCAACTATGTAAGCCTTAAGACATATCGCATTCCAAAGGCATATGTCGTGCTAGAGTCAAACCTAAGATTGTTAACACCAGGTATACATGGCATTTACTACCGCGAAACACCTAATCGTAATTTTTACAAGAACTAGTCATTGAAGCTTTTACAAATGACATAGCAGATCGATCAAAATCAAATAAATCTAGTCAGTCAGAAAAAAAGCAAAACGAAAATAACTGCTTCCTCAGTGCAATATGCCGTTATTGAATTATGAAATAAGGGAAGGATACTTTTTTTGTGCGTGCCAGTGTATGGCACATTTATCATAAAGAAAATCAGACTCAACTAGCGTTTATGAACAGAACATATAGTAAGCTTACTGTGTATGTATGTGTATATATATATATATATATATATAGGCGTGGTTTAGGGGACTAGTGAGCTAGTCATGGCTGTCATCTATCGGGGTGTCGCCGGTTCGATCCCTGTTGCTGATCGAATTTTCTCTGAGCGACGCTCAGAAAATTGAGAATAGATGATAAACCATACCGCTGAGAGTCAGCACGCATTGAGAATAGATGATAAACCCCTGAGAGTCAGCGGCCATACTGCCACAAGGACTGTTGGCGAAACCCTAGATATTTTAACATGTCCGGCCCTCGGTGCATCGGGTTAAGCTTCAAGCCCATAGAGAACAAACATAGATGGTCTAGAATATATATATATATATATATATATATATATATATAGATTAAGTATTCAAATTTAAGTTTTAATTCATACTATACCTAGACACTATGATTTGGCTGGCCGCTAAAAACTGACCGTTACTTGTAGTCGTAGAACGTAGTGCGGCGGGAACCTGGACCCGGTCAGCGGGCTCTGTGGGTCAACGGACCGTTGGCATGATTTGTCGGGCGGAGGGGCGGCGCCCGCAGAAATCCTCTCGAGAAGCGGGGGCGTCAAAGCTTTGAAGTCGGCAACTTCAACGCGGCGCGACTTAGGCTGACTGTTCTCGTCAGGACTCCACAGCCGTGTTCCGGGAGCGCGGTTGAAGTCTTTCCGAGTCGTTCTTCTCGCTGGTGGCGTCATGGGCTGTTGCCAGGCTGGCTTCTCGCGAGCACTCTCATACTCGCGGTAAAGTTGCTGTCTGACGCCGTACTCGAACAGCATCATCGTCTTATTGCGTTGAAGCCAACCTTCCACGGATACCATTGGCTTAAGCGGTTCTCTGCCGGCCATTGATATCGCACCTCGCTGTCGTACGTTGTGGCACGGTTAGATACTACGCAGCTGTAGTGCGCCAGTGCATAGTGTATATATATACATATACTCACATATACAGGCATATATTCTTAAAGATATTTGATAAGACGATATATTCGTATATAAGCATGTATGCATACACGCATATATCGTCTTATCAAATATCTTTAAGAATACATGCCTGTATATGTGAGTATATATATATATATATATATATGTATATCTATATATATATAGCATTTATGCATTCACGCACAGCCGAATACCCAACTAGTTTTTACGATTTTGTTTTACTGCCGTCTCGACTAACTAAACGCCAAATATGTTTGCGTTAGACAAATTAGTCTTTGCCAATATTTCGACACTTATGATTGTGTCGACTTACGGGTGATCGGCATTACGACATTTAGAATCATGTCGCGCATCGACACATGCCAATGGCAGTTAAAGCTCTCCGCTCTGCAGGTTGATTAATTTAAGAAAAAAATTGCAGATTCGACCACGCCCAGAATTGGCAACCGTTATAACGATTGTCTTAGTCGCTTCGATCGGCAACGTTTTTGTGTTGGATTGCGTAGTCTCCGATGACACTAGCACTCTGCACAGTTTGGGTTTTGGATTTCATGGACATGGATGCCCACGAACTGTTCTTAGCACACATACTTCTATGCGAGTGTATGTATGCATATATATATATTTATATACATAATAAAATAGTGTATATATATATGTTTAATTGCATGCTTGCCAAATCTATTACGGAGAGATTTATAGGCTAAGACTGCCTACGCTATCCATTGAGCATTTACGTCGTCATTTATTACAGCGCAGCTGTTCCATCTATCTTCAGTCTTGGAGAAAAACGTTTTGCCGTCTTGGTCCCATTGGAATCGACCTGGTGCCATCCAAACCGTTTAAGCACTAATGACATGTATGACAACTCCCTATTTCAAATTTATTAAATCTCCCTTGTATTCTCACGGGCCGTGACATACAAATTCCGCACGGTGTTCGTATCACCCCTCCAGGTAAACTCGCCGCATTAAGCTAGCATACGTATTGGAACTTAGAATTGTTTCTCTGTCTGACCGCTTAACTCATGCAAGTATACTGGTGCATCTAACAAGCATTTACCAGAAACGAATTCCGGATTCACGTTAATAATTGTAATCTTCATGTATGTACATATATATATATATATATATATATATATATATATATATATATATATAGAGCAGAATTACCTGTTCGATGTCAAACATGTTCATGATTTTGCAGCGGGCAACCACGTTGTATGCCTGTAGCAATTGCACGATAATAGACACCGGGTCGTCTAGACCTTACAATGATAAATACAAGCAAAAACAGTAATAGTTGTTTAAAGAACTGATACGTACGGACATACGTGTTGGTCGAATCACTAACTAGACAAATGTAGCATATATGACAAAGACGTGCCCAGTTACTACGACTGATATACATGCACGCGTATCTATATACGCTTGTTCTAACAATTCAAGAAACAACTTTGAGGTAAAGTTTTTTTTGTATCCTTAGTTGCTTATATATATATATATATATATATATATAGATATGAGTCTTTTGACCGTCTGAAAATGTATCGTGTTAACAAGCTGGTGTAATAAGGCTATTAGTCCCAGCTCCTCTTACATTGTGTCTCTTGTTGACAAACCACATAGGCTACACTTGCCATGACAAGCAAGCGAAACAATGATCCCATCTATTGCCGTTGGGTGGGCAGAAACCCAAGCCGTGCCAATGAAAGCTGAGAGTCGTCACATACGCGATTCCAATTAGAGCTATCTCGAGGCATGAAAGGTGATGACAGATTCGTTTATGATAACATATCACATCAGCACTGCAGCCATACAGGTGACAAAAACAGCACTTGTGAATTTTAGTGGGGTGTCCAAGAATCTTTTTTCTCAGAAACAAAAATAAAGCGCCCTTCTTCAATGTATTTGTAATAGTCGTGCTGGTAGTTGTTGTCGAGAGAGCCGGCCTCGGTAACTTACAGCTTTGGAGATTTGAGTTGTGCGGCTTGCTCCTCGGTTGACCTCGGATTTCACACGTTGCGCTGTAGTCTTCGTCAAGTCCTCGCTCTCGCTTCTGTTCCGTCGCTTGCTCTCCACAACTAAAAGCTGGGTTGTTCTGGCGTTGGATACGTTCTGTTGTTCGATTTGCCGATGCTGCAACGTTTATCTATATTGACCTCTCGGTTCAGTTGTGTTAGTTAGTTAGTTAGTAAGCAACGTGCATGCATGATGACAGGGTGTAAGACAGGATACCTGTCCAGGGAGGTGCACGCTTGTGTTAACACGTGACACACATGATGATCGCACGTGCACTGTTGTAGCAGTAGACGCAAGCGTTTGACATGGAGTCATATCCAAATAGTGATAATAATAATAATAATAATAATAATAATAATAATAATAATAATAATAATAATAATAATAATAAAACAGCTCAGTTGAATCGGGTGGGTAGCAAGGCACGCAGACGCCAGAAAACGGGTGTACTTTTGTGCTTATTGCTATAAAGACGCTAGAACTAATCAGCAAGGGAACCGAGGCATTTCTCAAAGATTTAAGTAAACGAATACTGAGGATCACGAGCGACCGATGAGAGGGTCACTTCTTGAGGCATGCGTAGTCTTTGGCCGTTTGCAGAGGGAACGCGGCATCTATTTTGAGCACCATGGAGTGACGTAATTATTTAAAGAATTTGCAATATTACGTTCAGACCTAACAACAACAATAATAATAATAATATTTTACAAGAGCTTATATTATTACTTGAGTGTCGGTGATCACTCAACATCATCTTGGCGTTGCCTGTCTGTAGTTCCAATAACACCCCTTGTCGGAGGAACGCGGTCGATCTTGGCTCCGCTGTGGCCTTCTTCTTAAGCTTTTCTTGTCAGTTTGGGTGCATTCCTGCCCGAAGCGCCAGATGACTCGAGACTGAACGCCATTACAACATGGCCATCCTCAAGAAGATGAACGTATAGACGCCGCTTGTGCATCTCTTGTTGGTGAATAATGTGGCCGACGCCCGATTGGTTTCGAAAACTTTATTCGTTTTCGGTAATTAATGAACCTAATGACTGACATGTTTTATGGTGACGATGTTTGGTGCAATTGAGGAATGTTCAGCGACACTCATCGCAAGACTTACGGTGACACAGTTTGTAGTGAAAACTGTGAACGAAGAAGGGGGTGAGAATGTAGCGCTGTTCAAAGGCTATTCCATCCATTTATTATCCAACATTGCCGGCGTCCTCCAGAGCGCCTCCGGTACTTCCCTAATCTTCTGCTCAAACCCCCTCAGAACTCTCATAGTAAAGGCGTACAAATCCTCGAAGAACGGCGTTTTGTGTGCGCTTCTAGAGAACCCCAAAATATTCTTGAGGAGATTGCCTGAGTGCTTATGTGACGCCGGGATTGAGGAAAAGGCTCCTATTGACTCGGAGAACCATGTGCCGTTTGGCGTTGGCTTGACACTTAGATAGTAGTGAACTCTCCGACACAATTTCTAAAGCTCTTTCTAGGCCACGTCTTTCTAGGTTTTTCTAGGATCTCTCTGCTAAATAATTGTTTATAGACCACGCTCTCTGAGAAGTCTTGCGACATGGCCGTCTAGAAGCGAATTCTTAAAAATTGAATTATCTTATTATCTTCCCCTCCAATACCTTGAAATGATAACCCTACGGACATTTACAAAGATGTAAAAAAACGCCCATTTGCACTAACACATTTGGGCATATATGGGCATTTTATGACGATAAGTTTGGTACCAAATGTATGGCAATCCGACTTCGATGGTTGCGAAGTACTTAAGGCTTGCCTGAGGGCATGTGGAGATTAAATGCGCGCAAAAATGATCTATTCCATCAGATAACTCACTCTAGATGGACAGACACCTATTTATTATCTTACAGTAACTGCTGGAAGATGCCTCCGCGAACCACTATACACATTTGATGGCGTCTGCTGAGATTTCGTTGCATGTCTTGAAATATGTTTCGTTGCATGTCTTGAAATATGTTGGCGTCGTACAGTTGAGGTTATTCTGCGAACGAGAAGAAGTATCTCACGAACACGGCGGTATGCCTAGTCTCTATATAGAAGGACTGGTTGTCTTGCAATTGCACATTTTGTGCTCCTATGTCTGGCCACAACACCAATGTCACAGATTTTAGTAATTTCACTCTCACTTCGAAACAAACTTCTCAGAAAGCGTGCTCCATTGGAAAAAATATGTGCTTTGACGAACTCTAAAATTGTCTATATGGCTCTCGAAATTGGTTTGGTTAACTCTGTATATATTTTGTATCATGTTTTCGTAAGAAGTTTTGACTAAAACTCAACTTATGTAAAATTATACCTTGCATCTAAACGTGTACTTTGACAAAATCACTTTATGTGATTTCTTAACTTCGGTTAGTTAATCCTAAACTTAAGAGAACTAACGATAGTAACATGTTAATTTTCAGAACATCTTAGACGAAGTTAATTTTTTATAATAATAATTGTAAGATACTATGATGCAATAGGGATGACATACACCATGTCAGAGTGGTCAAAAAGCGTCGCCTAATAATATTACACCTGCTAGCCTTAAATAAAAATAAACGTATAAATTATCATTGCAATAAATTAACTAGTCCTTGTATTGCAAAATCTACTCTCTCATTATAAAGGTGCAGCACGCCTCTTTACACGCCTAACAAAACGATTTGGACTTTAACGGAACGAGCGTCAAAGAATTATTAATTCTGGCCCACGCAGGGATCGAACCTACGACCTTCGCGTTATTAGCACGACGCTCTAACCGACTGAGCTAGTGGGCCACGTTTCATAAGCCGACAAATGGTATCGCCGAACGTCCCTCACCAAATACCGCTATTCCGGAAGTATAATTGCTGCTCATGTCTTGGGATAATGAGCAAGCGTTTCGACCAGGTTTCTGGGGTTTGACCTGTTTTTAAGCACACAAAAGGGTGACATAAATGCACTGAATTATTTTCTTTATTGCTATCTGTCTCCGCATATATTAATTTATATGAATTGATATATATATATATATATATATATATATTAATTTATATGAATTGATATATATATATATATATATATATATATATGTTTCAATGTAACGTATTTTTGTAAAGAAAAGAGTAGAATATAGCTTATGTAAAATTATATGATTGCACATAATCGCGTGTCTTAACAAACTCGCTTTACGTGATTTCTTAACTCTGTTAGTTAATCCTAAACTTAAAGGAAATACCGATATAGGTTGACAGTTATCTAGTAACGTTTGCGTTTTCCACAAAACTGGACAAAGTTCCTTTTGAATAATTAACTGTAGTATAACATATGTTAATAGGAATGATGTAAAATGTAGTCAGGACGGTCACAAAAGTGTTAATACGAATAATAAAGATAGCCGTTATCTAAAGACTGAAATAGCTAGTCTTTCCACTCCAAGACTCTACTCTCGCATTATAAAGTGAATTATAAAATTATAAGTTTAACTAGAAAAACGCGTCGGATAAGCAGATACAACTGGCGTTGGGTTTGTATTGTTGCCTATATGCTCATAAACGGAAGATGGCGATAATTTATAAAAATAATAATTTACGATTAGTCTCTGAAATCACCAATTAGTTGGCAAGTGAATCAATGAACGTGAGATGAACTTCCGCACGTTTATTGAATAACTCTTACAAATCAAATTAACCAGTCACCAAATTTTTCGATCTACTGTTGGTTGGGGCATAGGCTCGCAAACTGGCCGCACTTAAAGGATCTTCAAGGATAGAAGATCTCAAAAACAGGGTCAACATACACTATCATTTACTTTTCTACTTTGACTTGATGCGCTTGTCTAGTGCTAAGCACGATGAACAGCGGGTCTATCTGCTATAATTTTGGACGAGTGGCATTCAGCAGGCTTTACTCGCTTAACGAAAGTATGCCGATTTTATTGGGAACGAGCGTCAGCAAAGATTTGGTGAGTCTGGCCCACGCAGGGATCGAACCTACGACCTTCGCGTTATTAGCACGACGCTCTAACCGACTGAGCTAGTGGGCCACGTCTCATAAGCCGACAAACGGTATTGTCGAACGTCCCCCACCAAATCCCGCTATTCCCGAAGTATAATTGCTCCACATACCTTGGGATAACAACTAAGCCGGCGCACCAGGAGACCTGATAATGCCGTACAGATACACCTTTTCATTGCAGTGACTCGCCTTGAAGATGAACAGAGCGGGTCGCTTTTACGTTTAGAGGAAATTTTAAGCAAGTTGATTGACCTGCTTTCTGGGGTTTCACCTGTTTTTAAGCACACTGAAGAGTGATATAAATGCAGTATATTATCTTCTTTATGTCTCTTTTCCTCTCCCGTGTTCTGATTCTCTCTCTCTCTCTCTCTCTCTCTATATATATATATATATATATATATATATATATATATATAAATTGATATGTTTTATTGTATCGTATTTTTGTAAAGAAAATAGTAAAATATAGCTTATGTAAAATTATATAATTGCACGTAAACGCATGTCTTAACAAACGCACATTTACGTGCTTTCTGAACTCTGGTTAGTTACTTCTAAACTTAAGGGAAATACCGATATAGGCAGATAGTATCTAATAACGTGTTCGTTTTCCACAGAACTGTGAACAATATTACTTTTGCGTAATTAACTGTAGTACTCAAAATGTAGCCAGGACGGTCTCAAAAGCGTTAATACGAATAATACAGGTAGCAGTTATCATAACATTGAAATAGCTAGTCTTTCTACTCCAAGACTCTACTACTCTCGCGTTATAAAGTTAATATGCTCATAAACGGAAGATGGCGATCATTTATAAGAGTAATCATTCACGGTTAGTCTCTGAAATCACCAATTAGTTGAAAAGTGAATCAATGAACGTGAGATGAACTCCCGCACGTTTATTAAATAACTCTTACAAATCAAATTAACCAGTCACCAAATTTTTTGATCTACTGTTGGTTGGGGCATAGGCTCGCAAACTGGCCGCACTTAAAGGATCTTCAAGGATGGAAAGATCTCAAAAACAGGGTCAACATACACTATAATTTACTTTTCTACTTTGCCTTGATGCACTTGTCTAGTACTAAGCACGATGAACAGCGGGTCTATCTGCTATAATTTTGGACGAGTGGCATTCAGCAGGCTTTACTCGCCTAACGAAAGTATGCCGATTTCATTGGAACGAGCGTCAGCAAAGATTTGGTGAGTCTGGCCCACGCAGGGATCGAACCTACGACCTTCGCGTTATTAGCACGACGCTCTAACCGACTGAGCTAGTGGGCCACGTTTCATAAGCCGACAAACGGTATTGTCGAACGTCCCCCACCAAATCCCGCTATTCCCGAAGTATAATTGCTGCTCATGCCCTAGGAAAACAGCTAAGCCGGCGCGCCAGGAGGCCTGATAATGCCGTGCAGCTGCACCTTTTATTTCAATGCCTCGCCATGAAGATGAACAGAGCGGGTCGCTTTTACGCTTAGGGGAAATTTTAAGCAAGCGCTTTGACCAGCTTTCTGGGGTTTTACCTGTTTTTAAGCACACTAAAGAGTGATATAAATGCAGTAAATTAATATATTTATCTCTCTTTATATATATATATATATATATATATATATATATATATTGATATGCTTCAATGTATCGTATTTTTGTTAAGAAAATAGTAAAATATAGCTTATGTAAAATGATATGATTGCACGTAAACGCGTGTTTTAACAAACGCATTTTACGTGATTTCTTAACTCTGGTTAATCCTAAACTTAAGAGAAATGCCGATATAGGCAGATAGTATCTAGTAACGTGTTCGTTTCTCACAGAACTGTGAACAAGATAACTTTTGCATAATTAACTGTAGTACGCAAAAGGTAGTCAGGACGGTCACAAAAGCGTTAATACGAATAATAAAGTTAACAGTTATTATAACATTGAAACAGCTAGTCTTCTCCAAAACTCTATTATCGCGTTATAAAGTTAAATATAAAATTATAAATTTAACTAGACTCGCCGGAAAGCAGATACGACTAGCATTGAGTTCGTGTTGTTCTGTATATGCTCATAAACGTAAGAGGGTGATCGTTTATAAAGCAAATAATACTACGGATAGATTTTGAAATCACCAATTAGTTAATAGGTGATTAAATCAATTGACGTGAGATCAATTTCCGCACGTTTATTGAATGACTCTTACAAATTATGACTAGTAACCATATTTTTTGTTCTATTGTTGGTTGGGGCATAGGCCCGCACACTGGCCGCACTTAAAGAATAGAGAAAGAAATCTCAGAAACAGGCGCAACATACACTATCATTTACTTTATTACGTTGACGTAATATACTCGTACTTAACACTATGAACAGAGCGGGTCGGTCCGCTATAATTCTTAGCGAGTGACATTCAGCGGGCTTTACTTGCTTAACGAAAATATGCGGAATTCGCTGGAACGGGCGTCAGAAAAGATTTGACGAGTCTGGCCCACGCAGGGATCGAACCTACGACCTTCGCGTTATTAGCACGACGCTCTAACCGACTGAGCTAGTGGGCCACGTTGCAAGCTCTTACCACGGCAGCAGACCTTTAGCAGTGGGGACATGACGGCGCTCCGACTTGAGCAGCTCTGTTTCTGAGATCTCGTCGCGCTTTCAGCGTTGCGCACCACCCTTAACAAACGACAGACTGGAGAAAATAGTTAGTTTTAACTATTTACAGAGGTTTTTTCCAGAAACGTGTGAAAGTTCATCTTACGTCTTCGAATTTATTTACCAAAGGTCCTGCAAAGGTGCTAACATACTTAGTCGTAAGCGCATATGCTAAACGCGAAGATACCGCAGCCGTTTGCACACGACACCTAAGATTATGTAAATCTAACCACCTTGGTAGAATGATTTAAATATCCATTGAATCGCAACATCGAAATATTAAAAAGTCTCCGATAATGCATTAAAAAGTTGACAAAAAAAAACTTGGCCCACGCAGGGATCGAACCTACGACCTTCGCGTTATTAGCACGACGCTCTAACCGACTGAGCTAGTGGGCCACGTGACGCCCTTAGAACAGCTGCTTTCGTAACGGCAGGCCATTGTCATATGGGAAATAAAAGGTACGCTCGTTTATACAACTTGCGGCCATTTGAGCAAACATGTCATCAAAACTAAAACTTACCGTACAAACTTATAACATGGGTATGCATTGCCAAGGTACAACACGGCCTCAAGCTGGAAATGTTTTTGTTGCTGTAGCTTTTTGCTAAATTTAATAATAATAATACTTGCAACGGAACGAATATAGGTCATATTGTCGGGACGTGCGTACTTAAAAGTTGAGGGTTCCATTATTGAATGTGCACTTTTAATGATGGGTAGCTAGTGATGTATAATAATATATATACGAATAGAAAGCCTGTATTGACTTTTTATCATCCAAAGTTGAATTTATATTGTAAGACCAAACAGTCACTTTGTGACTTTGTGTGTGTGCACTTTGTGACACCTTGTGAAAATTGAATCAACTGTCTACCAATTTTGTGGTGAAATAAATGCTGAATTGACTTTTTAAGCGGACCATCATACAATCCATTATGGGCGGGAAATGTATTATTGACATGCAAATATCTCACTAACGTGCTAGGTGAATGGAATCTCATGCATTATGTGCTATTTCTCCTCCTAGCGGCTGCATATCCACAGACGGAGTAGGTTCATGTTGTAGTTGTGTTATAGAGACCTGTAGAGTTCTCAAAGTGTTGTTAGTGTCCAGCAAAGCGCACGGTACGAAAAGAGTGGCTCGTAAACACATCGGCTACTAGACAGAAAAATACTGCTGCCGTTTGTCGAACGACTTCTAAGATGATTAAGTAAATCTAAATAGCATTATGATGATTAGTAGTATTTATATGAACATTATTAATTGAATAACATCTAAATAAAAAAAAAGAAAACATGGTAATAAAAACTTTACAAAAATAACTTGGCCCACGCAGGGATCGAACCTACGACCTTCGCGTTATTAGCACGACGCTCTAACCGACTGAGCTAGTGGGCCGTGTGCCATCTGTCGAACAGCTGTTTTCGTAACGTCAGACCGTTGTCATATGATTTAGGTAAGTAAGTATGCTCATACGGCCATTTGAGCAAATATGTCGTCAAAACTACACTTACCACACATTATATATGCATATAATCTGTAGGAATGCATTACATAGGTGCAAAACTTCAAACTGGAAGAGTGTGTGTTGTAGCTTTTTGCTAAATGTAATAGGATAATGATAATAATAATAATAATAATAATAATAATAATAATAATAATAATAATAATAATAATAATAATAATAATAATAATAATAATAATAATAAAACTAGATTATTGCATAACTGATAGTTGTAGTGTCCACCGCTTTCGCGACCGTTACGAGTTCGCCAGCCTCTCGCTCAAACAACACGGGCATAGACAGCGTCGGTTGGCGGCGATGGCAATGCAAGCTAATGACGCTGGCGCCAAATATGTAGAAGATGCCGCCGCCGCCGCCATTCCAGTAGCAAAGACACGGGACGTCACTGGATTCGCGGGCAGCTGTGATATATAAGGAAGCATGGGAATCAATGAGTTAGCTAGAGTTGTTGTGAGTGCAAAGCAGGCGTGTGTTGTTTAAGCGAGAGGATGACGAACTCGTAACGGCCGCCGCCGTCCGATCAGACAGCCGGAGGACACTACAATAGTAGCTATATATATTTTATTCGATTTGGATCTGTTATAACAGTTTACAAGTCCGAACTGTGGTTCCCGCCAATATTTATTGAAACGTTTACGCGATCCCTTACACGTAGTTGACAAGACAGCCATCATAATGACAATGACACATATGTTCAGTTCAGTTCAGTTTATTATTATCTTCAAACGTACGCTCTTTACAGAACATCCGTGTTTCATACATCGTTTTACTTGTCATTCCAGTTATCGATAGTGTTATTAGTACTTATTGGTACTCGGTAATAATAATAAAATAATAATAATAATAATAATAATAATAATAATAATAATTACGACCAGCATATCGTTGAAATGTCTATATGTGTGTACATATTGTTCATTTTGTACTAATCTATGGCTGTCAAATGTTCCTTACATAAGTGTTGCCACCTTAACGAATGAATGAAGCATAGATAAAAAAAAATGTATGCTATTGAAACAACTAGTTAACAATTATAACCAGATGCCGCGCAGCTTGCACAAACGGCGATGATGATTTTGAGTCAGGCATGCTACGCTTTTTTACTTTTCGAATTTTTCGCTATGCGCTAGTAAGGTTATTTGTAAGATTTTGTAGCGTTATTTGTACTCTGACCTACTGCACTTATTGTGTGGCGGTTTGTTTCAACAACGCCTCATGCAAACAAGCGTTTGGATTTCCATATCGATAAAATAAATATATTGTCAACTAACGAGTAACATATATATATATATATATATATACGATGTGTAGCAGTACTTGGTATACTCCTTTTAGGGGATGGTAGAATTTTTCCAAAAAATATTTTTTGAACCGTTAAAATATTTAGGAGTAAGATTGAAATTACTGCAAGACATCACTTCAAAAATTGCCATTGCTAGTCCGAGAGCGCGAGTCCGATGAAAAACTAAATATGCCTGCGTGTTCGGATGAGAATTCTGCTTTGTCTAAAGGTTTCGTGTTGGCAATCAGAAGACAAATAGTCACACTAAGAACAAATCACAAACATCGGGTATCTGGAATATCAAAATTTCAAACTTTTCGGTTCAAGAGCTTGAAAACGTACTACTACATGAAGGCCCTCTTTACGAGGATCATCTTGGTCGATCCGCTATCGATTTGATATAAATTATTCTTATTAAATGAGCCTTCTTCATGAATTTTTACTGAATTAAACGCGAAAGCTTATACATAAGGCACCACAGGATCCCGGAGTTTGCAAACTTTTCTCAGTGAATAGATTTCGAACAAACTAGATCGCGATGTTCCGTTTTCTGATCGATTATTTCGTTTTCTTGTAATCGCACAATATGTAATCTGCCAAAAATTCATAATTTTACTTCTAAACAAGGCACTTCTGCCCTATTACATTTTTAACAAATCTTGCCAGCCCCTAAAAGAAGTGTACCATATATATATATATATATATATATATATATATATATATATATATGCAAGGCAATTTTACATATGCATCCACAGCAAGTATTCTACCCCCTAGCTTTATGCGGGACTCGCACAAAACACACTGCCTTACTTAAGGCGAAAATCCCAACGGAATTCCTTTGACATACGCGCTTCACGAAAGATTTCTCGCATACATTTTTTTCTTTAAACGGGGACCGTCGCAACTCAACTTTGGCTGATGCATACAGGGGGCTATGGTGTAACACGTAAACTCTCTAGTGTGTGAGTGGCAACCATTTTTTCAAAGGTGTGCGCCCTTAAGCTGTGCCAACAACCATCACGGCATGAAGGCGAGCCGCAGGAAAGATATCAAAATATCATACATATTACTGCGTTTCGTCCAACCTTCAAAGCGACATTTATCGTAGTTGCAACGCACGAGGTTCGGCAAAGAAATGTATATATTCCTATGTGAATTGGCGAAAAAAAGACTTGAAAGAGAATCGTGACTGTTCAAGAGGCCAGGCTTCCTTCCTGTAGCATTTTTCGCCTTGGCTAGTTATTGCTGCGTTTAGGCGATGTTAAATCGTACATGGTTAGATCAATCAGCTATGGTACAAATGGACTGCAGTGCCAAATTACGCTCACCTACCGATTCGTTTAACGATCATTTGTTGATACCTAACTGTTCTATCACGTATGTAATTCCGAAGAAGCTCAGTCCAAAAGTTGGAGAGCAACAAGGAGAGAAACTTCTTTGCCAGTGCGATAAAAAGCACTTTGATATTGGTCTGTGGCTAAATACAACTATTGCAAAAAGTGCCCTCTCTCCTTGACAAGCATCAGACAAAGTATGCGACAGACATGGCAGTCTAGCGGGAAAGTTTTACCGTGAAGGTCGGCTGGTATCGTATTTTTTACTGCTAATAGAGTATTTCATACTGCACTACATACGAGTACTGACAGAAAGTCTATGCAGCATTTATATGGTTTTACTGACAGTTACAGAACAATTCATGTGTATTGCTTAGCAGAACGAAGCCGAGTAATCGCCTGACGTAAACATGTCTCAACTTTGTGTCATTCTCAGCTGTAGGGTCGTAAAGAAAATGCAGATCAAGCGATACAGTACCACAGTTAATTAACACAACATTGTGAGTAAACAATGGCTGCATTGCGCGTATTAGGTGGTATCGTACCTCCGAAATACACCGAAATCACCTAAGTTATGTAGTTAGTAACCTAAGAGCTACGTATGTAGTTGGTAACCTAAGAGCTACGTATGCATAATATTGTCCTTTGTATGGACGGCCAGCAACGAAACTGTTTTCAACATTGGACTACGCTAATTTTTATTTAAACACAAACTTTTAAAATAAATATACAATAATTAGAAGCCCATAATTATCTTAAACAAAATAACTGTTTCTGCCAGGGCTCGAACCTGGGACCTTCCGCGTGTTAGGCGGATGTGATAACCACTACACCACAGAAACACATGCTTAGCAAGAGCCAAATTATTTTCGCCTTGAGCTCAGGTTGAATAAACTTAAAACATTGGAAAACGTTATATAAGCTCAGGGCTTAAACCTGGATTCTTCCGCGTGACAGGCAGAATATGATAACTGTAGTATAAGTCATAGTGTGTGAGATGGTCAGCAGAAAAGGGTAGCGCACCGGCGTCACGGCAGCAAATCCAAAACAACGAAATATGGCTAGCGCTAAGGCTATGGAGCCAAGACAACGAACTGGCTCATGTAAGAGGGTGTATAATAGAATTAGGAATAAACAGACACAGTTCGGCAAGAAATCTTCAGCATCTGCGGTGTCTGTTTAGTACATTCAGTTAGGATAGCAGAATTTAACATTAGCGTAGTCGACAGGATGACGAACCTACAGCTTCTACCTTTCTTTCAAGTGATAAGCTTACCGGCTGCATCCAGGAAGGATTGGTTTGAAACTTGCACCAATTATGTGGTTTTAAAAAAAAACGTGTAGAAGTTAGGAAAAGGTTAGGAAAACGCGGCCCTGTCGCTCGGCGTGCTGTTGGGACGGGTAAAAAAATATTGACATATATATATTTTTTAGGAGATTAGTGCTATTCCAGATCATCCTCCGTTCTCTGCAGGTTTGGAATCGCCTTGAAATATCTCTAGTGATGGAAAGGTGTAATTTCCATATTGTGCCAGAAGCGGAAACCCTAGGCATGGCGGACGAGTCCGAATACGACCGCATGCAGAGGATTCTCGGCCAATACCCCAGGAAAACTAGAAGATGATTTCATGTTATGTGAGGGTGACGGCAGCACTCCAGACTTCAGTGACTTCAAAAAGTTGGACCGAGAAGAGGCGAATTTGGGCCAAAGCTATGGTGAGAAATCACCTCTTCTCGATCGAACTTCCCCAGGCAGTAATGCAATCTCCCCCCACTACACTACACACCCCTCCATGCCAAGTCTGTTTTTCTTTCACATATGTACAGTTAAATATATGATGTGTACCGTCTACTTACCCCCCTGAGATAGATCGTGCGACATGACAGTCTAGCGGAAAAAGTTCTGCACGACGGTCGGCTGAGCCGGTAGCACTGGTAGTATAGTATTTCTTACTGTACTGTATACGAGTAGTGGACGAAAGTCAATGCAGCAGCATTCATCCGCATTAATTAGTATTCAGTGTTTACAAGCAGAGTTTAATAGTGTAGCGTTACAGGACTGATGGTTACCGAACAACTCGAATGTATTACATATCAGAAACGAAGAAGATGATTTTTCGTTATGGTTTGCCAATTGTCTAGCCTAAATACTGGTTATACAAGTACGTCGCGCATAATATCGTTAAAACATATGTTTCTGCCAGGGCTCGAACCTGGGACCTTCCGCGTGTTAGGCGGATGTGATAACCACTACACCACAGAAACGTATAGTTATCGAAACTTGAATCAAAAGTGTGTAAAAGAAAAATAAAACCCGATTACTTATTTTTGAAATATATGACTTCACAAAGGCTCTAACCGGAACTCTTCCAAGTGTTAGGTGGATGTGATAACTGTAGTATAAGACATATGATGAGATGACCAGTAGAAGTGGCATGCAAACTGGCGTTAAAGCAATGGTTCGAAATCAACGAACTGTGGCTAGCGCCAAGGAAAGAGGGGGGGGGGGGTAATAGAAAAAGGGGAGGGAAATATAATAGAAATGGGCCGACACAGGTTTGTTAAGATAACTTCAAGAGAATCCGCGTTGTCCGTTTAGTGCGCTCAGCTAGGATAGCAGAAATCAACGGTGGCGCAGCCGACAGGATTGCAAAGTAATATCTTCCACCGGCCTTTCATTCGTTCCACTGACGATGGGCTTAACGGTTGCAACCTGAGAGAATTGGTTCGAAAACTTCGCCAATGACCTGTCTTTGGAAATGGCGTAAATATAAAAGCAGGAGAAGGCGGGCCTGGAGCACGCTGGAAATGAAGGCCTTGTTTATATATAGTGTTAGAAACGGATAACCCAGACACGGCACGCGAGTGAGAATACGGCCGAGTTCAGAGGATACTCGGCCGACAATAGGAATGCCAAGGAAGTGACGGCAGCGCGACACAAAGTACTAAGCCGACGTCAGCACACTGGCGAGTCGGTAGATGAGTTCGTGACGGTGGACTGGTTCAGACTGCTAGCGGTTAACTAAATGTAACTTCAAATAATTCGGTCGAGGCGAGGCGATTTTAGGCCAACGTTAATCTCTTTTAGGCGATTTTAGGCCGACACAATTCCATTATTTGTGATGCGGTCGATTCCCACACCAGTCTGCCGAGACATACCTATTATTTTAGGATATGCCTCGTATCTTTCTATTAATTGTCTATAGTGGTTAGCGATGTTATGCTTAACATATAAATGGTATAGTAAACGTAGAAGCGGAGCTGCCGCAATGATCCAAAATAAACAAAATACCTGGAATATACCATTAAGGCTTCTCAAGAATCTTCAGGCTAAAGCGACTACGGGGCCGGATGAGAAGGGTGGAGGGAGTTCGATATGTGCACTAGAAGCCGATTTGTGCAGAGCATACAGCAATGTGTATAGTTGCGGATGCGAGATCGATTGTAGGTCGGGCGAATTAGGTAGAACAGTTAACTATAGAACAAAGACGTATATGTTAGGCTCCATAGAAGAAGTAGAAGGCTTAGGCAAAGTGGGATAAGTATTTGCGGATAGACTTGGCAGAGGAAGGTTTCTATCACTGAACAGGGGAGTCTGTGAGCCGGCACAATCATCCAAATGGGCATTCCTTATGATGGTAGCTACCATTAATAATGGCAGTCTATGCATAGATCTAAGACTGTGAAACACGTGAATGAGACTATAGCGCAAGTTTTTCCAACACAACATATAACTAAGGGAACTAAGTCGAACTAAGGGAAGCACATTGGTTCTCGAAACTGAATATGGGGTCGACATACCACCAAGTGGATCTGGTCGAGGAATCCTGAGGTCTTTTCCAAGTCTTGGGAGCTTTCCGCTATGAAATAATGTGATTTGAGTTAACATCGGCCCTTACGGCATTCCAGCGCCTAGTGAAGCAAATGCTAGACTGACTAAAGGACATATTAGTGTACAATAACGATATTGATTTTTTTGTGGACACACGGTAAACGTAGGGCGTAATCCCAAGGGACGTACCGAAAAGGGTACAAGAGTCGAGAATTACGCTAAATAAAAAACACGTAATAGGGGTACACCTATTGAGTCCGTGGAGTATGCGATAACAGCCACGGCTTGAGATCGCGCGAGGATAATACCAACGCCATTAAAAAGCTAGCCGAACCAGAACATTTTGAGCGGGTCTGGTCTGTCTTGGTGACTACGAGTTTTTACGTACGATGTGTACCCAGATTTCCAAAATGGTAAACTCTTGGGAAGACTCCAAATAGAAGAAGAAAAAATCGAGTGGGGAAGAGACGGCTTAAACTTTTGCGACCTTAGGGCGTGAACCTTTCCAAGGTCGAACCTGTAACGTTCATCTACACGAGTAGAGATCTTAAAGTGGTCTTGGCTTGACAGTAGAACTTGGACTGGTGACACAACTGGGAGCCAGCGGAACAGGGAGAAATAATAGTTGGATAGCTAGAGAGAGAGTCTAGAGAGGCTCATAAATTGCTTGTTTAAGGTGAAGTAAGGGGCTGGCTTGCAAACAGTGTCGCGGATATGTTATGGAGACTTCATTCTAGCCAACAATTTAGATAGAAGAGCCTATCGAGATAGTAGAGAACTGTAAGATTGATGACAGGATGAGCTACCCACTGACGTTGAATACCAAATAGCAGAACAAACGACAAACGGAATTAAGTAAGTAAAGAAGTGGTTATGTCATACGAATCCCTCCTATCAGTGTAAAAATAGACCTTGGTAACATATGAACTCTCAGCTATGGATGGAGTCATCTTCAGGGCAGATTAGATTATCCTTCCAAAACTAATACGGATAACTGCTCTCTAGTTGGGTCATGACAATGTCCATCAAAGAAACATTGAAATAAAAAGACGACTTCGGCAGGTGTACTGGTGAGCAGGAATGCACCGGCTTGTGGAGAAAGCGGTTAAGCAATGCGATTTTAACAACATCTGGATGAAACATAGCAGTGCGGCGGGTCGCGTTGATGGAGACGACAAAGTAGCTTAGAGAAGAATGAAGGAAGGTGGTAGTGAACATCCGAGGCACGAAAGGCTGATCAACCGGCAGCGACAGCTGACCAGAGAAACGATTTCAGTCTTCCCCAGCACCGGTTGTTGCACAGAGAAAGTGCTCCGAGTTGCCTGGTGAGCAACAACGGATTTCAGTTCAGAAGCACTGAATTTGGAAGGCTTCTGGAAAGATTCCGCACTAAAGCACTAACGCACATCTCATTACTGCCCTCAAACAAATTGACCGGGTAGAAAAATCAAAAGGACCTTAGGCGTATATGGGGATAGCGCGAGCACTACAGGAAGGCGGTGCAAAGTGCTTGCAAATGATAAGGTTTCATACCGCTACATCGCGCACAACTAGGGGCAAGTCACGCACGGAACTGCTTCATGGAAGGAATGCTGCTAAGGCATAAGTGGTGAGGACGAGAGAAGATGGTAAAGACTACCTAAGGGAACTCCAACCTAAGGGATGACACGGTAGTGGCCCACCGGGACCGCGGTGCCATTTGTCGAATCGTCGGCAACGTAGAAAGTTACCTTCACAGTTCAAGGGCCTGCAAATAAATTCGCGGAAGACGAAAGCCATGAAGTTTCGCCGTGGGGGTCGATTACTGGCTGCAGCAGACGTAATACTCGGTTGTGGCCAACCGCTGGAGTTTGTCAACTATTTCCCGTACTTGGGTCTAGGACTACACTATACGGGAACGACCTTTACCCAGTACATCGGCGACACGTGTCGGGCGGCTATTGCCTCTATTCACACAAAGAGTGAGAGACCCTTGACGACTGTCGTTGAGTGCGGCCGTGCGTCTTTTTGAACTTTAGATTGTGCCAATGTTGAGCTACAGCCTTGGCAGATTGTGAGGCAATCTTTCAGCGGCAAATGTTGTCCAGCTAGAAAGATGCTTCACAATATATATGAAGCGGGCTCTTTGTTTACCGTAGACGGTAAGAAGCCGCTTCGTGTACCTTCGGAAACAATCAGAGTCAGGCTTAGGTCACCTATTACAGAACCACTTCAGCAATTTTTGTTGGAGTGGCAGTGTGGCAAAGTGGTCGAAGCCTCGGCAGAGGTAGCGCAGTTGAATGTGTAATTTCTACAGGGAGGTTTGGGATGAAATGGCATGTGTAAACAAGATGCTGCCAGATGCATCGGCGATCTTTGCACTTTTTTGCCGGTGAATGTAGTGGCATCAGAACAACGACATGTGGCTGGTCCCAAGGTAATAACGCAAAAACAAGGAATTAGCGCCAATAACGAGGTGTATAATAATATCAAAAAAAAAACTCAGTTTGACGAGCGATTTTCAGCAATCCGCGTATGTAGTATGTTGAGCTAGGGTAGCAGAATTCAACGATAACCACTACACCACAGGAACGCACACGCATTTATAAATTTAACCATGTCTTTTTTCATTTAAACACGTGTTGGTAAAATTAATTAGAGCGCGCGTAATAACGTTTAGAAGATATATTTCTGCTAGAGCTGATACCTAGGACCTTCAGCGTGTTGGGCGAATCTGATAAGCACCATATCACAGAGAGCACTTACATCTAAAATTGAGTCATGCAACAGTTTAGTTAGAAACATTTTGTTAACAAAATTAGAGCCTCATAGTTACCTGCAAAACATTTTATGTTAGGGCAGAGACCTGGGACCTTTCACGTGGTAGGCGAATGTGATGACTACGACACCACAGAAACGTTCACGCATCTCACATAAACCCTAATATGTCTCTTCATTTACCCTTTGATTTGCAAAATTACTTAAAACCTGCTTAGTTATCATAAACTTCATTTTTTTCTACCAGAGCTCAATCCTGGGACCTTCCTCATATTAGGCGGATTGATAATCACTACACCACAGAAACGCCCAAGCATCTGGAATTTACTCATACTATTTTTATTAAAACACAATTTTGTAAACATATTTCAAGCCTGTATATTAATATTTAAAATGTATGTTTCTGCCAGGGCTCGAACCTGGGACCTTCCGCGTGTTAGGCGGATGTGATAACCACTACACCACAGAAACGCACAAGCACCTAAAATAAATATATACAAGTTTATTTGACCAGAAATTGGTAGATATTATCTAAAATTTATATCGGCTAATAACATCTTTCGCTACTGCATGCATCGAACCAGCTTTTATTTCCTTGCATTGCAGTTTGTGGTATCGGCCAATATTACACGTGCCACAATATTTTCATACACAGTCTTCTATTTCAAAGCAGTACCCTCTTAAGCATATATATTGGTGGTAGCCATGCCAGGTAAGTTTACAGAGTATGCGTCTGTTTGCTTGCATTCCCCGCTTCCAATGGACTGTCATGAATGCAGGAACGTCGGTGAACTCCTTTATGGCAAAGTTCAAAATACGCTTTTTTTCTGTGGGCGCGATATCGCTCTACGACCAGCGCGCTGAAATCTTATTTGTCCAGGATAAGATCTTCCACAAAGGTTCGCTCTTGGCATAGATCCAGTGTCAACGTTGTCGATGCGTTTTGCGGCAGTCTTAAACTTCACAAAATTAGCTTTTATTTTATCTATCTCTTTAATGTTGGATAAGGTCAAGTTTGGTGCAATGACCCGAAGGCAGTATTTTATAATTGGAGCTATTTTTATCTTGAAAAGGTTTATTCCAGTCTTAGTGTCAATCTGTTTAAGATCTCCGAGTAGCATCATGGCCGATATTGCTGTTACACGCTTGTTTTCTATATGCTTTGTAAAATATAGGCCAGGGGTTAAGGTTACTTCGGGATAGCTAAATTGACTCACAAATTCAATATTTTGGTTATTGACCCTGATGAAATAGTCAAGACTGGCTTATCGACCTGCTCGGCCTCCTTCAACCGAATGCTTCTTATTAGGTTGAACATTCGACCTTTGATGCCAAAATTCTGTCGCATAATTTCCAGGAGGCAGCCTCTAGGTACACTATCAAAAGCAGTTTTGAAGTCAACAAACGCTGCGTAGGTCATCCGTCCGTCGTTGGAACGTTCCCGCACGCGACGAAAGACTTCCGTGAGAGCTTCTTCAGTTGAGCGACCTTCCAAGAACCCATTCTGTTCCGTATGCATTAGGTCTTTGCATTTGCCGTATAGTCGAGTCACATATCGGGAGGTTAATATTTTGTAGACTACGCTAGTTAATGCTATCGTGCGGTAGATCGCTGGGTCTGTGGCGTCACCTATGCTTTTGTAAATTGGTTGCAGGTAACTTCGGCGTCATTGCTCGGTGATGTGCCCCTGTTCTAAGCATGCATTAAACAGCGCTGTGAGCTTTGGGGCTACGTGCTCTATTCCCGGCTTAAGATGTTCGTAGTAAATATCATCTGGACCTGATGATTTTCCGTTCTTTTTCGCTAGTACAGCCCTTCGAATCTCCCCTTCCGTAAAGTCCTCCCAGACAGGCTCTATATGAGGTGCGTGTTCATTGTCAGGCTATTGTACGTCGTAACTCAGTAGGGTTGAGAAACGAGCGAGAGCCATTTTTCGTCGTTTATTAGTGGGTTTGCTATAGCAAGTCTCTTCGGTAAGAGGGTCCATGGTCTCTGGATGCTTTCTCGTACCTGATGTGTGCGCTGCGCAGTCTCGTATTCATATTTCTTCCCCTGAATCGTTTATATGTTTTTATCAGGTCAGCTAGGTTTGCCAGTCCTGATAGGCTCCAATCGTTGTGGCAACAAACGATTTTTGATGGTTTTGTATTTGTGATCAAACCATGGTTTGTGTCTCGTCGTGTTGTTCCTCTTATATAGTGCTCCAGCTTGAATGGCTCACCGAAGTGAGTGCTCGTAAAAGTTTGTGTCTACTTCGATCGCATCTGGGAGTAGATGTAATGCTTGTTCTAGCTTGCTGAGACTAATTTTGCGGGAAAGGGAAATTTGTTTGTCTCGGCCAGTTATATTCGTATGCGCAAGGCTGAAGGTAACCTTACAGTGCTTCCGCTCGGCTGAAATTGTCGTTTTATGGTTTTTTATGTAGACTCCCGGTTCACTAGAGGTACTCATATTTAGGTCTAAAGCACTTTTTCCATTCCATTCTATATATGTAGCGTCGGAATGATTACCTTCTATTTGCAAGCCCATTTTCCTCACTCCCTCGATAAAAGCTGTCGCTCGCGAGTCATTCTTAGCGAGGTTATAATTCATGTCCCCTGCTATGATAGTGTGTTTATAATTGTCTGTGCATAGCATCAGGGACTCTCCTATATCAAGTAAAATGTTTGGAACGTTCCGGTCAGGTGGGCTGTATAAACATATTAAATAAAAGTCCCTTATTTCAACAACAAGTAGTCTAGCCGTGGATCTAAGTAATCTAGACCATTCGGTCGTGCGTACGGCGATTGAGACCCCCCCCCATTTCGGTTGTCCTCTACCGGGAGCCTTTAAAGCTTTACCATGGTAGATCTTGTGTTTGCGTAAAACAATGGCTGCTGTGTCTGTTACAAATGTTTCGGTGAGAAACATTATGTCATATTGTTCAAACTCGTTTTTCCTACAACTTTCAAATACTGAATGAAATTCTTCTACATTCCAAAGCATACATTGGGATATTATCTTGAGCTCTGCACATTCAGTCGTGCTAACAAGTGTGTTATTGCCGCATTCGACTTGTAGTCAATTTGGCGGGCTACCCTCGACCAGCATTGTATCAGATTGCTCGGTTCCGGGTCCTTTGTTCCAACCAAGTCCTGAGGACGGTGGTTGTGGTGCACCAAATACTCTGTATGGTTTCAGTTGGCCTCGAAACGGCCTAAACCGTGTACCTTCCGGCCATACAACTGGGTCTAATAGATCAGAAAATGTGTCCTGGTTGACTAGAATATGGAAGGTGTTGTAGTATGCTTGGTTAAGCCCAGCAAGCTTTGTTACTTTGACGCCCGAGGCTAGTACCAACGATTCGAGTAACATAATTCTGAATATCGGACTCGTTGTGTGTGAGATCAATACGGCTTACAAACAGTGCTCTTTGCCGAGGTCGCTCAGGTACGTCTTCGTGTTTAACTACCTTCACGTGTGTCATCCTGTTCGTGCCGGTGGTAGTGGCTTTGGTTGTGCGATCTCTCCATCCTTGTGTACGCCTACTCGCGTCATGTTTCTCTGGCTTCGTTGGTGTGCGTCCATGTAAGTTCTTCTCAAGCACGTCGTCGTAAAAGCCAAGACGTCGCGGTTTGTTTGGCGTTTGTGCGTGCAAGCCACGTTGGCGGGGGGGCGATCATCTGCTGGGACGTTTGTGGCTGCGGTCGGCCGATTGTCAGTTGTTGTTGTGTGCTGACGTTGCCGTTCGATTTGGCTGCTTTGGATAGCTCGTCGATCCGCTTTTTAAGCGGCTGTATCTCCAAGGCGCAATTGCAAGATGACTTGACAGTTATCGATTTAGAAACGATCGTCGAAACCTCGACCCAGAAACAGGACTTGCAGTACGTTGTTGTCTTATCAGGAATATGGTAGCTCTAATGTGTGTGAACATGCTTGTCACAGCTTTCGCAGACAGTTCCATTACTAACTTGTTGACATTGTCCTCCACAAGTGACACACGGAGGACCAGGATTTGCCTCGATTCCTTCTCCTGGTAACAGGATGATCACAAGTGCTGTAACTCGGAGTGCGTGGGCCTTGGTGAAACTGCGGCGCGGTACGTTGAGGTAGATAGTTACTACATTCACTGAGTCCTGAGAGTCCTCCTTGTCGCAAAAAGCACTAGTTTTGCTTTGGAATTTAGCCAGATACACATTTATGAGTGCACTCAGAAAACGCGTCCGGGCAGCTGGCTACATGCTGACATGCTGTTCATATTTATATTTAAAATATATGTTTCTGCCAGGGCTCGAAGCAGCTAAAACTCAACCATACAATTTTTATTGAAACACACCTCTGTAAAATATTAAAAGCCTGCATAAATGTATTTAAAATTTATGTTTCTGCCAGGGCTCGAACCTGGGACCTTCCGCGTGTTAGGCGGATGTGATAACCACTACACCACAGAAACGTACAAGCAGCAAAATTTAACCATAGTATTTTTATTGAAATACGCATCAGTAAAAATATTTAAAGCTTTGCAAAATTTATGTTTCTGCCAGGGCTCGAACCTGGGACCTTCCGCGTGTTAGGCGGATGTGATAACCACTACACCACAGAAACGCACAAGCAGCAAACATTTAACCATATTTTTTTCATTAAAACACAATTATGTGATGATATTTAAATCCTGCATAAATGTATTTAAAATTTATGTTTCTGCCAGGGCTCGAACCTGGGACCTTCCGCGTGTTAGGCGGATGTGATAACCACTACACCACAGAAACACACAAGCACCAATAATTTAACCATGCTATTTTATTTAGAATTACATCACATTTCGATAATGTTTATTACATTACACATGTTTATTAAGTTTTGAAAACGACATTCGTCTCCGTCAATTCTGAACATATATCGAATATGTTGTATATGCATCTCCAGAAAGTATCACCGACCCAACACCTAGAAAGCTTGCGCAGACCGACATGTTTCGTGAGGATATTTGGTGCATATGAGGCCGCAAAATGTGCAGCGACACTCATCGAATGGGTAAGTCCGATGAAGGTATTTTGTAGAACACTTCTGGTATTTCTCTCATCTTTTGCTCAATTTCCCTAAGACACTCTTGCAGTGATGCCGTAGTCGGAAGTTGAAAGCGGTTTACCTTTCAGATCCTTGATAAACGGCATCGTCCCCGACGTACTATAAGTTAGCCTGTTCCGTGCTTTTCTAGAAAAGCCCAGAACTATTCTAACGAGCGTTGCCTTTACCGTGTCGATGCTTCTAATAATTTGCTGAAATATGCGGACCGAGAACGATGTTTCGCTTAGCGTTTTCTTTACCCAGCTAAGTAAACTCCGAGACAAATTCTACATAAGCATCACCCAAGCTAAGCCTATTACTTCTCTTCGCCCTTTCCCCTCCCCGGTATCTGAATTTAATAGCCTTTGTATTCGACACGGTCTTTGTTAAACCGTCGTGCTCTATGTACGTCTCCACCATCCTAAGAGATGCTCTTAGGTCCATGAATACTCTACTTCATACTCTCCACAACGTGCGAGAAAACTACTCCCTCACACCACCACGGGGGCCGCCACTCTTCCAATTTCTGGTGGAACGAAGAGACTGCAGACGCCCGCATAAGGCTCAACAGGGTTTACACGAGAATACGAAGGGGGTCCGCCGTACCAAGCGGTTATGGCTAGTCCCAAAGGCCTCCCACGAACCCCCCTCCGCCCCCCGGACGTGCTGCGGAAGTCTGTAACCGGTCTTTTTCCAGCACAGGCGCGAAAAAGAAACAGGGAGCTTTCGGCTGCCTCGGAAGAAATTCCGGAAGCAACGCCAAAAGTCTGATACCGGACCTTAGAGTGTGGTACGACCGCCGACACGGGGAACTTTCCTACTGGACGACTCAGGTTCTGACCGTACACGGCCAGTTCCAAACTTACAAAAAGGCCATCACCGAAACTTGCGTGCTGTGTGACTATGGAGAAACGGACACCGTGGAGCATACTGTGCTGCGGTGTGATGCTTTTAGGAAAGCGCGGAAAGCAGGACCAACGGTTGTGCGAGACCCGCCCTTCAGGGAGGTGGTCACCCATATAATGACTTTGGCAGATCCATGGAAGGAGGCGACGAACTTGCTTGACGCCGTTTTGACACTCACGACAGCCAAGGAAACGGCCAGGCGAGAAAGACTTGAGCAGGTCTTTCGGGGAGTGGTCGAGACGAGGAGCCGAAGGAGGGGGAGCAGCCGAGCCTTTATGTCTCGACGCACCATCACAGGATGGTTTACAAAATGGCAGAATGCCCCTATCCAATCTTAAGTAAACATGCGGGATGATAGACAGAGATAGAGCTGAGTACAGGAGAACGGCAGAGATGCCACTCCCAGGGTTTTGAAGTAATGCCAAAGTGATACCGAGCTTGGGGGTGGTTGGGAGGGCGCCGGATTTAGCGAGTGTGTGAGTTCTACACAAGTCACGCAGGCTGCTAGTGACGCAAGTGCATCATGTATTCCATAAACCTCCCATATAAAAAAAATTAGGATCACTGAGTAGGGCAGCAATGCAGCCGGCTGAGATTATCACCCCGGGGGACAGCTGGTGGTTTGCAGGAAAGGTCGACATACCTGAATGCCGGCATCTAGAATGTCCGAGTTTGCTTTTAGGATAGCAAGCAGTATTCGCAAAACCTGTGGGCCCACGCTCGCAGCGGCTAGCTTCTCAGTGACGCTCTCTCTGGGGGGCAGTGTCAAACGCCGCCTTGTAGTCTACGAATAGTGCGCACAGTATTTGATACTTGGCGGTGACTGAGTACGCCACGTCGTCTAAGAACTCCTGGGATGCGGTCATTGTCGAACGTCCTGCGCAAAGTCCATGCTCTTCCAGAGGGATGCTTCCTCGTGTCTCAAGGTGGAAGCTAAGCCGGCGCGCCAAGCGACATGATAAAACCTTGTAGATACAGCTTTTATTTGCAATGCTTCGTCAAGGGGAATGGACAGTGTGGACCACATTTGTCTTGATGATGACCTTGAGCAAACATTTGAACCAAGTTGCCGAATTTCACCTGTTTCCATGCTCTCGTTAAAGAGTGCCGTTTAAAGGAACGACAGGAAGACCGCCGCCTTTATATGTTCATTCCCAACGAGGTTGAGACCAAAGGTTTTCGTACTCTTCAAATTTCACTTGCACTTTGAACTTTCACAAGAGAGGGTGGAGCATCGGTCTGTTGGGATAGCAGACGCTTGTAGCCGCAAGATAATTCACAAAATACAGGTATAATCTCGGGTGTGCTATCTGTCGTAGTAAATGCTTTAATAAAATATTGGCGCAGACTCTCGGAGGCAACTAGACAACAAGAGAATGTAAATTTCTTTCTAAGGGCGAAGTTAGGCTCATATCTAGCCCTTGTAACCATTCGATTTTTACAATATTTAGCAAATGAGATTCTCTTGAAGTCTAACAGCTGTTGGTACAAGCAACTGTACCTGCAGTAAAAGTTGACCATCTACGGGTGTTCTCGGGACATTCTGAGGGCTTAAAGAACAACATAAGGTTTCACACGATAGCAATATGAGTCAATCACTCAAGTGACAGTGCATGTTTTTAATCTAGTAATCACAAGGCCAATCACTAGTCCTCCATATTCGATTCTTTTAGGACCTGAGTAAGCGAATACATTGATTATGCAGAACCTATCCCGTTCGTGGTGCCGGAATAGTATATATCCAAAAGACAGTCTTCAAGACCTGGTACGCCAGTTGGAATAATTGCAAGGCCGCGACCAATATTTTCTAAGATGTCCTCAGTAAAGTCCGGTTGTTACTACTGTACATCCCAATAGGATCTAATTGGAAGGTACTCATGATAATTGCATTGTCTTCAGCCAGTATGATCGTCGTCTGTTTGAGTCGAGGGCCGATAAGCAGAATGACTCCTTCTATTAGCTGGCCGGGTGAGGGGCCTTACCAATATCGTAACCTGCGAGGTCGCTGTTTGGGACGACCGGAATGACTGTCTGTATGCCCTCAATTCCCTTGACACACCGCTAATTGAGCGGTCAACTTCTAGAACGATTTGACCGGTTAGTTGCGGTTGAACGGGTCGAAGCGTCGTGTCCCAGTTGTTCTTGGTATTCCTTTTGGCCTCGGTTGCCGCTGTGTGTAAGCAACAAATTGTAAATAGTTAAAGGCTGCATAGATATACCTAAATTTATGTTCTTCCTTGCAGGGCTCGAACCTGGGACCTCTTCCGCGTGTTAGGCGGATGTGATAACCACTACACCACAGAAACACCAAACATCTAAAAATTCACCATGCTATTTTATTGAAACACAAATTTGTAATAATTTTTAGCCTACATAATTAAATTTAAAATTTATGTTTCTGCCAGGGCTCGAACCTGGGACCTTCCGCGTGTTAGGCGGATGTGATAACCACTACACCACAGAAACACACAAACATCTAAAAAATTCACCATGCTATTTTTATTGAAAACACAAATTTGTAATAATTTTTTAGCCTACATAATTAAATTTAAATTTAATGTTTCTGCCAGGGCTCGAACCTGGGACCTTCCGCGTGTTAGGCGGATGTGATAACCACTACACCACAGAAACACACAAGCACCAAAAAGGTAACTATTTTATTTATGTAAACACAAATTTTGTATAAAATATTAAAACTTGACATTATTCTATTTAAATTTGGCGCTTTGCCAGCGCTCGAATATAAAATAAGGCCGCAAAAAGAATATACTTTTATATAGGCAACATAATTATGCTGTGTTGCGCAATAGCCAAGCAGTAATTTTGGCTAGGAAAATGCAAAAGGGTAATTACATTCTGAAACCTATAGCGTGATGCTCGCACCTAAAAATAAGTTAAACTCTTCCGCCTCAACTATAGACAACTCAACTAGACATAATACACAAGACACGTTTGTGGAAACAACAAGGACACCGCTAGTTACTGAAAACCTTTAAGGGCAACAAAAGTGGATTTAAGATACACCAGTGAAAGTAATTAACTATCTAGCAAATCTAAAAAGTGTTTTGTAAGGAATTCAGCTTAACATGATACACTTGTAGACCGTATTTTACAATGGAAGGGTCGGCCTTCCGGAAATACTGTTACGCGCAATGTTAGAAGGATGTTATATATATATATATATATATATACGCACTAAGAAACGGGATATCCCTGCACAAAACGTATTTATAGAATAGATTCGTGGCGAGTGATAGCTATACATCAGAAACGGCCGAAATATATTGAATGCAAAGTACAGTAAAAGTAAAACAGAGGTGTTGCTTGGCTGCATCCAAGGTCTGTACAGTAGCAATGACTTAATGCCTAGTTACTGGCGAATGAACAGAAAAAACCGAGACACCTGCAGAAGTAGAGACTCACGCATGGGCTACAAATATGCTTCACAGGGAACAAAGTGCCCTTTGCTTGAGTCAACGTTTAAAAAAAACATGAGAATTTTTTCTGCTCATGTTCTCGTGACAAATCAGTGCTTCAACGCAGGTTACTAAATAGTTCAAATACATAGCAGTGACAGGCGGAAGTAATGGAAGTAAAACGAATCGACTCAACGCGTTAGCTTAACACCCATATAGCTAAACTCCGACAACTTCTACAGGAGCATCGCCCAAACTAAGCCTATCACCTCTTTTGCCTCCTCCTCCGCCCGGAATCTGGCCTCCATAGCCTTTGACTTTGACCGTTAATCATTAAACCGTGTGTGATCTCGGTATGTCTCCAGCATCTTCCGAGACCTTTTCTTATCGTCATAAATATTTCAAATTTTGAGTATGCATATAACATAGACACTTACACAGTGACAGCCGCTCGTGCATGTCATTGAAGGGAGGTAACGCAGTGATCTCTTCTAAAGGGCCAGGCAAATAGACGCATGAAACTTCGTACGCGGCCTGGAGCACAGTCGCAAACGCACTCAGTGTATCCTCGTGGAAGTTCGTTTTGAACAGGCAGTTATGATATCTATGAACTATGTATCTGTTATAGAGTGGCGAATGTCAAATGCAAGACCAGGCCAGAGGTGAGAGGCACTGAAAATATCCAGGTCTTTAATTCTTGTCGCACTTGTTCAACTTGATTTCCCATTCGAGATAAAACTCTCGAATAATACAGTACGGCGTTTTCAACGTCAATCCATTTACCTAAACAGCCGAGAAGAGCCTAA
>QVRM01002731.1:0-27660 GCA_003439945.1 Dermanyssus gallinae
TGTCCAATTTATGTACTGCAACAGAGACCGCTCTTAAGATGGCAGTTAACCTGCCGCGGTTGACGTGAACTAGTTTCTTGTTTGGATCAACTTGTTTCCATTTCTGACATCACCTTGACATGTCAAGCCTTCTGTAAACTCTTCACATAAAATACAAGAAATTGAAACAAGAAAATAACGTGTTCAGCGTAACCTGGCGCCTTATTACTATCCTATGTACACAAGGAATACAACAATATACCACAACGATTCAAGCAGTAAGAATGAGGGCTAATCACAATTTGACGAAAGCATCTAACACAGTGTCACTGGATCATAACTAACGAATTGGCATTATAACAAATCCACAACTAAGTCGATAGTTTTTCAGAATATGTAATTGAAGCAATAATAAAATAGTGAACAATAAAATGCTGTTTCACTGTATGCCCAGATGGACAGCACGGTTTAAAGCCACCTAAAGCTCACAAGCTTAGGGAAACACTAGCAACTACGCATGGCTATGAGACGCCTTCTTCAAGTTTCGATTCAATGCCTATCAACCAAAACCAAAAATAAACCACGCGAACAGTCACTTTTTGCCCTTCATTTGCCCACATCCCACCTCCGTTCGTGAATCAGAATGTAAACCTTTCATGCAAACAGTGCCCGACATTACTCCGCTTTAGCTCTCTTCTTAGATGATTTAAAATAAAATACATTCGTTTTTTTTTTTGTTTTCGTTTTAGTTGCAAAGGTAACTCAGTAAATGCTTATTTTCAAATGAAATCTGCATTTTGAATGAAGTTGTATGTTGTTTAACTTAAAATTTCAATGCAAGGATGATGTGAAGTGAACATTCAAACTGAATACCAAATAGCATATATAATTGTAATCACTGAGAAGTGTATTGCAACATGAATGATAAATAAACATTGATGTTATCCAATGTTTGCCATTGTCCTGTTGGCAGATGTCGGCACAATATAAACAATGTGGCATGCCATTCGAATAAAGCTCTGTCCACATTGTTCATATTGCCAGTATAAATATAATTGTGTGCGCCTTGCTTTTGCCATCATTTTGCATCTTGTCTTACTTTTGCATCTCCCTGCCAATGGCAGTCATGGGTTGACCGGCTACCGCATCCTTTTGAAAAGCCGGCGAGTTGACAAGCGTTGAATCAAATCCTGCTACAAGGAAAGTCCAGCGTGAACCGGTGTGATCTGGCTAAGAGGTCTACAAATAGTCAACGTTGTACTATATACTAGTCTCCTCTCACCAATACTAGGAAGGGGTGTGTTTGATTGTGCTCCCATGTATACCCCCATGATGAACCCTGACGAATTGACTACGACCGTGCGGACGGGAGGCACACAGGGGCCGAGGCGGATCTTTCAGCTGTATGCTAAAACTCTTTCTGCCAAAATAGCAACGTAGGTAGGAAACATTTAGGTCGGCTTACGTCGTTACGACAAGGCGTAAGACGTGATTAAAAAATTAATAGTCGTCGACGCTCTCAATAATATAAAAACAAAAGATACCTCCTAGCTGCCATGACACTGATCGCAAAGGCTATGTACATAAATATAGTAACTATGTACAAAAAAATCGTCTATTAATATTTTCGCGATGCACATCAAGCTGCTGAAAAAGCTTGCAGAAGGGCACCCTCTATTCTTCGATTTCGTGCATCCTACACAACTAGACCCCTACCTAGTTTCAAACGCCTTGTGGATAGCCTCGTCGAACATTGAGTGAAGTACGTCAGTGCCAGAACCGAAAAACAACTTGGCAACAAATAGCAACGCCTAACTGCAGGCTTGTATCTATGGCGAATATAGACACAAGCCTGCTATTATAAAAGAGATGATGACGCATGAGTATAATAAGCTAAGCCTTGCAGCAGGAAGCCAAATTTCCGCCAGGCTCACAATTTAGAGGGCGGCATTCTCTACAACGTTTCCACACTGGTCGTTGCTCGGTGCTTGCGACGCCCGAAACATCCCAGAGGAAAAATGCTACTTATCTCTCGGCTATAGTCCAGTTCCGCGTAACTCGCTGCTTAACTCGAGTAGCTGCCGTGTGATTTTCCGGCTTATTACATTCTCAGCCCCAATTATTTATTGTTTTTTTTTTAATTATTTTTTTTAATTATTTAATAGGATTTTATTAAATCCAGCACGACATTAGAGCTCTGTTGCTTTTTTTAAGAGCAACTCGTTAAGGTGAAGAGTGGTATTTGCCACAAACACTTCTTGTTAATATTTAAAATATAAATAACATACGCTTATGTTATGACAATGTATTAACACATGCCACATGCACATTTCACATTCTTTGGTATAACTCTAGACTTCATTTCGTTTTAAGTATCATATAAATATTGTAGTAAATATATTGAAATGTACAATTACTCATTCAAGAAGGCTTTGCAACATTGCAATTTAGACAAATTTGCAAATCTTTCTTAGCCTCCGTTACGAGATTATCGCGTACGAAAGTACATACATCACGCTCCTAAATAAGCACAGATTACCCGGACTGATGCACTACGGGAAATCTATGCATACAACAGAAACAACAGTGTGAGCGCGTTAGACAGTTCTTACACAACTGTCTAACGCGCTCTCTTATGTGAAATATACGTACAAATACTAACTAGGCTTATTGACATCTAATCATCTCGAATCACTTCTCGCAAAACCTACACGGCAAATCACATATCAATCATATATCAATGCGCTATATGTTAAAATCAATATAACAAAAACTATTAGTTTTGTTTTATTGTTTTACCACCAGTGCAGGAAATAGCTGTTCGGTTGCAAACCCAGCCTGACGGATTTTGATGACAAAGAGACGCGGTCGAAAGACGCTTTTCAATTAGTTATGAGAAAATCTGTGGACTGTCGGCACGATGGTTTAAGTTATATCACCGACATTGGACCTACGAAAACTTGCCTTTTACCGAAACCAAGCTGGTGCTTTATGGCTCAAACGGAGCAACGCGCCGGGTGCAATGGCCATCTTGACGACTGCGTATTGCGCAAGCGGGATTCCCTCTCTGAGAAGCCTAGCATTGGCATCTAATTCCGACGTAAAATTATATACTAATATATACATTGGTGTTGTTGCTCCACACAAAATCTCAAATTCGCGATTGCGAGACAACCAGTCCTCCTATACCGAAAGTAAGCACACCACCAACGTGTTCATGAGAAAAATATTCTTCCTCAAGGATATACAACGCTGGCTAGAAAATGCGACATGGTCGTTCAAAAGAAATTTCCAAAAAAAGTGAAGTTTAATTTTTAGCTTTCAGTTTCAAAACTTCAAAGTTATAACATTGCGACTATTCACGGTACGAAAAACTGACAGATCCGGATGTTGTAATTGTCATCTTGAGATTTCAGTTGAGCCCCGAAAAAAGCTGGTCGCAGGATAACCTCCGATCTTTCAAGCGATGTCTGGCATATTTTAAGACATGCAACGAAAGCTCTGCAAGCGATACCAAATATGTACAGTGGTTTCCAGATGCATCTTCAAGCAGTAAATGTAAAATAATAAATAGTAACGTATGTTTCTAGAATTATACCGAGTGATTTGTCTGGCGGAGGAAGTCATTTATGCAAGCACTCAAACTCGACATGTCCTCTCTGGAAAACTTCAGTTTTTCGGAGAAGGGCATGTCGAGATTGCTTCACACAACCGCGATCGATTTGGTACTAAATAATCGTGAAATACGTGTTTGCCTACCTAACATATTAGTTTTGCATTGCGGATGGTCGTATCATTACGATTTCGAGGTGTTGAAGGTGAAGGCTAAATATAGAACTTCAATTTTCTGCGATTCTTTTCTAAACGACCATGTCGCCACTTTTAGAGAAAGCAGAACGAACGCGACGGTGTGTTTAGTTTGGGGGCTGGTTGTTTCGCACATTTTGTGCTTTTATGTCGAGTAGCAGCGACACGAGTCACATATTTAGTAATTTCACTCTCACTCCGAAACAAGACGTTTTCAAGGGCGTGCTCCACTGGAAAACGAAAATGTCAAGCCACCCCGTACAAACATGTGCTGATATACATATATAAAAAATTTTATTGCCAAAACATTAATTTGAAAAGCACTTCGTAAAACTATTTGTGTAGTCTCGTCACGAAGCGACTTAAGTGTACAGACAGCTATTCTCTGGGGCAAAGTAGGATTAAGAGAGCGTTTTTTTTTAACACCACTCGGAGGTAACGCGACGCGTTCTATATGGCAGAAATAGGACCCTTGATTTTGACTTGGTTGAGCGTGTTCGAACGAGTTTAGGCTGAATTTGTTTGGCAAAACGCAGTAGAAGCTGCCAGTTCCCAGAGTACTAGCAGGTCCTTTCTAATAGCCTCAGCTAACTATGGACTCCCGGATAAATGAACGTGCAAAGACCTGCCATGGTTTTAATTGGATTAAGGCCCAAAGGATTTTGCGCATATTCTGAAAGGCGTTTTGTCCAATTGTCAGTCCAAGCAAAACATTAATTTAAAAAGAACATTTTAAACCTGCGACTACAACATGGGTCTTCTCGCTATCTACTACGCTGTCTTCTTAGATCTTAGTTACTGCCTGGTGCCTTTTAGTCATCACCGTGATCACTGATAAGTTCCTGAAGGCTATCGCAACAATTTCCCAAGCCAATGTTGTTGCGATTGACTGTAGAGAAAATGCGGCTTTCGCTATAGGTCAGAGGTAAGGATCCAGTAAATGATAAAACTCTTACAGAAAACACAATAATAATAATAATAATATACATTGACGACAAATCAAATCGCTGTCATTCTTACCGACTATGGGGTTGAATTTATGCACTATGAAGAGCGCAAGCATTTCTTTTAGGTGCTTTAGCACCTCTGAGGCTCGAAATTTTACGAGTAGTCATTAGAGTCTAGCGTATTGCGGGCTCTAACGTTCAATTGCCGCGCTAACCGTCTGAGAAAAGGGCGCATCTGCCTGCTCTTCTACGTGCGTGGGCATAAAATCAAAGAGTGGTAGAAAATTTCTCTAACATATGTATGTAATCAAACCATTTGTTGAAACAAGCGATTCTAAAAAACAGAGGCTGCCAAAGCCAAAGGGGAGCAACTAGAAAGTTGTAGAAAAAAAAGCAGCATAGAAACAAATCAAATAAATAACGACAGCCGTCACAGCAGCAAAAAGCTAGCGTCTGAAAGGAGCGCAGCAAAAGGGAGACGTGATATTTAACTCAAATTCGTGACGTGACGAAGTCACTCCCTTACGTGGACTATGCATGCACTAATAGGCAGTAAGTGTTCTCTTCAAAGTAATGGACCACTAAATCTAAATACATGCTGTTCTGCTGCGTGGACGAGCAGGGTCAGCGAAGGCACGTTGAAAGTTGCATCCGGGTGCCGGGCTCCGAATTGGAAATCAGAACAAATCTGATACAGATGTCCGGCTGCTCCTATACGTTCGGCAAAACGTGAACGAGCACCTACTCATCGGCCAACGTTAAGTGCTGGCGCTAAATTTATCTGACTATTAGGAGGTCTGCTTTATCCGCCCTATGCGTTTAGCGTCGGATTCGTCTCCAGCCATTGTCTGCAGGGCAAGAAATGTCTGTACCCTGTAGATAAGTGGGTTTTAGTAGTGTCGCTAAAAGCATCTGTCCAAATCCGATCGTTTGCCCTAAAAGGTGACAGATGGTCAGCGCCGAGAGCAAGGTCTGCCGGCCGAGTCCAGCCGGAATTAAAGGTTTATTCCGGCTTATTCTGGGTCACACGGTTTGGCTGGTACGCGTGCGCTGTACCAACCAAACCGTGTGAAAGGTCAGAAGGCCTTTAACTTCTGACCGTGCTGGTAGGTAGACGGCTGCCTGTTACTAACAGCTCACCCAACGCAGACACCACGAGTTAGGCGCTTTACAGCAGCGCAACGACGGAGCGCTGCTGCAAATTTTCCGTTTCCCTTGGAGTAATTTCCGCCTCCTGATGGGAGAAGCTCCATTAGCCTCGTAAACGACAAAATGTCAATTAGGTTAGGTCAGCCAAAGGAGTCGTCGTGAGGCATAAGGTTCAACACACACACAGGCATTGGGAATTACCCTACTGACGGCTAGCCAAAGGGAAGGCATAATCACACTCGCTAAAGCGAAACTGTAGGCGGACGGTGCCATAAAGGCGTGTGCTGTCTCTTCAGACCCCCACTTTTTTTTTAACCTCTGCTACTTGAAGTACAAGGTGCATGCAATGATATTATACACAGTAACAAAATGCTTGTTCGTTTTGTTGTACCTTGACTAAGTTGTAATTGTTGTTGTGTAATTGTAATTGTTGTAATGTTCTTTTTTTTTTTTGACTAAGTTGTAATTGTCTGCCCCGGTGGCGTGGTGGCATGCGTCTACGCCTCGCGACCGGAGGAGACACATAGGTGCACGGGTTCGAGCCCTACCGTTGCACATTTGTATATATGGGCGTCCGTCTGTGAAGCAATGCGCAAAGCAGTCCCATGGACCTTAAATCTTGGCTGAGAGTCAGGCCCGAAAGTATTTTTTTAAGTTGTAATTGTAATAGTACTATTATATTTATTTTTCTCTTTAAATTCAAGTGTAACATTATGTTTCATTTGGCTCCAACTGTTAGGTGATAAAAACATTTTGACTTACTGTTTCATAATCTTGATCGTACTGAGTTTCAGAGCTTTGAAGTTCTGGAACTTGCTTCAAGAAAGCATCTACCTGTACGAGCTGTAGTACGCGTTCCTGCTCTAGGGCAAGAACAGCAGAAACGTTCACAGATGAAGCCAACCCGTCAACTCGATTTAGCCGCGCTTCCAGTCGGTATTGAGAGTGTCTTGGCCGGAAGTGATGTAGATGTCTGCTGTCGGACTCTCGAAGGAGTAATGCAGAGAGCAGTTAAGTGGAAAAGTTCAAGCCGCGGAGATCCCGGCCGTGGTTCACACGGACTTGTTACCTCCGACATAGAGAACTACTCGGCTTGCTGAGACTAGCAAAAGCCCGAGCAGATCCACAGCTCCAAGCAAGACGAAGACAGGACTACGCGTCTCGTAGAAAGTCCTACATAGGGCTATGCCGTGACTATAAGGTCGAACATGCGAGGCGAGAGGAAGCCCGTCTACTTGAACGAGCAGAAAGGGAGCCCTATGCCTACATAAACCGCTCTCGTAAGGGGATACGGCACTCACTGAGTGACGAGCAGGTAGAACGTCATTTGACGAATCTGCTGTTCAACCCTCACGTAAAGAACTCGGCCACAGAGGTTGAGTATCCACTTACACTTGAGCAGCACACAATGAATCTTCCCTTTGAGGAAGAAGAAGTATGCCGAGTTATCCGATCCCTTCCTAGATGGAAAAGTAGTGGGCCAGATCGGGTCTACTATGAACATTGGGTGCAATCGGAGCCGCTCTTGAAGGGGATCCTCTGTGATTTCTTTAATAGAATTATGGAGGAAGGGCGAATGCCCAGAGTTTGGCACATTGCTAGGCTTTCTCTGTTATTCAAGGGTAAACACGGCGACGATAGAAGTGACCCAAATCTGTACCGGGGAGTGGCGTCGGAGCGAACGCTCAAGAAAATATTCTGTAAGCTGATTATTGAAAGGATTGCAAATATAGCAAACAATGCTCTGCCTTCCGAGCAGTTCGGATTTAGAAAAGGCATGGGGACCCGCGACGCCATCCACGTTTTGCAATCCGAAGTAGAACGGGCGGTGTCTCGTCCAGGGGGCCACCTGTATGCAGTCTTCATTGACTGCGTCAAGGCCTTTGACAAGGCTCCGCGCGATCTTATGATCGATTGTTTTAGACAGATTGGCATAGGTGGAGCTCTTCTGCGAGTAATTTCTAGTTTTTTTCGACGATGATACACTGTTGGTCGAGGGAAGGAACGGCGTGCGTGAGCTAACGCAGAATGTTGGGACTCCTCAGGGGGACCCACTAAGCTGCATCTCGTTCACGCTGCTTCTGGCCGACCTTGTTCAATACGTGCGTCAAGAGTTTCAACACGCCGTGGTAGTGATGTATGCTGATGACATCGTTGTTGCTCATCGTAACATTGGTGCCATCTCGCGCATTACCGCCATGGTAGAGGCGTATCTCATGAAAAAAGGGCTAGAAATAAACTCACGCAAAACCAAGGCGATTAAGTTTCGTCGCGGCGGGCGTTTAGGTGCAAACGACGTTATTCGTTGCTGCGGGAAGCCATTGGAGTTTGTAAACTCTTTCCCATACTTGGGTCTCCGGATTCACTACAGGGGAACATCGTTTACTACACACATCGAAAACAGTGTTACCTCGGCACTGGCAGCTCTCTACGGAGGGGTCGGAGATGTACGGCGACTGTCCGTCGGTACGGCAGTGCGCTTGTTTATGTTAAAAACTCTGCCAAAGTTGGCGTATAGCTTAGACAGAGTGTGGCAACATCTATCGAAAGCTAATTTTAATTTGCTTGAAAAGTGCTTCACACTATACATGAAGCGAGTACTCTGCCTTTCAATCAAGGCGAGAAGCCGCTTTGTCTATGTATTGTCGGACTGTGCGCCGATGGTGGAGATGCTTCGGCTTAGGCTGCGTATGCCATTGACGGAGCCACTTAACCATTTCTTGGAAGAGTGGCGACGCAAATTCACGGAAGCAGCGACGGAGGTAAGAACGCTCGACGTCTTTAAGTCTCCTTAGTTGTGGGCCGGGGTGGCCTGCGATGACAGGCATGTATATACCAGGTACATCGTACACGGGTTCCATCACCTCGTATGCTCCCGTAGGGAGTTTCATGAAGACTATACTACTCAGTGTATTTGTCGGTTCTGCTCGCAGCATTGCGCTAAGTACCACGCGGTTGATTGTCCGGCACTGCAACGAAGATCCTTACACTTCTTCTCTCGGTGGAACGGCAAAACAACAAGTATTTATGTTTAATAATAGCATGAACTATTTTGTACATACTCTATTTGAGTGAAATAAATATGATTGACAAAAACATTTTGATATATTTATTTATATATATTTATATACATATATATATATATATATATATATATATTTACATATATATATATATATATTTATATATTAACAGAGTATATATTGCGAGATATATATATATATATATATATATATAATTATATATATATATATATATATATATATATATATATATATATATATATATATTTATATATATATATATTAACAGAGTATATATTGCGAGATATATATTTTAAATATTATGTTGGCATTTACTTCCTATTCACTACTCTCTCAACGAAAAAGAAAGTGCAGCTACCTTCTCCGGAAATCCGAACAGACGGCTGAGTGTTACTTAGCACAATGCTAAAAGCAGAACCGACAAATGTATTTAAAACGCTTCTCGTGAAATGCACTGCGTGGGCACACAATGCAATGCTTTCCATGCTACGATCTTCCTTCCGCATACGCATACGATCGCAAAAATCAGCTTCCGGTCCTGATGATGAAAGGCACAATGCTCGCTTCATGTACAACGTGACAAACAGCTTTCAATGGAATTAAATTCGCCTCTCCCAGGTGCATCCATATTCTGTATAGCACTTTTAGAAGTGCTTTTTTTACGAATAGAAAGGAAAAACGCACAGGTGCGTCAACGGAAGGTCGCTCAGTGTTTCCGTTTCCCACTCCGGCGTAGATATCAGCCAGGGCTGGGCTTACGATGTCATTGACGTGTGCCGTAAGACACGTACTCGCATATTAAAGTTAAATACCTAATTGCAGGAACGTGTTTACAAACTCGAAAGGCTTACCACAGCAAGAAATGGTGTCTACTCTCGCCAGTCGGCCCCCGCGCCAGAACTTGATGGCCTTGGTCTTCCGGGAGTTCATTTTCCATCACCCTCGAGCCAAGATGCACCTGACATATCTAGGTCATGCGCTTAATGACACCAATGTCTTTACGGACAACAATGACATCATTTAAATATATCACGGTCATGGCATTCCTGAACTCTCACTGCACACAGCTAACAAGGAGAGAGGGGAGAAGCGTAAAAAGAATACTGCTCAGTGGATCTCTTTGAGGGGTATCCACGTTTTGCTTCACTACAAGAACATCCCCTGTGCCATAAGCTAGAAAAAAACTAAGCAGCCCTATTAATACCTGCCTGGCCAAACGCATCGACAAGCAATGGTGCGGAGCCTTGTCAAGTGTTTTAATACAGCCTATGAAGACAACATATAAATGCCCTTCTAGCTTTGCCATCGCTCGCTCAATTGTTGATTGAACTACATAAATAGAGTCGCGCGTTTCTATATCCCTTCACTCATCGTATGCCGCGGACTTCACTTCTGCCATAATCAACTTAAAGAAAAGCGTCATGAGCGTCCGTTTGGAGGCAACAGTACAGATTCGGGTTAGTTTGATTTTTACTGTGTTTGCCTTTAGCTCGTACAAGAGCTACTAAGCGAGACAGAGGCACTACACCAAATCTAAACGCGTCTCCCCTTTATATTCGTGCTGAAGGCATCACAAATCGTAGCCACTAGTCTTCTTGCCGACGAACGGCACAGACTTCCTCTACTGTAAATGGCCTAGACATATTGTGCTCTTTTGATTTTTTTTAATGTGCGCGCTCCGCATTCAAACTCAACAGCAAGTTGCTAATGTGATCTCTCTTTACCTTCTCATCTGTTAGTGAGCGCCTCATCGTCTTGCAAGTGCAAACAGTATACGCTGCAGGATCTCATGCCAACAGTTCAAGACGGATCCTCTGCTCCTGTCGCACAAACTCCGCCTTCTGACTTCGGTATGGCTGATAACTTGATACGACTAGCGTAATTTGACAACCTTTTCTCGCTTACTGTTCAGGCTTCCCTGTGTTTTTGGCCTGACACAGGAACCTTATCCCAATATCCGTTGATGCGCGTTTGACCTCAATTTTCAGGGTTCCAAGATTTAAAGCGCGGGTTGCCGCAAACTGTGCGGTGTCATACGTTGCCTGTCTTAAGGCAGGCATACGCGAACAGTTCCTACCAGTGAGTGTTTACGGGCAGCGATCTCCAGCACGCCTCTTGCTCTCATTATGGCATATGTTTGTCTGCGTTGTCTACAATTGAAATCACCGCCCACGATAGTGAGGACAGTCAAATTGAGATCCGAAAGTACCGAAGATGCGACATCGACAGCCTGTGTCGAGTCAAACCTGAGCGGAAGATAAAACGCTGCAATATTGAAAATTCCTGAAGGACGAGCTATGCAGTGCTGATTCCGTCGAACACAAAGCGTGTGAAGTAGACACTGTGTTCTGTTACCTGGGGTTATATAGACATAAAAAGGCTCTGCTCTTCGAATAGGTGTGAGGCAGAATGAGAGCTCACCCATTGGCCTACCTCTGTCCCCCGCAGGCATTATCGCTACCCGATGAAAGCTCTGCATATTCTGCATATGCATTTATTTTCTCTGGAGGGTCTCTGCGAGAAGCAAGAAGTCAGTATGCCATATACATGATGTAGCATGCTTTTCAAAACCTCCTTTAGACCCTGACAGTTATATTGCGGTATCAGTTGGGTGTTGTGGCCGCTGTGTAGTTACTCTGGTGGGGCCTGTCCGCCCTTAACTATAAAGCTTTCCATTCATTTTTTTTCTGGTGGAAGTGGTCTTCCTACACAGCTGCACATGATCTCCCAGAGTGCAGACGTTCCATGGCCACCTAGTAAGTTCGACCTGACGTCCCTGGACTTTTTGTAGATTTTTTTGAAGAGCAAGGTGTTTTCTGGAAGCCCGCTACCATCTATGGGCTGAAGGAAAATACTTGGCGGGAGATCTAAAAAATTACGTCCAGGTTAAGCCAAAATATCACCAAAAATGATATTATAGACAATCCGGAAAGTCCTGGGACAGCCATATATATAAATCTTTATGAGCGAGTCAATTTTCCTTCTTGGTCGAAAGCAATGCCCGTCATTCAGGCTAACCGTGGCCGGATGCGAAATTAAATACTTTAATACGGTCCGGTACCTACACTTAGATCCTAACCGTAGCTTGAGAGAACCCCTATATTTGCCTTGTTACAGCAATGGCCATAAAAGCGACTAATGATATTAGCGAGGTTATGCCGAATACCTTTGGACCACTGCAAATTTGGTAACAACTATTTATGTTAGCCAAATCAATAATGGCTTCTGATATGAATGACGCTTGATGTATCCACGGCTGACACCTCTGCTGTACTGGTTTTAGGTGGTACAAGCCCGTGGAATCTAAAAACAGATATACGCAGGAAACTATGGAAAGCTTCTAGGACAAAAAGCTAGAGAAAAAAGAAACTCTCAAGGGGTGGCATTCTCTATAGGGACTCAATTGTAAAAGGGGTTTGGACTTGTATTAAAGTGATAAAACGTGGTCCTTAATACGCAGGAATTGATCTTAATATAAACAGTGTAACTAAATTACTACAGAACACAAGTGCTTACTGAACATGGCGATTTTCAAACAAACTTTTTTAGAATAGGACGGGTTTCGAGCCCAGTCTTCAATTATTGCGATGCTAACGAAATTAGAGTACCAAAGCACACAGTATTGTACTGTATGGTCTAGAACTAATCTTCTAAGGAGGTTATTTTAATTGCAGACTATTCTCCGTTCCCCACGGGCTTGGAGTCGCCATGAGGCACGTCTTTAATGCTACAAGGGCCGGACATGTTGCGATATGGACTGCTAGGGTTTTTCTAACAGACCTTTCTGGCGGCATGGTTGCTGACTCTCATAGCCGAATTCGGCAGGCGTAGAGGAAAACGGATTGCAATATTGACACAAACAGATGGCATGACGTGTAATCCCACGGGTTCGCAAGTTTGAGACAAGCACGTTCGATCGGTGGGGGAAGCGTATGTACCCGCACATAGCGGCGACTGACCGTACCCGCATTCAGGAAAACTTTCTAGATCTGAAAAGGCATTGCAAAAGTAGCTTCATTTGTGAGGGAAACACCTCACTGTCTTTCCGAGGTACTGGGTTTAATGTGCAAGGTTTTGTTAGTAGGTAGGGTAGCCGACCTATCCGTGGAGTTTCACACTACTGAGTCAGCAACGGCTGGGTGTTTATAAGAGAATTTACCTACCCATCGTAAAAAAAAGTATATAATGCTGGTCCGTATGTCCGCGTATACTGCCGCTCTAAGCGTACTTGATGCAAAAGGATGGCCTGTGTATTTAGGCATACATGTCAAGCGAACGATTCGTCCATTTATTTATCTCTCTCTCGCTCTCTCTCTTTCTATATATATATATATATATATATATATATATATATTAGTGTTCCTGCTATATCTTCCTTTGGGACGGTTTCCCGGCGTTATCAGCATCAGGGAGATCTATTAGCTAAGCCGATAGTGCCTTGTTACGTTTGGAAAATGGGAAGCTGGAGTGTGGGGTAGCGCTGTTAGTGGTGGCAGCTGTAGATATGGCCGATAGCGCGGGTCGTTGGTGGCGGGTCCCATCCGTGGAATTGATGATCCTGGCGCGGAGATCTCCCAGACCTGCCCGGCGCAGTCTTTCGCACAGCGCCGGTTCGACCGACGGTTCCTGGAGGGTAATGGCCCAACCGGCAACCACAGGAGATCGTACAGCTATCCAGCCTAGACAAACTATCTTAGCGAAACTAGCAAAAGGTACAGGGACGCTATACGAGCTCGACGGACGTGGCTGGCTAAAGCTAGAGCTCAATCATAGTTTTCAGTGTGGCAAGACTTTCGATAGGGGGATAGCTCTAAACTGAGTTAAGCTCGCAAGCGAAGCTAGCTGAGTTTAGGCTGAGAGCCGAAACGTCACTGTGAGCATTTTTAACATTTTCAGCTTTTTGATCTGTAATTGAATATTAAAGGGCTACACGTACTGCGACTTGGGTCTGTCTCCCGTTTAAACGGAAGCTCGTGACGTAGAGGATAAGAGAAAGAGAGAAAAATCAAAGCAGGTTGCGAAGAAACCTCGAAGCAGCCTCGAATGACTGCTGATTTGGCGTTGATGAATCAGTATTCTTTGTCGGGGGATGGAGAAATATCAGCAGTGGCGTTAGTAGCAGTAAAAATAAACGGTTGAAGGGCAACTGAACGGAAGTCTTTTTGAAAAAGCTTAAGCTTAATCGTCGCGTTCCCGGCTTCGTGCACGAGGGCGTTTACGGCAGATCGACAAATTGAACTCTGATGAGTCTAATCAACGCTCTGTACCAAGCTACGGTCGATATACACAAAATTGCCGCTACAATTTGTTAGCTAGATGCTCTACGCTAGAGTTAGCGGCACGCTCACCTCCGGTGTCAGACACGGGGAAGTACTTATATAGTCTAATCATTTGCCTGGTCTTTCTAAAACGAGAGTGTGAACGTTTACTTAAACGGTTCCTATGCCCTTAGTTTTGTTTTCAGTGTGCTTCGCAGTGTTCTTCGCCGGGCAGTGTCGCTAAGTGTGTGATTTTTATTAAAAATCAGCTGTTGTGATCGGTGTAAAGAGTCTACTTGATCTAGACTTAGTAATCGCAACTAGGCGTGTGAATTCAAAGCCGTTGTGGAGACATCTTCGAGAGATGAACGGGCGGATACCGCTGGAGAGAATGTAGAACGCCACATACATGTTTATACACCACGTACACCTCGCCGTTATCTATTTGAGCGGTACGGAATATCCACCACAATTATCTGCTTATCAAGCCTCTGTCAGGCTGCAAAGCCGACAGACGAATAGGTGAGAAAAAATCATAGCTGCACTGCTAAGTGTCACAGGTTGACGACGTCATCAAGGAAAACGTGTGTCAATGGGCCGTCTAAAACAGTCGGCGGTACGTCTCACGAAAGTAGAGCTAATGAAAAAGCCAAGGAGATTGCGTGTACAGAGATTCGGAGTCCATGAAAGGCTACTCCTACGGAGACCTAACCGACCTAATGATTGATCCACTTCCCAGAAATCTTGACGTGCCAAGATCTCTTAGTGTTATTTTTTAAGATAGTTGTAGAGATCATTGAGAATTTTTTGGGTACCGACGCTTGAATTGTGACTCAGGCTGGACAAAGGTGGTGTCAGTACACAGCAATGCCCATATATATATCTGTCTTCTAGGGTCTAATCCGTAAAGTTAACCTTCAGTTTACTGAGGCTGATAATAGGCTGCAGGCCTTAAAGGTCAAATAGTCGAGGCAGCTAAACGAGAAGTAGGAGTATATGCTATTGCGGAGTGGCAACGAGAACTTAACAAAGGGTGGACAAATTCAGCCAGGTTCCCGTTGTAGAGCTTACAATGTCATTAGTATGGACACAAAGCCTCAGAGTGTTATAAACAAGATGATGTCACCTGCAGAAAAAGCGATTGTCCTGGTGCGAGAGATGCGAAAGTGTCGAAAAGAGGTCAACTGCAGTAGTGCCCACGTATCCAATGATAACTATTGTGGAGTTAGGAAAGTATACAGAGAAACCGAACAAAGTCTGTCACTGATTTTATCCACTGGTGTGCAATTTGTTGATTATTGCATCTCCGTGCGTCTTGCTGGGTCGTACAATTTCATAGCTGATAAAGAAGCCACACAATGTCAGAGCCTGAGCCTGTCGGAAACAGAATTCTTACGCGGAATTCTACGCTCGACCAGCCGCACGAAAAGCTTAAGCCGAATTTGCACATAGATAGCGAAACGGTACTATGCAATCTCCCGCCGCTTATTCTATCGAAGTAACCAGCTGCTGACACAGGCAAAAAAAAAAAATGCTGAAGATGCCTACAAAGTTACAGGCAGACTATAAGAACAGAGCATCAAATGAATCTTCGCATATTGTCATCGTTGTTCTAGCGATATGGTAGAAGAGGAGATGCATGCTATCAGCATGGCTGGACTAGAACCCAAGTATTAAAGGTGTCCTAACTTTTATCGGTACCTGATGTTGGTATCGCCTTTATGATGGCTGTTGTAGAGGGTACTGAAGACCCAGAACTTCCAACCCTTCTACTGGAAATGCTAATTGCAGTTTTACCTAAACAATCAATCATATTTATTTCACTCAAATAGAGTAGGTACAAGATGGTACATGTTATTATTAAACGTAATTATTTGTTGCCCTGCCGTTCCACCGAGAGAAGAAGTGCAAATATCTTCGTTGCAGTGTCGGCCAATCAACCGAGTGGTACTTAGCGCATTGCTGCGAGCAGAACCGACAAATACACTGAGTGCTATAGTCTTCATCAAACTCTCTACGGGAGCATACGAGGTGATGGAACTTGTTTACGATTGGCATGCCTATCATCGCAGTCCACCCCGGCTCACAACCAAGGAGACTTAAAGGCGTCGAGCGTTCTTACCTCCGTGCGTCGCCACTCTCCCGAGAATTGGTTAGGTGACTCCGTCACAGGTATACGCCGCTTAAGCCAAAGCCTCTCCACCATAGGCGCACAGTCCGACAATACTCGTACATACGCGAAGCGGTATCTCGCGCTAATTCAAAGGCAACGTACTCGCTTCATGTATAGTGTGAAGCACTTCTCAGTTATACCTAAACAAATACTTTTAACCCTGTGAATACCAGTGAATCCATAGATGACAACCCAACAACGGCTTCTCCTTTGTCTCAGACTCCTAATGTTTGCACGCAGTGTGGTCGTCGTGTTAGAACCTCTATTTATCTGAAAGGCCACGTGGCTCGCCTCCACTCCCCGATTTCTCCTTGAAGTCTACTGATCGGTAATACTCCGGGGCCCAATAATTACATTTATTTGACCTCATACGCTGATCTTCGATCCGATACGAACTCATTAGTACGGGCTCTGACACGTGCCCGCGAGAATCTGAGAGTATCCAGAACAACACCTAGTTTACTAAGAGAATGCTGAGCCGGTGCATACACTACGGCCTTGGGCAAATTCAACTCGAGACTTGACCTCAATAGCTAGAACCATCTCAGTGACGCTCCCGCCGCTAATGTTTGCAATCTTTAGTAAAAGTATTCAAGAAGTAACGCTGATCAAAATAATTAAGAATTATAAAGCTAAAATAGACTTTAGGGCTCTTCAAGGTGCCGTCGACTACACTCAGCGCAATCGATATGACGCGTCACTCAAATCGTGATGAAAATTGTGTACGTCAAGCGAAAATTAAACTGACCGAGGTAATATTCGTTCTGCTGTGCGATTATGCCCTGCTCTCTTTGAGCATAATCGAGAAGAGTTTCCGATGGAACCTCCGAAGTTCCGAAGGTTTGAAGGCACTGGTATCCTTGGAAGAAAAAGCCATGCTTTCTGCGGTGTGGCCATTTATTGTCTTCAGTGTAAATTGAACTCCACTTGACAGTGCTTACGGTGTGCCGACGGTATTACGGTAAGATCAATAATATAGCCTCGACAGCCTGTGGTATCGGTGATAAAACAATGCTGACCGCGCTGTATTCGTTCCAGTTAAAATATGCTGGGTCTTACAATTATTATGAATGCTTAATCCATGTTCGTTGACCGCAGCTTTAAAATTTTTTTGTCTGGCATCTTCTTTTATCAAATCAAAGTTAAAATCGCCACCTATAATTACGTTTTTATTTACATTTGTTTTTTACACTTTGATGACACTGTCATCTCGTGCCGATTTCCGGATTAATATCAAGTCACTTCTATGTTTCCAATTCGCCATCGTTATTATTGTTGTCATAAAAAAAAAAAAAAAAAAAAAAAAAATATATATATATATATATATAAAATATATTGCGATGATTTATTAATAATTTACAATACGTTAACACACTCGGCAGTGCTCGCCTTTATATATTTAGTGTAAATATCTGCATACGTTTTATTCTATCTCAAACATTATTTAGCACGCTTACATAGATAGACTCTGCTGCTCATAACTACCAGGGCGGCAACGGCATTGACATTCAGCGATGACAGCGAATATCAACGTTAACCATATAGCAAGGACGTTGGCTGGAGCGATAGTTTTTACGAGGTCACACGGCAAGGAACGGCGTTTGCATACACAATATGGGTGATTTGAAACCTGGTTATATACGTATTTCTAGTTTTCTTTCTAAAAAAAATGTTGTCCCACAACATCCTGGACAGGTTCTAGAAGTGGCGTTACCTCGACACAAGTTATCTCTCGTAATGAATGTTGTGGATTGTGGGCGGCAATCTAAAACGAGTATGTTCACACAGGATAACATTGTGTGTGTATACAAAAAGAACGACCATAGCAAAGAAAAATGATGATGATCCACGGTGATGACAGCCTTATAATGAGCGCTTACTCACGCTGCGTGGTGATCATTTGTGTGCGTATTATGATTGCACCTTGTTATCATGACCACCTACAATTAGTCCCTGGAGTCATATTTTACAAACAGGTCAAACGGCCAACTCCTCTTGTCCTACGGCACTGCCCCAATGAGGAGAACCTGAAAAACGAAAACGAAGCTTCCACAGCGTGTTATCACAAGTACATTTATTGACTACTACCCAAACTAGAAGCCATCTATAGTCGGAGATGACAGCTGTGGATTTGGTTGAATTTTCAGAAAATCCTTTGTCAGAGAGGAACGACTTAGTGATTGTTGCGCCGGTAGCATAGCAACGGTAATGGGAGCCAACTGGACTCTGCCCTCTTGCAAAACTCGATGCGATATTTCCGTATGTGGTTTCTGCCGTGCAAGCGTTGCCGGAGTTACAACTCCAGAAATGATGTACCTGCAACAGCAGCACCACACTGGGCAGGAAAAATCAAAGTAACTTTTTAGTTAAGCTGTTTCAAACCTTTCACTAGTGCATAAATCTATCGCTGTCAAATCACTGTCTTTGGTCCGTAATCGGAGAGCTGGAGCACAACAAAGGCCACAGTAATCTTAGTGATATACCACAATGAGAGTAACTATTCTAAAGCAACTTTAACGACAAGAGCAACAAGCGGGCAGAAAATAGACTAACTCTGAGCCGCTAGTAAACACAGGTATTTCTGCAGCCACAAACATATCAACAACAACAGCAATAACAACAACAACAGCAATAACAACAACATCAGAACCGCAACAACAGAAATAACAATATCAAAGACAACGACCGCAATAGCAACAAACAACAGCAGCAGCAACGACAAAAGCAGCAGTAGCAGCAATAACAACAACAAGTCGTTGGTCGGCTTGCTGGTTTGGTAAATCTCGTGCCTGATAATACCAAACAAAGCCAGCGTGCCACCGTACCAGGATGTAACAGCAGAATCGCGATCGTATTATTGAACGCATAACAATAGACGCACCGAACCGCATGCTCCCTAAGAGGCAGACAGCATCCTTTCACGAGTCCGTTTTATCATTTTCCCTTTCATTATCTCACTCTCTCCCTCTCCCCATCTCTCTCTCTCTCTCTCTCTCTCTCTCTCTCTCGATATAGTATATATATATATATATATATATATATATTATTCCTTTCGAGCATTTCCTACAGTTCAGAGCGTTCAAGCACCTGTTGAACTGAATAGAAAAAAAGCCGAGAATACAGTCTTGACGGAATGTTGCTGTTTTCGCACTGCCACTTGTTCACTTGTGGACGCATTCGAACCTGTAACGCATCGGAAACGTGCAACAGAGGGCCGCAACCACCGAATCTACTGCGATGATTCACCACATCTTAAATGCGCGTGGATATTGATAAAAAAAAGAGGTTAATAATGACACTAGTGATGCATCTACATACAGTTTGGGGGCACAACCTTAGACCCACAAACATGTCATCTGACCAACCCCACATTGCAAACATCGCCCTCACACACTTCATAATGTGTGATCTACGAACTTGGCGCGTTTGATGACAACACGAAAAACATCACAAGTGAAGTCTCGTACATCCTCAACGTGGAAGGAAACCACTATTAAGGAGCCAAGAGGTGAAATCGATTTCACAATTAAGTCCTAGCTAGCCTACAGACTAGTCCGCAGTCAATGGTTATCATAAATGATGGAGTATCAGCAAGATCTTGAATAACCCTGCTTACCGTATGGATCGCGTTGTATTCTCAGCTGTGCGAAGCTTTTTAGATGGGGCTTTGCCCAATTTGACAAAATAGACGCTGGATTTCAACCCCTTACGTATGATGCTGTTTAACAGAGTCGGAGAATTGACGCTTTCGTGGAAGAGCCCCTTTCCCGCCAATCCTATGGGGGGGCTGTGGGCTCCGGGGGGTTACGCCCACTCAGTTGACTGAAATGCCCGACAGACTCATGTAACATAGATGTCAACATTGTTACGATGAGAGGTTTTTGAACAGCTTGAATACTCATCACGTCTGAGTCTGAGAGATATCTTTTTGTTGGATAAGGCAACGCCAGATTGTCCCTTTACAGCTTTATAGGAAATGTCTATTCTAAAACGTGTTGGTTTTGTGCGAAGTGGCATATTCCTACTTGTGGGTTTGTTGAGCCAAGACAACTATCGACACGTGCTGAAGCAGATCAATAAAGTATTGCAAGCTTGAAGACGAGTAGATTTTCGTGTGACGTGTTTGTGACTCGACTCATGAGTTTACAGGAAGCATGCAAAAAACCGTTTGCTTAGGCAAATTATGTCAGTGGCTGAGCGTAGGGGGAATGTTGTATTCATAGTGGGTGTCAAGGAGCAAGAATATGTAGTGACATAAAATTATAATGTGGGTTTCACGTCCTTTTTCAAAATTGTGATGAGTTAGTAGAAGACAGATAAAATAATAGTACTAGTAAGAATTATAATTATAATTTAGTAATGTATTAATTTATTATTGTTTTCTTAATGTATTAATTCATACTACAAGCTCTTAAGCTACGTACGCACAATTAGCTCTTGCATTACTACTATCCTCCCCTGCGTAATGTATACGTTGGTTCTACAATATAAGAGCTACTGCTGGGTTGTTACTTCAAGAGGTGGGACGTAGTGACATATATGATGAACATAGTTAAAGCTTTTAAGTATAAAATTTAACGGTAAAAGTCTAAACAATTGTTATACTAGCATCGAGAGGCAATAAAATAAATTGGAAAAAAAACTTCTCATGCGAAAACAAAAATTCCTTCCAATTGAGTGGCAATATCTGTTTGGGCGTCTATTGATTCATTGGGCCGCATAGCTGTCTGGTCTATGACGATCCACGATGATATATATATATATATATATATATACGAGAGCGGTTTAAAAACTTTCAGTGTTGTGTTCCCTTCAAAACAACTCCCACCCACTGCAATGTACATGTTCCACCTTCGTTCCGAGTCTTTGAAACATTCTTAAACGCCCATTTTTCGTAATTGAGTCGAATTGCTTCTGCAAATTTTTCTTTACCTCCTCTATAGTTTCGATACGTTGTCTCTTCAATTTATTTTTATCTGTGCGGAACAGGAAAAAACTGCACAGAGCATGGCCCTGTGAATAGAGAGGTTGCAGAAATATAAAAGTATCATTTTCCATTAATAAATCCGAAATCTGTAACGACGTGTGCACCGGTGCGTTGTCGTGATGAAGGATTTAAGAGTTGTTTGCCAAGAAGTTCAAACACTTTGCGCCGGACGTTCTCGCGCAATCTCCTTAGAATTTTGCGGTAATAATCTTTATTGACCGTATAATCTGGTGGAAAAGGTTCGTGAAAGATGATTCTCTTGTAGTCGAAAAAAAGTAATCGCTCTGTGAAGCAATCCAGAATCTTCTACTTTAGCCCGAAAGTTCAATTCGGACATTTCCCGACAGACGTTCCTTTGCTGGAAATTGAACATTTTTAGAACAAACTGCGCTGCCAGACGCATAAAATATTCGGTCGAGACTCTTACAATTAATGTTACAACCATTAGACATCTCTAATTCCTCAGCTATATCTTTGATAGTAATTCGGCGATTGTTTGATCGGTTTTTAATACAGAATTTTATGCAGATTTGTTGCTTCTCCACGTTCGGCATCTTAAAAATTGTCGAGCTTCGTTTTGCTCAGCCCTTTAAACTAAACTCAATCAGTAAACGCTGCCACCGATTGGAAATTTGGCCTGTGCGCAACTAATGAATAACCATTTAAGGAAAAACGAACTGGAAGGCCTTGGTGAATTCAGTTTAAATTTTAAAATTCAAAGTACTGAAACCTGTCGATCCGCCCTCCTATATTTGTGACTTTTAAAACACAGACAAAAAACAATTCTTTTTATTTATATATATACGTAAATCATTGTAAGAAGAAGAAAGAAACGGCATTACGAGGAACAACAACGCTTTAGGCTAATTTCGGAAAGCGTGCGGAACATGGCTACTTCTTCTAAGGAGACCAGTGCCTTCAAACCCATTGATAAATGACGAAGAGTGGGTAGCCCACTTTACAAATCTTTTTACGAGAGACGTCATATTGCCAGACCAAGACCTTTTAGAAGAAATTGTTGATTTTACTGAGGACGAAGTCAAAACCGCAATTATATCGAAGCAAAACGGGAAATCAGCAGGACCCGATCGTATTCTTAATGAACACCTAAAGTCTAATATTGACGCTTTATGCCCTATTGTGACAAAACTATACAATGAATGTGTTCGACAAGGCAAAATTCCCGATGAGTGGCGGAAAAGCTATCTACAGCCTATATTTAAGCGAAAGGGAGATGCAACTGACCCAAATAACTACAGGGGCATAGCACTTACAAGCGTCCTTTACAAGATATTAACGTCGCTCATCGTTAATCGACTGTACCCGTGCGTAGAAGACAAAATTCCAGCAGAACAATACGGTTTTTTAAAGAGGCGATCGACGTCAGATGCAGTTGAGTTTGTTTTAAACCATGTATCACAACGCCTTTCTAACAAGAAAATACGCTGCGTTTGTAGATTTTCAAACTGCTTTCGATTGCCTGCCAAGGGACCGTTTATTAGACACGCTTCGCAAACGTTTTAACATAACAGGCCCCCTTTTTAATCTCGTTCATACTATATTAGCGCACAATATAATTTGGGTGAAAAACGGCGACCACTATGTACAAACACCCGTAACACAAACAATCGGGGTAGCCCAGGGAGACTCAGCTAGCCCATTTCTTTTTATTTTGTACGTGACTGGACTCGCGGACTTACTGCGTAACCTTAAAGCCCATTTTGCATTTTATGCTGACGACTTAGTCATTTTAGCAAAATCTCGTAACCATCTACAGTTTTACCTCAACGAAACTGCGATGTGGTGCGAAGAAAACAAGCTCAAGATTAACGCGGAAAAGTCACAGGTCTTACGCTTTAGCAGAGGAGGGTCATACGCGGCCAGTAATCATGATCTGTCAGTATATGGACAACCACTCAAATTAGTTAGCCACTTCTCGTACTTAGGCATCACACTAACGCCCGGGCTCTCTTTTAGCAGACATATCGAGGAGATACAAGCAAAAGCTACGTCTGCAATGTTTTTGTTAGGTAATATGCACGAATGTGGACGTAAAAACAGCTATAAATTGCTTTTAAAATCCAAGTACTCCCTGTAGCAACATACTGCCTTTCCACAATTGCACCATACCTGACGCTTAGCCATTTAAAAAGTCTAGACAAGCTAAAGGCCAGATATGTTAAGCGTGTTTTGCGGCTTCCAAAGTGCGCTTCGGCAACACTTGTCCTTAGAGATGTGCGGAGAGAGAACACTTATTGAAGACCTAGCACTTAGTAACACACCATTTACACCGGATATTCTAGACTCATATCGAGCCTACAGAGAAAACAGAAATTTAACATTTGTAGCTGAGAATTATACTGATGGCCCGGCCTTTTCTTCACGTAGATGGAAAGGAGCCATGCAAAGGAACCGCTCCGTAATCTGCCGAATAACCTGGCACGGGTACCACCATTACATATGCATGAAGCCAAGCTGTTTTAATATTGAAGAATGTGTTTGTAGCTTTTGCGGAGAGTTTGATATTGGACGCTATCATATACTTGTGTGCCCAGAAATTTGCGGAACGTCCTTATCATCCAAAGTTAAATTTATATTGTAAGACCCAAAAGTCACATTGTGACACCTTGTAAAAATTGAATCAACTGTCTACCAATTTTGTGGTGAAATAAATGCTGAATTGAATTGAATCATTGTAATCAATCACTAACGTTGGAAACGTGAGAATTATGTTCCTGCGAACGTGTGCACCTTTACAAGGGCTCTAATGAAGAGACCAACTAGCTCTGGAGGGTTCCCCGGACCGAGAAAAAAAGCATATACACGTGTTTAGCCTCTGAGATTCGTGCACGCGCCTACGTGTATATCGAGTTTACGCTCAATGTAGCGTGCGCAAAGGGCTCTGTGTAGCAAAACGTAAATGCAAATACTCCTCAGCGAATCGCCAGCAAAACAACTGGCTCAACAAATGGCCGATTGACCGCAGATTGGCCGTATGTTTTTAATTCTAGACCCTTTACATATCGACCGTGACAGTGGAAATGCCTGGATGTCACCAAACAACACAAAAGATAATAAAAACGGACAAACCACTTAATATGCATATATTGGGTCTTTCAGAAAGTTGTGTTTTTTAGCGAGCTTCTCATTTTAGTCAATGGATCCTGGTAGAGATAAGCGCATACTGCTTCCTCTTTACGGTTCTTACTGTGTGTCTACTACATGGTCTGATAAACGGCAAATCAGTTCCAGTTGAACGTATCTCGATGCGACAGCGCTGCAGTAGTTTTCTAAGTAAAAGGATAATGGGGTTTAAAAAGACCATTCGCGTAAAATTGTGCGTTTCTACTATCTTAAACGAATGAACGAGACAGCCTCAACGGGCAAGCGTGGTGCCGTTTGCAAGCATTAAACTATGCGATCGCAGCCTCTCTGATCGCTTCTGTAGTGGAGACTGAGATGTTGTAAATCAATCACGGACTTTCCACGGTGGACACAGATAGAAATAACTGCTTTTCTGGCCTGCAATACACAATTGACACTTGACGAGATGGCACATATATGGCGAATGCATGGTTGCATGGATCATTTCGTTGCATCTAATTAGCCGCGGGCTAGAAAAGTGGCGTTGCATGGGTGCCGCACAGGCGAAAAAAGTGCAATGAAGACCATGCTATCTAGTGTCTGTCGGGATTAAAGAGGCGTGGTGTACTACAAACTCCTGCAGAGCAGCGAAATAATTAACAGTGCAAAGTTCTGCGAGTGGCTCGATCATTTGAAGTAAACCGCCGTTGAATAGCGCCCCGAAATTGCGCAATCGTAGAGACGTTGTGTTCCACCATGACTACGCCTTCATGCATACATAGACCTGCCGCAAATTGCTGGAGTCTGCGTGGGATGTTTTACCCCGCCCATCTTATAGTGCTGGCCTTGCCTTTCAGAGATTTACCTGCCTCACGTACCTAAGGATTATCTGAGAAAAAAAACTTAGGTTTGAACGTTTTGGGAGTATACAAAACGAGGCTGATTATGCTGAGCTATTCTGAAAGGTTGGCCAATTTTCTCATAAAACAGTCCTGGAAATATAATAGAAGAAGTGTATATATAATTGCTGAAAAGACACCGTATCAAGAAAATACATAATTTTTGAATAATTTGGCGTACGGAGTAGGGTAAATCATCAATGAAGAAAACATTCGGGAAGACCTCAAATACCTTATATATGTGTGGTATGTGTGTATAGAAAATAACAATGATACCTATGAATATAATTATGATAATTATGGTGAGATGACGGAAGAGAGTGCTTTTCTCCTCGTTTCGCATTGCTTTACAACAAAAACACAACGGAAGAAAAACTGCAAGAAAATGACAAATGAACTGAAGGAAAATTGCAGAAAAAGGCAGGCACAACGCAAGGAAGTTGCAAGAGAAAGCAAAAACAACGGAAAGAATCTGTAAGGAAAGACTGCAACGTAAGGCAAACACACCCGAAGAAAAAATGTGAAAATTAACACGCGGACACGAAGAAAAGCTGAAACACCGTGCGGCAATATTATCGATGGCCAAGTCTTCTGGAAGACTAATAATGATTATGCAGGCGAGCAGTAGGTATTAGCAGCTAGCAGCAGCACCAACGGCGTGAATGGTGCCATCGTTTCGCCTCGCGTTTGTAGCAGTGAGAAGTAGCCCCAGTTTGCACTGGCTTGCTGCGTTCTAACAAGCAGGAAGGCCATACCACAGATGTCCTGTATAGTAAGGAAGCAATGCAAGAGCGGTTTCGTGCACGGTAAATGTTGGCTGAGAGTCAACGAACAAAAAGTTACCCTTAGGTGTTCTGTATGTGGATGTGGGACGCACGTGTCCACTCGTCGAAGACTAAGCGCTCCTAGCTTGTTGTTGTTGTTGGTGATGGTGGTGCTGTTGCGTTGTTGTTGTTGCTGTTGGCTTGGTGTGTTGTTGTTGTTGTTGTTGGTGCTGTGCTGTTGCGTTGTGTTGTTGTTGTGTTGGTGTTGTTGTTGTTGTTGTTGTTGTTGTTGTTGTGCTGCTGTTGTTTGTACTATATCATGGATTGCTAGCTATCTTACCGTAAAGAGTTCTGCGTTCGCGCAAACATTAGCTTACTGAGTGGGTACGTGCCCTTCTGGCGTTCCTCAGGGATCAAGTTCAGGCCACTTTATTGCATATTTATTTAGATCTTAAAAACGTTATTCCTGAATCGATAACGTATAGCTTATGCTGATGATTTAAACTATACGGACCTTCCAATAACGCTAGCGAAAGGCAAGTACTATAAAACTTGATTGAGGCGGTTTCTAACGGTGTGTGGATAACGAATTGCTACCGAATTACTATGAATACTATCGCAGTGCTTTGCTTCCCATTCTCAACGCATCTTAGTTGATATGTGCCCACTTCTGCAAAATGCTATCGCTTCCGTCTTTTTTCGAGCGCTCTTCGAGCCCAAGTGCATCGACGCGAGCGCTCGAACAGTGACGATCGCTTGTTGTAAGGTAGGCGAGAAAAATACCTCTTACAAATAAAAACAACCAAATGATTTCCGTCAAGCAATAATTCGAACTGAATGTGCCGAATCTTGATCTCGTCGGCGACGTCACTAGGCACGAAAGCAGAGCGATCAATTGATTAAGGCTGTCGCTCTGTGCCAATCTTGTCGTTGGTGGAAAGGCTTCCATACGAACTGCAGTATAAAACTAGAGTCTAGCACAGCTGTGTCTGGCGGCCAAGCGCCTGACTCGATGAGGCTTCAACGTTGGCCTCTTCCTGCGCCGATAAAAGTCGCGCGTTGAGTCGTGAATGAAAGAACGCCCTGCGGAGATTTAGGAAAGACATTCTGACGGAGCGTACAAGGCCTCTTCGTCTGCAATGGAGGGCGACGGTGGGCGTTGAATTCTTCAGCCTTCTATCGCGGGCTCACGTAAAACTACCAAATTGGATTCTCTGGCAAATCTGTACAGTCGATTGGGTCATTCATTACTAGGCATCCGAGATCGTAGAGAATGCCGGCAGGTGCTGTCTCGTTCCTACGCTGCAACCGGACCAACCGCAACATCAAAGTTACTTTTTAGCAGCGTGGGTATTTGTCTATCCAGCTGATGTGGATGAACACATGCGACAAGTTTATTCACCATCAATTAGTAGTATAATACAATCGTTCATTGTAGGCTAACGATATCGTTGAGATTTAACCGTAGTGACGATGTTGTTTGATAAACATAGAGCAGTTGAGCATGCGGTAGCGTCACTCTCCACAATATTTGCACACGCATTCGTCGATTTATAGAGTTTCTTTTCA
>QVRM01002732.1:0-224064 GCA_003439945.1 Dermanyssus gallinae
AGGGTGGGAACATGACATTTGAGTCCCTGCGAACGTGTGCACCGTTACGGGGGGTCCAGTGTAGGGACCAGCCATTTCTGGAGAGTGCCCCGAGCCGAGGCCGCATTGCCCCGTTGCACATCTAGCGACAGGCGCTGTCTGAGAAAATCACCCGCTCGTTTGTCTCCGCTGGCTTGGATCAGGCGTTTCCCGACATTTTGTAGCAAAACTTCGAGTGGATGGACCGGGCCCGCCAAGGGTCTCGAAGGCAAAGGGATAAAATTTGTACGGGTACCCGATGTTCTGGTACTTTCTAACCTTGTTTGCCTCGGCGAGAGCCGAAGCATGACTAGCCCGGGCCGCGCCAGCACTGACCTTTGAAGGGGCTAATGAGTCAGTAACTGTCGCGTCCCAAACCAGCATGCATCCGCTCTCGAACGGAGTTAAGGTTAGCCCGTCAGGTCTCTTGCCGCCCTCCCTGTCTAGCCCGACGGGTTCAAGGACGCACGGCAGACCACTGGATCGTAAAGCTCGACTGAAGGTTTCATTCAGGGCTTGGTGTCTTACTCGCCTACCTGCGCTGACGATACAGGACAGCCCGTGGCGTCCGTCTGGCCCGACGACGTCTCCGCAGACGCAGGTATGAGTGTATACAATGTCTGTTCCCAAACGAAGTCCGACGGCAATCCTTACCGACTCATCATCTAACAGGGTCCCGATCCGGGCACAGGGAATGGCGTGTAGCCATGCGCCCGCCCCCTTGGAGGAGACGGCGCGCAGCCTGGCCTTGTCGGCGTCCGTCGTGCATCCCGCAATGAGGTCGACGACCCTTTGCTCATATAGAGCTGTTGACCATTCTTTCTGGTGTCCAGCTTCGGCGGGCTCGTGGCCGCACAGGGCAACTGCTCTACGGTGGCTTGTTTCCAATCGGGCTTCTAAATCTGTGAGGGCAGCCGAATCGAGGAGAGTTCTAGCCTGTTGCATAGACCTGTGTAGAGAAGCTGCCAGAGCTATCTTAGATAAGACAGTCGCATCAGGTAACCCTAGGCCACCCCAAAGAACGGGGAGTACAGCTTGTCGGCGTGCACCCGTGGATAGACTGAGGTTCAGCAACGCCTCTACTGTAGCTAGCATGCTGTCGTTAAGTCGTTCAAGAAGTCCCGAAGCCAGTGAACAATCTGCACCTCGAAACAAGTGGTTGAGACGTAGGGCCGAAAAGGAGGATCTCAGAAGAAAGAGGCCTCGGTGAGAACCCACCAAGTGAATGCGTGACATCGCATCTTCTAGCTTGGCCAGCCACCTTTCGAGGGCAGCCGGAACTCCTTGCGGGAAAAGAGGTACGCCCAGCAACTCTAAATCCGTGCCGACAGTCTTGCACCCTGGGAGAGCCTCCAGCACTTCAGAGTCCGCAGCATCTCCTACAGCATGGACCTCACACTTCGCAGAGTTTAAAGCCAGGCCGCTCCGTTCAGCGAACTCGATGATTCTGTGGATGTCCCTCAGAACTGCATCGGGGGCGCCACCCAGTACACCGTCGTCCAAGTACCATACGTTAAGCGGGCACTCGAGAGAGTCAACTAAGTCTTTGACTGCCCAGCGGGTCGCCCTGCTGTACCCCAGTCTGCGACATTATGACATCGTGCGGCAGAAGAAGGCAGGATGGCTCTTTATAAGCAAGTTCCACCTGGTGGAACATGCTCGGGGCCCAAGCTTTCACCGCGCTCAACAAATGGTCCCTTCGAATACTGTTGAGCGCGTTCCTGAAGTCAAGCTTGACCACAAGGGTAGCTTCAGAGCGTGACTCCAAACAGGGCCGAGTCGAATGCACTGCGGCCTCGCATCCTCCCGGTGTCGCAAACCCAAGCTGATGGTCACCAAGAGCACATGAGATGTCTGCCTTGTTCTCAAAGATGCCGATTTTTGCCGCTAGCCTCCGGATTGCAGATGAGCATGCGATGGGCCTCACGCTGCCATCTTTCTTCTTGAGGGCGAAAAGTCGGGCCCCAAAGATGAGCGGTCGCCATTCGGAGAGCGGCGAGCCCCAGCGAAGAAGATCAACGACTTTGGCGAGGGCGGCCGCAAGGCGGTCGGCGACAGCTTCCTAAAGCGGGGGACAGCAGGTCTTGTAGTAGCCGTGGTCTGATGAAATTAAGGCCCGCGGCGGAACTTCGCGAAAACGTTTTTATGGCGGATCGAACATTGTCGGCTGATGTGGTTGATGGCAAGGGCACTTGAGGAGGGCTGGGCCAGGACAGAGGTGACGGCGCGGGCGGGTGCTTATCCAAGAGCGAAAACCGCCTCGCTAGGCTTCTGCGCCAGCGTGTCTTCTGAGATTAAGACCCTGGCCGCCGAAGAGACGTCGCCTTCCGAAAGCTTGGTAATGGCTAGCCGGACGGTATCAACTGTCCGCTGTCGGGGACGTACGTTTGAAAGAGGACTACTGCCATCGTCAAACCGTTTCCCCTGAGCAAAGTCGCAAAGGTTCTTCCGGACAACAACCGCCAATGACCGGTCATCCTTCCCACCATCGGGGAGGCGGAGGACAACGGGCGCGAAAGAGAAGAGGGAAAGCCAGACCGTGTCGTCGTTGTTTTCTGCGACTGAGCACAGGACCTTAGTGAACTCTTCGGCTACTTGCCTACGCACTGACTTTGGCAAAATGCGGACCAACCTCCAGCGGCAAAAGACGTCTTGAATAACGCCGATTAATCCATTCGCGGTAAACCGAGAGTTTGAGGGCCGTGACTCATCGTCAATGTTGTAGGCAACCCCTCCGTGCTTGGTCGTTATGTGTCGACGTAGACCTCTTCGTGTAAACGAAAGCCCGCAGGTTGGGCAGGGGGCCCTGTTGGGGTCCGACTGCCCGGACCGCGGGCTGGCGGGCCCGCGGTTAGGCGTGTTGTCGCCGTGGTCTGTCATTACAAGGCGAGACCTTTTAACTTGCCCACTACAGAAAGCAGTCCCATCAGAGGTCGCAACGCTTCCTCTAAAGACCTCAACACCGCAGATAATTCTGGTCTGATTCCCTGTAGAAGATCAGCTAGCCCTGAGAGCGACGAACCGGTGCCGGCGCTTGGGCGGGTCTTACTTGCTCTCGGGGCCTTTTTCGGATGGTTGTAGCGACGGGTCCTGCTCGTTGGCGACCTATAGCCGCGCTTCTTCTTTTGAAGCTTCGGTATAGGTTTCGGCTTGGGTAGAACGACCTGCGGATCAACCCCAGCTGCTGGCGAAATCCCCCTAACCACGGTTGCGTAGGTGGGGCCCTGTACTGCGGACGACGGATCCTCTTGGGCGGAAGCCGGAGGACAACGTACAGCTTCGCCGATGACCGCCTCAGGGTAATCTGCTCTGACCTGCTGGAGCATGCGACCCTCCAACATAATTTTGCTTTTCTCACGCAAGTAAGCCAGCCGCGGGCAGAGAGCGGATCCCGCCCGGTGAGGTCCCTGGCAATTCACGCACTTTGGACTGTTACGACAGGACTCGGCGGTATGATCCGGGCCTCCACAGTTCTTGCAAAGCTTTTTTCCTAGACACTTGTCAGCGAGGTGTCCAGGTTTCAAGCATTTAAAGCAGATCCTTGCTTGGCTCGGCTCCAGGATAACTGGGTGAGATCTGTGGCCGAGAAAGACGGACGCGGGGGGCTGGCGAGAAAAGGTAAGGATTACTTTCGTCAGCGGCACCTTCCCGCCTGCGGACGAACGATATAGTCGACGCGCTTGAGTAACTCCGTGTTCCGCCAGTTCGCCGGCAATTTCGCCTTCGGTGAAAACTGGGCTGACCCCCTCAATCCTGGCGCTAAATGAGGTGACGGCCGGGCAAGCAGCCGATACGGGGCACCCTCCTAGGCTTGACACACAAAGTAGCGTATTAACGCTCTTTAAGTCTTTTACCCAGACCGCGATTGACTGGGTATCACCAGAAATTTTACACCCTGGTGACACGGCGTAGATCTCTTTGAAGATCGTAAGCATTGAACCTTCAGAAAATGACATAGCGGCCGACTCGACGGTTGGTTGTCTTCGAAAGGTTACCTTAAACAGGTTAATTGTCCCGGCTTCGATGTCACACCGAAGCTTATTAAGCTGTCGTTGCTCGCGTGAAATAGTGGCTTTCTCCTTCCGCGAAACCACTTTTGTGAAACCTTCGGAGTCACTAGCCCGTGTGGTCCGCTTATTGTCTCTTCGATACCAGATTGCCTGCGCCGCTTGCAGCCAACGCGATCATGTGGTAACACATTACTGCCGTCGTCGTTGCCGGTGGCAGTGTACTCCATCTCACCGTCGGGCATGGGCGATGCAGGCGCCTCTGCTGGGTTGCCAGCTGCCGTCGTATTATTCTCAACACACGCAGTAACCGCCCTCAGCCGTGATATATCCAGCGAATCAGGTGGCTTATCCTGGCCAGTAATCACCAATTTCGGCATGCCTATGCCGCGACGGGTAACAAAATACAAAACACACTACCGCACTAAAAAAAAAAAAAAAATGTAAGCCACAGACCTGGGAATTGAACCCAGTCCTGCTAAGTGGTAGTCCGTGACACTGCCACAAGGCTACGGCGACCTGCGGTATGGAGTTAGTCCGTGAGCTACAACGTCTTGCGCCGCACGTAGATTCGCGATGACGTTAGCAAATCGAACACGGTTAGCTGGGTGATGAGAGTCAGCACAGTCAGGGAGCCTGAAAGGGATCGGATCCCTCAGACACGCGACCCAACTCACTTCCAGCGTGCACTATTCACCAATAGAGTACTCGGCACACGCACATTCGTCGATACAATTATCACTATCGAAATCGAAGTCGAACCTCACAAAACGTTCAGTTTTATGGGAGCCGACGAAAACACGACTGCACTCTGCCGAATCGAACCGGCAAAAAAAAAAGTGTGTGTATGATATAATTGTATAAAGTTGACATTATAGATTGATCCAATTGTTTAAACACATACATTATTCGCACATCTCTCTAGCCGACCCACATAAGAACATATTATCGACTCTGTCTGTTCTTGCAGTTTCCAATGTTCGTATAGCTCTTTTACTTCTTAGATAAATGGGGAGGACATCGTAATAGTCTTCAATGGTCGCAGTGTGTTAAACACTTTCAAACATTTCACATATCCCTGTAACCATTTAATTGAATATTAAACACTCTATCTCTCATTCACGTAAAAGTCAGGTTCTCCGTGTAACGTCGATAATATTTTAATTACAATACTAGAATTGCTAATGCCGCATTCCCGAGATGTACGTCTAATAAAATAGTTGTACAACACTCCATCAGAGACTCCGATGTAATTCTTCAGACGCGCCAGGTGTGCTGCAACTTGAATTGTGAGATTTGTACCTTGGTCTAGCCGCCGCAGCATTTCACAAGATGCGTAAATTGTACTGCATGATAAAAAGGGTAAAAAGTGAAAAGGTTGCCCTTTAAGGTAGTGACGATCTACATATTTTCTGGTCCTCTACTAAGTCCGGAGACTGGTCCGTTGCGTGGGAGTATACTCTCATCTAATAAAACTTGAAGGACATCGCCGATCAATGTCTCACATTCAGGATGACGTACATCGTTCCGTAATAACGTCTACCCGGCCTCGCTCTAAGTAGCCTAGTACTCTATGGACTTTGCTGAAGATAAACAGGTATACAGAGCACGTTAAATGCGAACCATCTGTGTGAGGTCAGCTTCGACTGTTCTTGCAAGACGCACCGCTGTGTACGCACATATATTCGACCCTGAAATTATTGTCCGGATGGCGCCGTACAACCATGCGTTATTTCAAGATGGATGCGAGTTTGCTGTAGGGAATACTAGTGCATAAAATATGTTTGCAATTGAAACGAAATAACACACGTGTGCAAAACAAAATCTGACTGCACCTTTAGCTGATATTGGATATGACACGACGAACCACTAGAACCGTACCGGCCCTCTGACCTTACAGCCTGATAACCTCTCAGACAATTTGCTCGTGTGTCGAGCATCAATTTACACCCAATTTAAATACAACACCGTTACTAATAGTCTATGATGTGGCGCGCGATTGCGTACGGCATGGCCCTAAAAACGGATAAGCGACTTTAAGTGGACACGTGGGTCAATTATATTTAGTGAAAAAATTGTCTCTACGGCAAGAGAACAGAAACGCTTTTTACGACATAAAAGTTAAAGCTTTGACACGATCGACATCGTTGCTTGGCTTTAATTTCAAAGTTTTCCTTGAAACGGGTCATTTGGAAACCGCGCTGCATCGATTGCGACACGGTGTAATCCGCTTCGCCAAGACAGATTAAAATAGATTTTAAAAAAATAATTGAAAAAACAGATTAAAAATAGACTTGTATCATTCTATTGTGGGCCACAGAATAGTCCACGATCGAAATATTCAGAACGTTTGTTGCATTTTCCATTTAAAATGAATAAGTACTTAGGTACGTAACTGCTTGCATTGCTTTCCATAGAGATTGGGCAGTAATTTGCCACCGTTTCTCGTCCGAGTTACTTACATCTATCGTTGAGAAACGAATTTCTCGAATGATACAGCGATGAACCATAGACCCTGGCATTAGAGTTTGCCGTTTCGGCATCGGCACACACAAAGCCTTTTTTCTGCTTTATAACATTAACAGATTTATGTTTTTATATGCGGCACTTGGGGTCACCCAGTGGGAGTAAGCGGGAATAACTTAGGGGGTCACCCAGTGGGAGTAAGCGGAAATAACTTTTCCGTAATACGCGCGATTTATGCGTGCTGCACGCACTGTCCTTGTGAATAGAAATTGGTCAGATATGCCGTAATTACCAATTCATAGAGGGCAAGACACACGAGATTGAATATATAGAAATATATAGTAGTCCATTCGAGGGCCGTGACTGCTAGTAATATCCGGTCTGACTGCCTAATGCCCACTTTTGTGGTATCAGTCGAATGCCTGCTGCTTTGGCTTTATAGGTATAATTATATATATAATATACTTCAAAAGCAGCTCTCCTAGGTCTTGAAGTGGCATGAATTGCAGGTCGTGACTGTAATAAGTGCAACATTGAATGTTAGTTGACTGTGAGTTTTGCCTGACTAATAAAATATATTGAGGACATGCAATTGCTAATTTCGTACTACGCTTCTTTCATCGCAGGTATATATATATATATATATATATATATATATATATATATATATATATACAGGGTCTCCAAGAAAGATTTAACCAGCGATATAGGGAACTATTGAGCTGGTTATAGTAAATATTTTTCCTAATGGTGTTTCAGAAGCGCTGTTTCGGAGTGAGAACGGTATTACTGAAATCTGTGACACTGGTGTTGTTGTCCGATATAGAACCACACAATGTGCAATTACGAGACAGCCAGTCTTCTTATATTAAAACTAAGCCCATCGTCGTATTTGTGACAATTTATGCTTCTGCTAACTAGTATATAACGCCGGCCGGAAGATGCGACATGGTCGTCTAGAAGAGAATTCGCAAAAATTAAGTTACTCGTTTGCCTTCACGCCCAACCATACGACCATTGACATCGCTCAATGCGCATTTCATGGCAATCCTTTTGGCACCAAGTCTATGGCAATGCGAGCTGTGATTGCGCAGAAGTTAAGATCTCTCCTCCTGGACATCTATCTCGTATGCTCCCTGCATATTTCACCGGAGTAATAACGCGCTGCGCTCATTTGTACATGGTAACTATTATAATAAGTTTGACTGACTGCCCGTATCATAGGCAGAGTGGGTAAACACCCTCTAAGTAGCCACGGGGCGACAAACGTGCTAAACATTTGTTTAAACCTGAAATTGTTTCTAGACGTGCAACGTGGCAATGCGTCGGTCCCGATTAAACCAACACAGGTAACTTAATGTAAGCAGTGACCGTAGCCAGTCTGCCTGCGTATGCGTGTATTCATGCTGGTGCTGGCAGCTATATAAATTGAATTGAGTAGTACCGAGTAACAGCAGAGGAGTACACGGAGTGCATCTGTCAACTGTGCTCTCAGGCGTGTACGAAGTTTCATGCGTCTGCCAGCCTGGCCCTTGCGAAAAGATCACTGCGCTGCCTCTCTCGAATAACAGCTGCCGCCAGCAGCTGACTGTATAATTGTATAATCTGTATAATTATCTATGTTGTATGCAAACTCAATATGAGTGCAATAAATATGATAAGTTAAACATAATTGAGTAGAGAAGCTGCATCACCGTTACTATGGCTTTACTATAACTTTTACGGCTGTCATATTGATATTTCGGAGACAACTTGCAGTCAATACAATACTCCATAACGCGACCTTTCCAGTATATTTTTGTGTTGCACAACTTTGTGTTTGTCAAGCTGTTGCTGTTTGTGTTGTTCTGTTGTGTGTGCGCCATGTGATAGTTATTACAGGGAATGGTAATGCGCCATATCTTTATTGTTGCATCTGCGCTCCTCGTTTTGCTGTCATGGGCAAATTACTTTTTGGCCCCAAATTAATTTAGAAACTATGAAAACTCATTACAGAGTTTAAAAAATATATATTAAGAAAAAAAAAATAAAATAAAATAAATATATATATATATATATATATATATATATATATATATATATATATATATATAAATATATATATATATATATGTATATATATATATATATATATATATATATATATATATATATATATATATATATAATACATATATGTTTGATTAGCTTCCTCCCATCGGTCTGTTACACCGATGTCGTTTTTCACTGCCAATCTTTGGCTGAAACTATTGGGTCCGGGCAGTCAACGAGGAAAGGATAAGGCGATACGGCCCAACTCAGGCAGAAACTGAGCACTAGAGGGCCACGTACGGAGGAGCCCAAGAGTCCTCCTCCCGTATCCTCGGCCGGAACAGAGCCGCCTTTCGGCGCCTGCTTCCGTCCGGCAACTCAAGATAATCAGCGCCCAACCAGCGTCTGCCTCGGACAGCTGCAGACAGCACAGCAACTCAGCCGGTAGTCTCAGCCGGTGTGCTCAGTGTTAACGTAAAAGTTGCCGTTCCTCGTGCCGTGCTTCTCATCGTATCCTGCCACTCACTATATGTATGTATATCAACGATACCAAGAGCGGCAACTTCAACGATTACTACCTAATATTAGGACACGCGCTGTCCCTTTCTGCTGCACGTCGGCTTCTTCGTGTTCTGCGCCCCATTTGCGCAGCTTCCTTTGCTGGCTTGCTACAAGGGCGGGCGACTAACTGTCTATAGTAGACGCTCCCTTTGGGATCATGTTTGCTGTTTCATCGCATCGCATCGTCGAGCCGCATCGTTCGTCGGCCTCTAGTTAGGAATTACAGGAGGGCTGGGACTCTCGTTTAGGCTAGACAAGCGCAGACGTGGTCCTACTGCACCTGCACCGTGAAGCCGTTGCAGTATAGATTGTGTGAAGCAGGAAAGCAGACGGCAGTCACGCAAGCGTCGCTTGGGAGGAGAGGCTGGTGGTTGCAGGAACGACGCTGGACCACGGCGTGGAGGTGAAGGTGCTGACAGTGGCAGGCATGTTTAACTAACTGCAATAGCTCGGTATATATATATATATTTAAATGGGCATCTTAGGTTCGGAAGGAGACGCCACTAGTCCAGAAGACTTGTGTGTATGGTGAGGAAATAGAGGAATAAGGAGGTAAGAAAAGAAGAAAAACAAATAGGGAAAAACTTAAGAGAGAGAGCGAGATAACCTGTGATGAACGCACCAAAGGAGGCAAGGAAGAGATCGAAAAACAGATAGCTTCACCTTGCTGCTCTTATTTTGCATTGTCCGCGTCTCAAGGCAGCCTTATCAGCTCTGTACCGACTTCTACTCTGCCTTACAGGTTTGTTTGTCTGTCAGGTGATCTATCGCCTCGACGCCATTTTCGATGTGTGTGTTGTACTGTTGAAACGCTTATATTGATACTCTTGAAGCATCTGCTGCAGCTTCTTCTGCTGCAGCTGCGGTGACTTGTATCGACCGGTCGGCATCGCGTATCGATGAAGATATGTCTACGTGTTATGCCCAGATAGGGCCATCGTGACAATGCTGCTAACCTTACTACGGCTAATGTGGTTGACTATGGCCAGTGCGAGGGACCGAGCTTTCAAAGGAAGAGAGACGTCTCTGGTTCGCCGAACTGTGATTGACCTATTGCTGCTTCTATCGTTGATATTGGTATTATATATATGTATATATATATATATATACCCTCGGTCAAGGATGTTCGATATACGGTGGGATCATTTTCAAAGAGCTCGAGCGCCGGTCTAGATTTCATCAGACCTCGACTTCTACAGGACTGCTCTCACGACTCTCGGCTGCTCATCCGAAGGACTTGGCAAAGCCCTAGCAAAAGTAATCGATTTACTGCGATGGGGAGCTCCGCATCCGAGGTGGTGTCCTCTTATCTTCGGAGCGAGGCTGTTTGCACTAAAGAAGAAGGACGGCTCGTTTAGACCTATCGCCTGTTCATCGGTACTACGCAGAATCGCGGCGAAATTGGCAGTAAGGGACTCTAGAGATGTCATCAGCCTAGCGATTGGACCGCACCAGCTGGGTTTCTCCACCAAGGGAGGTGCTGAAATAATGATTCACGCTACCAGGGCTTTCATTGATTCTCGGCTCGATCCATCCGTGCTTGTCAAACTTGACTTTAAGAACGCGTTCAACACCGTCAGGAGGGATCACTTGTTGAAGGTGGTTGGAGACGAGACCCCTGCCATTTATCACCAAGTAAAATTGGCCTACGGCGATCCATCGCACTTGGTCCTGCCCTCGGCACTGCTCACTTCGGCTGTAGGTGTTCAACAGGGAGATCTCCTCGCGCCCCCTCTGTTTTGTCTTGCCGTTAAGGACTTGGTTAACTCACTCGAAAGTTCTCTCAATCTTTGGTACTTGGACGACGGCGTAATTGGAGGTAACATCAGTACGGTCTGTGAAGACCTAAAGAAGATACTTAGTTTCTCCACATGCAGCGGTTTGGAGCTGAACCCAATCAAGTGTGAGGTTCACATAATCGGCTCAGGTACAGCTGAAATTTCCGCCATACAGAACCTACTTCCAGGTTGCCGCGTAACAGGCGACGATCTGGATATTCTTGGCGTACCCCTGTTCTCTCGCCACCTTGGACCGACAATCGAACGTGGGATGGAAAAACTGGAGGTTGGTTTTACTCGTCTTCCCCAGCTAGGCGCCCACCGGGGGTTGTACCTCTTGCGTTCGTGCTTCTCTGCGTCGAGGCTGAACTACCTGTTTAGGGGAATCAACAGTTCAGCCTTCTCGGCCCAGTTGGAGGAAATTAACTCGAAGATGGGCTTAGCGTTGGAATCTATACTCAACCTGCGGCTGCGAGACGATTCCCTAGTTCAGGCCTTCTTACCGGTAGCCAGAGGCGGACTGGGCCTGCCTGAAGCTGTTTCCCTTTCAGTCGCAGCACACATCGCCTCTTTACATTCGGCGACTAGTGGTTGTCGAGTCTATCCTGGACTCCCGGGCGATTGCAAACTTCCAGGCCACGCTTGAACAGACTCACGATGACGCCATCGCATTCTGCGGGTCTCTACCGGAGACTCCCTCTCTTCAGCGCGCATGGTCAGAACTGGCAAACGACGGCCGATAGAGCGGCCTGTGGGACCGAACAACTACGGCCGCTAGCAAGGCGAGGTTACAGGCACTTTCCTCGCCTGGTGCAGGTGCATGGCTACACGCTCTCCCGAGCCCTCAGCTGGGTACCCTGCTCGACGATGAGTCTACACGAATACTAGTCGGGTTGAGATTAGGAGTTGAGCTAGTGTCCCCACACCAGTGCAAATGGGGGTGACGAGGTCGACTCCCTAGGTCACCACGGACTTTCATGTCCGCAGAGTTCAGGCAGAATCGCACGCCACTCAGCTTTGAATTATATATATAATATATATATATATATATATATAATATATATATATATATATATATCTGCTATATCTGTAGTCGCCGTTCTTAGACAGCTGCAAACATCTGAATAAGCTGAATAAGTTTTGTCCATATCGGCGGAGCAGCCTATGATGCAGTATGACGAATGGACTGAGCCACAAGGTGGATCTCGCACGCAGCGACGTGCTTTCGAGGTACATTCGCCATAGTACTTCTGTTAGTCAATCTTACATAATTAATTCGCTATTAAATATATTTTTGCGAGACACGGTGCACTCGAAACACGCATGTATGTTGGAGAGTGGTGTAGTGCACTAGCTATTATAGTATTGTTCACTAATGTACAACAATGTGCGACAATCGACGATTTTGGGTTCTGTACATCTGATACGGTAGCATCTGTAGAGCAACAACAACTTTTAAGTTAACTACAAGGAAGAAAAACAACGGCCTAACGTATGATATTTAGCTTTTTTTTTGGAAACGGGAGGTGTAGGTATGCATGGTTCCCCTGCTAGCAGCTAAGATTAGTTCGTGTCAAACAGCAAGCATTGTATAACTGCAGTACCTTAATAAACCACGATATGCAATCTTGAATCTTGAAACATTTAAACCTACTAAACATGTGCTCCTCCCTCTTAGGCTCGAAAGAGAGTGGCAAGTCGTCGACAAAAATGGACTCACCCAATCTATAAAAAGACTAAAAAATATACATTTCTACGTTGTTATTTCAGATTATAGCGCACTGTAGGGCACGCTTTGCGGTTTGATTGAAGAAGACAGATATATCTAACTTTCGGTCGGATCTCAGGCTGTGTTAGTTTAAGTCCCTGCCTAAATAAAGGATTGATGAGGACCGACTCTGGCAGAACGCTAAATGGGCCGGCATTCTTGCACACTGCATGCTACAGAAATCTAATTACACAGCAGGAAAATTTATATAATTACACATAAAGGATCAACAAAGTAATTTAAGTAGTATCTGGTTAAACGACTGCTGCATTGCCATCAAATGTATTGTACACAAATCGACTTAATTCGTGCATACTAGTTTTTTAAACCTTCGCTTATAATGAATGCCCCGATCTTATACATATGTAGATCAAAGTAATTTTTGTTGTTGTAACTATATTGCGGACAGTTATGCAGGTTGATTTGTAATGTTAGAAAATATCGCACACAGAGAGGTGGTCTGTTGAAGCTAATCTGTTCCCATAAAACCGTTATTTAAATCTAATTAGGCCGCTCGTGTGAATTAGCATTTCTTTAGCACCTTGCCGGCATATAAAACGGTAATGTTTTAAAACGCTCTACCGCCATTTTAATTAGAATTAACTAATAAAGAGCAAAATTGCGCCAAAAGATCGGCAGTCTTAAAAACTTTATGCGCATTTCTGTATAGATATTAGTATTGACGACCGTGAAATAATGCAGAGTGGCATAACGTTTGCAAAACAATTGATTGTCTTGTATCTTGTATGCTGTTTAGCAAAAAGTGCGTGGTGCAGTGGAGCCGGTTAAATATCTATGCCAGAAAGATAAATAAAATGTGGCACTTTGAAGGCAGCAACTAACGCAACTGAAGATGAAGCCGCATTGACTATTACTTAGTTTCAAAAACACTTTGCATTTAAGTTGATATTGATGCTTTGTGGCTAGCGTAATTGACAGTGTGAATGCGCTCTAGAGTCGATTTAATCGTGAAGAACACCGATATTCTCCCAATGACAATACGTTTTCTATATCATTACGCTAAATTCACGAGCTAACAATATACTAAATGGTTAAACGGTAATGTAAAATCAAGGTGGAAAGATAATGGGGCAATACTGTTTTGAATACATACGGAACAAAGTCTCACTATTAAAAGCCTTTCAGCAACCCGCCGCGTTTGTCCGTAGGTATGGTAAAGGTTACTTAAACGAGAATTCTTCTCGCTCTTCGGAGTTCGATTTATTATTGCAGTATATACTGTTATGTGGCGCAAGCTTTTGAATCGGCATGCCGACAAATTTTTCAGTGTTTAGTAAAGCGCTGTACCAGAAAAGTATCTAGTAAAACGCGAAGAATAAATATACCATACTACACACATTGGTGAGCAACACAGTTTCGACTGCTCGTTCAAACAGACTTCAAGTGCTAAGGTTTTTATTAACTTCATATAAATCAGACCGTCAAATCCAAAGTCTCTTAACCACCGACGTTTCGGGAAAGACACAACTCACAATGGTACTAGCAGTTTTGAAGTTTTGAAGCGACCTATTTCAAGCATAAATACTATAAATTGTATATTATATTATTGAAAAAGAATTACACATATGTCGTAAGTTTCCTAACATATATTAAGTTCAGTTGGCATACCGATTTTATACGATTATTCTTGAGATGATGACTATATGAACAACAGTCATTTTTATGTTTGTAATAACGAACGTATTCATTTGGGTACACGCGTAGCACTTTGTCAAATAAAACAAGGTAGGTATTTGTCTTGCCGGGTGCCCTAATTTGCCAGCAATGGTTGGTGCGATCTATGACAGGGATCTGAGTGCAGCCGGCACTCAGCGTAGGTCAACGTAACGAAAAGGGTTCTTCCGTACAATGAAAAATAGGCTATTGCTCTGAACAAAATTGATAAATTGTGCTAAAAAAAAACACCATGCACCAATACATTACTAAAGTGTCGACACCGGCAGCCAAGGAGAAGTAGCCGTGCACAGTGCTTTTCTTAGCTGTCGTTATATTCATAATTCAATCTGCGCAATGCTGGTGCGGCGATCGGCGACCTCTAGCCGTGACGATACTGTCGCTGGGCTAGAACATAAGGGTTGATATAATGTTGCCAATATTTTACCCGGCCGGCGACAGCATCGGCATTAGTTAACCTTTCCCTATGCATGCAGCCTGACGCGTACACGCCCAGTGAGGCGCGCAAAAATATCTTGTCGCTCCGTTTGCTTCATTCTTCAAAGGTGCCAGGCACTCCAACGAGGCTCTGTGCTTGGTCGTTCATTGCGTTCCAAACTTCTCCCCAGTTGCAAGACGAAGAAACTCCTTATAATTATCCTGCAGTTTAGTCCGCCTGTTTCGACGGGGCGAGCGGAGACCCGGAGACCGGAGGACCCTTTTTGTCGAAAATAAGCGAGCTGTTTCTATTTGCGAGAGGTCGCGACCGAGCTACGGAAACACGTTTCTTTCTTTCGTCCGTCTTACCGATATTTATGAGACCTACGAGCCGCGTGTTGTGTTGTTGTTCATGGTTTGCAAACCAGAGGCAGTAGACACCGGCAGGACAGCTGCTGTTTGTTACGTGAGAAATAGCGCTAAGCTAAGAATTGCCGTCTCTAGAAGAAAGATGCAAGACCCTATCCGTGATTAAATGATGCGTGATCAAATGCGATTTATAAGCCCTGATGTTCTAGCCTAATAAATATTACGTAAGTTATTACTATCGCAGAACTGAATATCCCATCATATATATATATATATATATCAGTCTTAGACTCTATTCAGAGTTTGTAGCAAATGACTGAATGAATATGTACGCCAGAAACGTTCACCAACACGCCAAGCGGCTTCGTGCGCTTCATCCCCCCCCCCCCCCACCCGTCGCGCGAAGACGCTTAAAGCGACTTCGTTTCGTTATGGCTACCCTGTAAACATATGCTGCGTTCTAATCGATTCGCTTCTTCTCACCGTCCGTTGTGTTGTGTTTCGTTAAGTGTCAGAGCACACACTTCGACTGTACCAGTCACCCACCCAGCCAGCCAGCCCGGTCGCGTTGCCTTGCAGCCGCTATTCTGCTTCTGCACCGTTTTGTCTGGGAACGGGAAGGCGGGCTTCACGTTTGCTGCGGGACGTAAACGACATCCGGGCTTCGGGCAACTTGTGTTCCTGGACTTTCGTTGGGCACGCCCGAGTCCCGACGTTGTGCCCAGCTTCTTTGCCTTTCGTCGTTGTCTTCGTTGTCATCATTATCATCATCATCATCATCATTGTCGCCACCAACGTCGGCGCCACCTTCGAGTTCGTTGTTCTTCTTTTTCTTCTTTCTTCTTTTTTTTCTTTTGCTTCTTCTGCTTCTTCTTTATCTTCTTCTTCTGCTTCTGCTTCGTCGTCGTCTTTTTGTTGTTTCTGTCTTGCCGCCTGCTGTTCGTTGCCTGCGATACGGCATTTGCGCATGATTAATGCTTGCAAATTGCCTTCTTTTCGGTGGTACGCGCCTCTGCTGCACCTTCTTCGTGCGGGTAGTAGTAATGATGATGATGATGATGGTGGTGATGGTGATGATGATGACAGTGGCGACGGTGGCCGAAACGTGTTCCGTTGTTGGGTGGCCGCCGAGTGAGTGAGTGAGTGTACGGATACCCACGGCTGGCTGGCTGGGCGGATGGATGCGTGGCCAGTGTCTAGCCTTGGTTTCGGCCGGCCCCGGTCTGCTCCGGCTAGTTGGATGGGGGTGGTAGTGGTGGTTGTATGTAGTTGCCGCCTCTTGCCTCTGGCCTCCTCCTGCCTTCGAGCCTTCGAGCCAGGAGCCTCGAAGGCAGGAGGCTGACGACGACCTGACGACGGCTTTGGTCTAATGATCCGTTCGTTGTTCTGCTGCTGCTGCTCCATTCATGTAGCCATTATTCGTGGTGGCGCCCCGCACCGGGACGAGGCGAGCGGGCGGCGTAAGCCAGCCAACTGCCCCATCCCCCCCGCTGCCCGCCGCCGGCCGTACGACGCCATGATGAAATTGTACAATACAACAGAGGCGCGGCGCGCAGAGGGGGTGCGGGCGTGAGAGACACCAGCCTAACAACAGCAGTGTAGAACACGCAGGACTACCATGCCGTAGTTATGGTGGTAGTAGCAGCAGCAGCAGCAGCAGTAGTTGTTGTAGTAGTTGTAGTAGCAGTAAGCATAGTGGTAGTGATTGTAGCTGTAGTTGTAGTGCTGCTTCGTAGTGGTGGGAGAAGCAGTACGTTAAAATGATAGTAGTAGCGGCAGCAAGCGTCACGACACGTCATTGCTACAGCGACACAGCGGCCTTGGAACAGTGTGCAGTGCGGCGGAGCAACGTTCCTAACTATGCGAGGCTAGGAGTTTTTGCAATAGCTCTACTAACAAATACCTTACATTTTGAGGCATTCTTTAAGGGGGTATCCTACAAATTATTTAATATATATATTATATATACATATATATATATATATAACATATATATATATATATTTTGTATATATATATATATATATATTATATATATGTATAATATATCCCATTGCGGATATTTAGTTATACGCATGCGGAGATTAGTACCCGTCTTGATACTGCAGGTCGCTGGCTCAATCAAAGTTGGTTGAAGCGAGTTCGACTGGACCCGTTGACTGGGGCTCCAGTTGAGATCGCGTAAATATCATGGCGGACCAGCACCAATCGTAGCCAAGAAAGTAGAGCGCAGGTGTTTCAACAAGAAGCAACCTCTAACTACGTGTTTATGGTAGAAACAAATACAAAACGAAATCACCAACTCTGGTGTTTTTGTCTTCGAAAAATAGTAGTAACCAACTTACTTTGGATTAAGGTTTACAGGTTTACCCAAGGCAACTGTCTTTACTAAAAGGCGCTCTCACCAAATCCAATCTGACCCGACAGACATGACCACATTATGATTGCGTTTTCAATAAAGTGTAAGGCTAACTGCGGTGAATTACTTTTTTTGTAATTGCATATTAATAGTTTTAATGTACTATATTGATGACGATGACGATTATGATTTCCAACAATTTGTATTCAATGTAATCAATCATTCACGGTCGAACCATGACATTTGGGTCCCTGCGAACGTGTGCATCATTACGGGGGGTCCAGTGTAGACACCAGCCATTTCTGGAGGATTCCTCGAACCGAGGCCGCATTGCCCCGTTGCACATCCAGCGACAGGACGCTGTCTAAGGAAATCACTGGCTCGCCTATCTCCGCTGGCTAGAATTAGCCGCTTCCCGACCTTCTGTAGCAAACTGCGAGTAGACGGACCCGGCCCGCCAAGGGTCTCGAAGGCAAGTGGGTGAAACTCGTACGAGTAACCGATGTTCTGGTACTTTCTAACCTTGCCTGCCTCGGCGAGAGCCGATGCATGACCAGCCTGAGCCGCGCCAGCACTGACTATTGAAGGGGCTAATGAGTCAGTAACTGTCGCGTCCCAAACCAGCATGCATCCGCGCTCGAACCCGGAGGTCAGGTCAGACCGTCAGGTCTCTTCCCGCCCTCTCTGTCTAGTCTGACGTGCTCTAGGACGCACGGTAGACCACCTGGATCGTAAAGCTCTGCTAAAGGTTTCGTTCAAGGCCTTGGTGTCTTGCTCGCCTACCTGCGCTGACAATACAGGACAGCCCGTGGCGTCCATCTGGCTGGACGACGTACTCCGCAGACGCAGGCGTGAGTGTACACAACGTCTGTCCTTAAACAAAGTCCGACCGCGATCCTTACCGACTCGTCAATTATGATTATGATTATAATTTTTTTCAATCCATACATGTGTACGGTGTGAACGTCTTTATTTTCATTTATTATTATCGCGATCGAAATGGCGACAGTTGCCGGCATTGTTATTACAGCTGTTGCGAAGTGAGCAGAAAGTTAATGAAACGCTTTCAGGACGCCCTCTGCTTATGAGTGACGGAAAATTAGCGAACTTTAGAGTTCATCCGCTAAGTCGAGAGTGTATATTATACTAAGGGTCAGGTAGCGTTTGTAGCCGGTCAAATCAATGCGGGTGCTGACTTGCCGCGCTGCTCCGGGTATGATAAACAGTGAATAACACGATCGACTCGCTATTATTGAAAATAGTGCTGGCGCGGCTTGGGCCGGTCATGCTTCAGGTCTTCCCGAAGCAGGCAAGGTGAGAAAGTACCAGAACATCGGGTACCTGTACGGGCTTTTGAGAGATCCTTGGCGGGCTACAGAAGGCCGGGAAGCGACTAAGTCTAACCAACGGAGATAGGCGACGGGTAATTTTGTCAGACAGCGCCTGTCGCTGGGTGTACAACGGAAAAATACGACCTCAATCCTGGGAAACCCTCCAGAGATAGCTGGTCCACAATCTGGACGATTTAAAGCGCCATTGGCAGCTCGTTTTGAATAATGAGTAGGGTGTAGGCCAAAAAGTGCTGGAGAAGGGTGAATCTGAACCCTGTCACCCTTTGAGTTAGTCTCTGGAATGCTGTGACCGCACTGGAGTTCGAAGCAAAATTTAAAGAAATTTTGTTTTGCACCTCATAGGCTAGCACCGCTAACTTTAAACGTGACAGCTAATTTTGCTTGGGAAACCCGAGTCTGGTGTACCATGACATCACACATTCGAGTCACATTCGCGCAACAAAGAAGGCCAATTATGGCTCTAATCGAGTTATTCTGAACGACCCTGACCTTGTCTAGGGTCGTTGAATATGTGGTGCCTCATAGAGTAATTCCGTAGGTTAAGAATGGCTCCATAAGCGCTTTATAAACACGTACTAGAAAGGTCCCGCGGAGCCTTGGCTCTTCTCAAACGCAGGAATGAGGCCATCAAGGCGTAGCAGACACTGGACCTCACTTGACTGTCCCATTTTTGGGCTGCCGGCTATTTTGCCTTTGAGCTAAGAAGAATAGCAGGGCCACCTACTCGAAGGGAGATATTACTAGAACTTCTATTTTGTTGCCCGTTGAGGGGTGTGGTAAAAAAGTGTGTCGAGTGCCATTTTCGTTGAGTTAACGACGAGGCCAAATCTTTATAATAAAGATATGACCTTCTCAATACCGGCTTCAACGTGCTGTAGATTATGCGTATTATTGGATAATTATGATTGGAAGGGTGAAACACGGAATAAAATAGTTGTATTGTCAGCATAGACGATTAGGCGGCAATCTACGTATCTCTCGATGCCCGGCAAGACGAGATGAATGTAGCTGATAAAGTTAAAAGATCCAAGAACCGATTTCTGGGCCGTGCCAGTGGATACAATTCCAGTCGCGAACCTTAAAGCTCCCACCACCACACATTGCTTCCGTCTACTAAGATACAACTTAAACAAGGATGTTACTCCCGGTACGCAGCCAAATCGATGATCTTATAAAATATAGAGTAATCAAGGCAGTCAAACGCTTTGGCTACGTCAATAAATGCACCAAAGCACATTTTCCATCCTCCCGTGAATACGCAGTTTGAGAAGCCGCTAAGATGTCAATAAATTGAGAGTGGAATTAACCAGGCCTCTCATTCCATCGGTATTGAGTGGGTCTCTCTTTACGTCTTCAGCAGCAACGATTCGCAGTTCTGGAGATGTGATAGCACTAAAGAAAAATGCGTTGGGCTTGGAGTCCTATAGGTTTAAGAAAAAAAATCCAATCGGCTCGTGAAGGGAGCGGGGAGCAAGGATGTGGTTTTTGTACCGATTGACAAAAAAAAGTCGTGTCCTCTATCTTCTGTACCTTCTCTAGCGTTCTGTCTTCGACCAATAGTCGAATTGGCACTCCGGACCGCTTGCGACGGTCGCAGACTTCATTAGGGAAACCTCAGAGCTTGGCAGGGCGGTCACGTACAGCGGCAAACTGCTCTTTGTAGTAGGTATCCTTAGCCACTTTCAGTTCTACCTTGTACAACACCCGCAATCTCTGAAGCGCCTCTTTGTCATTAGCTTTGTGCTTATCCATTGACTGCGAGCGCGATATACAGAATGCCTCAAATTAACCAAATTATTGGTGAACAATGGTGAGCGGTTTATCTTTTTCGAAGCCTTCGCTGTAGCAACGGGAAGTAATCGCTACACAGGAGCCGGACTTTACCATTGTATGACTTGAAATTGTCGTTGAAATTCGTTGAGCCGAGAACAGATGACCAATCTGCCCTGGTGATCCCGTCTTGGAACCTTCGTCCTGTTTTCATCGAACTTCCTCGCAGCGATCTCGCATACTCGCAGCGATCGAACTTGTTTTCGTCGACAACGACGTTAAAGATGCCGTCAACCCCTCCTGGGTATTGATCGAAAAAGACCGTGTTACCACAAACGAAAGGATACGGGCATATCGCGCCGAATTGGCAATAGCAACATGGTTTATAAACGTACCCGGTGACACTGGACCGGCGAACCTCAACCTAATACACTGCACACTCCCGTCATCACTTGATTGTGCCGTCAATTCCACCAGATCGAGTACAGAGTGGCTATTGATTGAGAGACGGCCTCCATTTCCATCACGCCGGCATTCAGATACACTGTTTGCAGCCTCGTATGTTACACAAGAGAAAATCATTTTTACCAATGGAAGGGGGAGCGGAAATGTTTCGCATAAGAATGAAACGGTTTCTTAATGAATCTTCCTAAGCTGTAGTTTTTATTTAATTTTAATTTATTTCATTTTAGGTAGGCTGCCCGACATAAGTTTATAAGACGCACTATTGTTCGAAATTGTCTAAATAATAACTGGTCTTAACTAGAGCAGGAACTATTGTGATATTAAGAAGAGTTCGCCAAATTATATTATAGTATATAGAATTCATACTGTAGCTAAAACCAATCATATTTCAGACGATGTCCAATTTTCACCAGAATTGCGCTGGTATGCCGGTTGTTCAATTGAGTAATGCGTTCTCACACAATCGTGCATTTTATAAATTTATGTCGGACATCCTACCGATTATTGCAGCTTAGAAAATGTTTCATCTCACTCCTATACAAAACAATTTCGTTCCCCTTTTCCATTAGCAAAAATTATTATTTCACTGAGCTTGCCCCAGAGTTTCAAATGAGATTATCCGGACACCCTATATATATATATATATATATATATATATATATATATAATATTTAACGGGAGCCTAGCACAGCATTTCTTTAATGCATGACTAAAATCCCACCCCACTGAAATGCATACAGAGTCTAGTATATGAATAGAGTAGAAAACGCTGTTATTTACGGAATAAAGAGTGGAAGGAGGCTAGTAGGCAATGATGCCCACGAAGCCGTCTTATTGCTCAATCGTCTAGCTACACTTTGTCAGGCGAACGTATCATTGATTTTTCAAGTCCTGCAATGCATTTTGATAAAAGCATTATTTGGCTTCTGCAATTGTTCATTGTCACATCAAAGAAACGGTCACTTAGACTAACGCTTGCAAGTTGCTTGCGCGTTGTTCGTTAGTAAAATCGATAGCAACTGAAAATTCGGCTTGATATCACATGACTATTTAGAGGAAGAAGAGACATTGCGGAGAATAAGTCTGAAAGAGGAAGAAATGCAGGGTCTCTGGATGTTTAAGAAATATGTAATAACAAGGAATATATGGAAGGCTATGTATGTGCTAGGGTTGATTTTTGCTACTGTCTTTCCGGTACACAGCGCGGGGTTAAGAAAGAAGTTAGAAATAATACAAAGAGAAGTGACAAGATCTTCATTGAATTGCCGTTTTATTTGCGCCAGGGAGTTTTATGAGAAAGGAGGGGGGGGGGTGTCAAAATGTATTCAAAGGGAAGCACAAAGTAAGCTAAGATTTAGTATTGGGATTAAAAATGTTACAAATAGCAGATGGGCTAAACAGATGCAGCTGGTGAAGACGGCACTAAGGATCAAAACGAAATTGGATCGCAGAATAGAGTTCGCAGCTAGGGAGATTGAGTACAATAGTCAGTAATGGGCAAGGCCGAAGGTATCGGGTACAATTGTAAAATTGAGGGTAAGCAAGTTATATACAGGCAAATGGAAATTGGCGATATGTCTCAAATCGAGTTTGTCGGGTATACATGGAAATAGGCGAGAAAGGAGCGGGGTAGAATAGGTATACGAAATTTTCAGACCACGTGGTCTACTGGCAGATGCCAGGGCAGATCTATATCTCTGCTCCCCCCCCCCCCCCCCGCATGCCTTAGGGGGAGGGGGAGCAGAGATATAGATCTATCAGAGGCCCTAGCTTTAGAACCAAACGTTAGAAAGGACCAGGTCGATATTACAAAGAAAAGGTTGTCCCAATGGAAGGAAAATACTTAGTAGGTATTGGAGGATACATTGATTATGTGGTTGCATAGGTAACATATATGCTGCCGCTCTAAGCGCCCTGCATATAAAAAAGTGAATTTTGTATTTTATTTATACAGGACTAGCGAATAATAATTGCTTCAATCAAAGCAGACAGACAAAAGCTATATTGGTGTCTTCTTGACAGCAAGCGATAATATTCATTGTACAGTCTTTGTAGAAGACGACGCATAAGCTAGCGTTGGAGCCTCATACTTAGTATATGAGGTATGTCCTGTAGTTATATACACTAAGTAATATACCAGAAGGGAACATCCACATCGGCATTTAGTGGGAGCTTGCACCGAACATGCACAAAAAATTACGGTCGTACTAGATCATCGTTATCTAACCAGTTTCCCGCTCTAATTGTCAAGCAGACATATTTTAAAAAACACATAATTGGCCTGCCGTAAGAGAACGCTTGCATGAGAAACTCGCGTTAAAAAAACGGTCAACTACTATGTCATCATTCTCTAACCAGGTTCCCGCCCTAATTGGCCTGTCTGAAAAGACCTTTCGAACCTGGTTTTTACCAGTGTAAAAGAATCTGCGAAGAGACTAGTAAAGAGATCGAGGAGAGACTCGAGGAGAAAGAGTTGACAGCATCTCCGAGCGGCCGACAGTTTGGCGCGCTCACGCCAATCTCCCGACATTACCGAGTTGATCGACGCTATTGTGTCGTTCTTTTTGTGAGCGAAACCTCAGTACGTTACACCGTGTAGCCCTCGTCCTGGCAGTTGACCACGCTGCGTGACATTTTGGTGATGTCCAGGCCCGAGAAGCTAGTCCTCTCTGACCATCAATTACTTGACAATGCAAACCAACAAGTCACCAAAAACGGGAGTTTTAGCCGAAATCTAAAGTTATGACTTTTGCACATATATATATTTGCTAACGATTTAAATACGCTCCGCAGCTTTTTATGCTGACGATAAATAGAAGACTCTGCAACTTTTTAGAAACATACATCATCCAATCATAGGCCGATCAGCGTGCCGGCAAACAAGCTTGGTTGGTAAGGCCACTTAATTTATTGGGCTACCGTGTTTGAGTAGATTGCCTTGTTATTGTGATTGTTGTGCCTTCTACAGCTGTTACAATTCGCTATAGAAAAGAAAAGCGCCGCGATCAATAATAAATGTGCATACGACCTGGCGGCGTATAGTCCACTGCCGGTAGTGGCAGTCGCTTGTTAAACGAATGAAATGAAAGTTGGTAAACGTACTAAAGTTGGGGCACTTGCCTCCAGCGTAGCCCACGGTGATGCTTCTCGTAGACCTCTCGTAGACTTTTTCAACCTAGAGAAGATAGTCGGTGATTTGAGTAGGCCCGCAAGTCTCTTCACTCTCAGCGGCGTTCTTTCGATACAGTCGATAACCGATTGCCGACAGCGGGCTACCGGTTGCTACCGAGGGTTCGCAGACACAACCTATAAGCGTAATCGGAAACTATTCAGTTTGTTCCAGTCTGCTCGTCGTAAAGTGGCTAGGAGTTAGTCCTTGGCCGTATTTTCAGCAGACAGTAATGTTCAATAATTTAGCTACGCCAATACGCCGAGTATCCTCGGTTGCCACTGAAGTACAGCTTGGTCTACGCCTAGGCTCCTTTGCGTCCTTGATGATGCTAACCCAATACGCGAGTCTACGCCTCAATCGTTCTTGCCCGAGTAGCGGGAAGAGAAGGGAAGGCGGGGGGGGGCGGGGGGGGGGGGGGGTAGAATTGGTCGCCTTAAGCCAAGTCGGAGTTGTGTTTGATCAGATTCTTTGATCGTTCGGTGGCGTTTCGCGAAGACTCACTGATGCTGCTAATCGACGCCACCGATCGAGTGCCGAATCGCCGAAGAAAACGTGATTATTATTATTATTAGCTCGGTGGCGCCAAAGTGCCTTCGCGTGGACGATTCAATTACCCAAACCAGTGATAACTTTTGGCCGGCAAGCGCTTAATTACTTCGTGCATAGATCGCCGTCTTTACGGGCGACACGATGCGCTGTGTAGGTAGCGCCACTGTAATTCGTGTTGTCATCACGTTCGACATGCTGCCGCTCAGCCGCGCAATAAACGACCTACGGTAATATCTACCTATATACAAACATGATAATGATAATGATGATGATGATTATTATTATTATTAGCGCGGGATCAATGGAGCATACGAGTTTCTAAACGTCGGATTGAATTCTTTCCGTGAGCACCTAACACGCGCTAGCTTTGTCAGGTGTTTTGCCAATAGATCGTTGGTACCAGCTATTTTTTAGAAGGTTATGAGAATCCATGATGCACATACGTTACTAGCACCACCGAGGCATTTTCCCTCTTCTAGTGTCTCTAAGGTAGACCCCCTTCCCCTAGAGTGCCTCGGTATTGGGTACGGGTGTGTGTCAAATGATCGCCGTCCATCCGCTCTGTCGCTATCAATAACGCTTCGTGGGCCGTGTCTTGTGGAGCCGCTTTGGTTAACATTTCAATATCCAAGAGAATTAGAAGCACGAATCTCTAGAATTAGGGTCTTTGCGGTCTCTCGATCTGCTCGCTCCGTGACCCTGACTAGTGCACTGAGGGTAGACCTGCGCTTCTGGAAAACATACTGGGCATCTAGCAAAGCTTCTTTAATCTCAATGTACTTGTTCAACCTACCTTAGCTAGAACGGTTTCAAAGACTTTTCCCAATTGTAAAGAAGAAGCATAGTGGCCTATAGGCCGAGAGGTCTGTCCTAGTTCCAGTTTTAGGAATGAGAACCGGGCATGCTCTCTTCCATAGTCTCGAAACATAATTTCTCTAATTAGTTCGTTGGCTGCACTCTAGAAGATCTTTAGGCACTGCTGAATTAATAGCTTGGCTACACCAGATAGTATACTGCCGAGAAGACATATTTCTAGTTCCTAACCGTTCTTAATTCCGTTCGGTCTTATCTAGCGTTACTTCCGGGACTGCTGATGCTCTCTGCAAGGCTACAGCCTTCGTGTCACTCAGACCTCAGGACCTCCCCGTGTCGAGCTCACGCATTTGTCATCTGTTGCTTACCCATGAATATGGTGAGTGATTCTGGTATTTAAAGCTTAAACAGATATATCTGTAATCATATATAGTCCTCTCTTCCGATATAAAAAAAAGCCTTCGTCTCAAAGTAGCGTTTCTGAAGTAATAAAGTGCGACTAGATGCAAGAGGAACCTTTGCATAATCACGCCTCACCCGATCCTCAATTTATCGGCAGCATACGGATTAACTGGTGTTGCATTGATGTTTAGCCCAACGGCCAGCTGGTAAAAAACAACCTAAACTTGTTGGCGAACAGCCAGGTGTTAATGTTTAAACACACTGCAAATGATGAAAAGCTTTTGCACGTCGTTGTAACGTTAGGCGGTGCAAGGGAGGTATAGCTCAAAGAGCTAATATTACATGAAACGACGCGCTAGTCAGCCACATATTATAAACAAAAAGTGTTGTGTTTCGTTTCATTGTTCCGCACCGATGTCGTTGTGGTTACCTTGTAGACGCTTTGGCATAACATGGATAGTCATGCGCCCTAAGTGCAGGCCGATGAGCACGCCACTCGGCTTTAAATGACACTTTCAGTCGAGAACTGAGGACTGCTGGCTTCCCGTGTATACAAGAACCTCCGGGTCTATCCAGAGACGATGGAAAAAGACCCAACAGTCTTACTCTAATCCCCTTTGAGCGTGATCGCATGATCCGCACCAATTTTGTCCGTTGGCTTTTGAAACAATGGGAGGACCAACCCCGCTTGCACTGAAATAGATTCAGCGCGTGGGTAGAGGACTTAAACTTTCCACGGGAGATTCAAGAGCATCGGATTTTTTGAAGAATATTGAAATTACGACTTCAGGGTCTATTAGAACAACGCAGCATAATCATAATTCAAATACCAATGCCAGGGCGGTTTCTTTTGTCAGATGCAATCCATTTTCTACGTTCAGTGGTATTGCCGAACACATACTATATGTATCCTTTTCGAATGTACCAAAAAGGGAGGCATCTAACGATATTGATAAAGTTGCGCTTAGAATAATAATCCCGAACAGTTTTGACAATTTTTATTACCGCGACAGCCTTGAATAAAGTAAACGCGCCGCTGGGTGCCAAAAGCACGGGCCCTACAGTAAATTTTCTAGTAATTGTTACCGTGACGCGGATTTTTTTTTGTATTCTTTACCATGACGCTTTAAGCCTTACCAATGTAGAGTAGAAGCTTGTGCCTTATCTACTGTACCAGCGGGGTGCCGTTATATACCATCAGGGTGAAATGCATGTAGATAGACAGGTTTACTGACATAGGCAGCAGTTTAACACGTATATTTCGTCCATCTTGGAACGACACAATCTATATTCTATTTGAAATGTTCCCTTAAAGTATCTTTGCTAGACTATAGACCAGGTTAATGAAATTCTAGCGGTTATGGCTCGCGTTCATTATAGACAAAGCTTTTAGCGTTCATACTCCTGTCACAAAGTGGTATGTCTTCGTTTTAGAAGGACTCTCCTTTATGCTAGGCAAACGAAATAAGGTGCAGATCGGTAGCCATCGCGGGCGTTTAAAGTGCACCTAATACAAGGCCTAAATATCTTAAGCCCCAAAGGTATTCGGCACGCAACAGTGTTTTAAACGCTTAACAACCCACGAAACCGGCTGCACATATTGATCTGCACGTAGAGAGCGCATACCGTCTACGGTGCGCGCATAATCAATAGTGTATATTTTTATTATTTCAACACACGCTATATGCATATATTTTTCTGTGTGTGTGTGTCTAGAAGTAGCGGATATCAAAGATGACCCATGCGCTAATTTTGTGCAGCAGGGAGTGACAGTGGGAGCCAAGCAGTGGCGCGACTCAAGTCAGCCAAAACGGAAAATAACCGATAATAACTGCCTTTGACCTTTCATTCATGCCGGGCCACACAGGGGCCCAGGCCCGCCTTAACAGAGCAACTCTTTCAGTGGCGGCGCCCGTCGCAGATCTGTACAGCTTACAACGTTCGTCCGTCCGTCCGTCTGCCTTTGTCGCCAGCAGTTTGTCGAGAAGAACGAGGCGGAAGAGAAATCCTGGCGAACCCAAAAACGCTCGAGGAAGGGAAATGCGGCCTAAGCGAGGCGGCTTGGTCACACGGCCTGCCTGCCTGCCCTGGTACCCTGGCTGCCGCCGAATCCCTGGTCGGCGTCTGCTTCTCGAAGGCTTTCGGGATTCTTCGACAAAGTTTCTTTCGACTTTGAGCCCAATATTGGACGTGGGAGAGCGGACGCGACGCGACGCAATGCAAAGCGGAAAGCGAAGTCACCGGTGAAGACAACGGCGACGGAATGAAGAGCTGTCGCCTGCAGAAACACAGCACGTCCTTGGGCGGCGCCGCTCATGCCGGCAGCCTTTGGTGCTACGGAGAAAAGAAAACAGTGTCGGTCCCGTTTATACCTTTCGTTTTTTCTCACTGTTTAGCGCTCATATCTTCTGTTTCGTTTCTTCCAATCCCTCTCCCACCCTCTTGCCGTCTCACTTTAGTATCATTGTATGAATCGAAAGTGCTTAGCATAATAAGATGATCTCTGTCGAGACAGAGGAAGCGCGTGGTAACCTAGGTGTAAAAGTGGCGCAACGACCGATTTTTAACCTGGAATCTATAGTCAATTGCCAGTTTAGATAGACTGCACTGGACAACTTTCAGACTTTCACACTCATAGCACGACTGAAAACGATTTATTTTTTACTCTCTGTTTTTATGTATATATATATATATATATATATATATATATATATATATGGAGAGAGAGAGAGAAACAACAACGGAGAGAGTTCTGATGTCCACCCTTTGAGACGATATCTGGCTTTGTTTCAGCACGCATTGCCAGCACCAACTTGTTGCGTTATTCATATACTACGCTTTACATACCAGCTATTATTTTCTATGGCAAGCGCTTCTCTAAGCTTACTCAACAAAGAAAACCCCTCCCACTCACTATTCCGTCAGCATTGCCGTCTTTGGCCTGAGGGGCCGTCTCAGTCTTTAATGAGGGCGATAAACAGACGCAGCTATAACAATAAACCATAACGATGACAGTGACACTGCCAATTAATGCAATCACTATCAAAATCGCAACAACACCAAAAACAACAACAACAACAACAACAGCAACACAACATTTACACCAAAAACAACAACAACACAACATTTACTCCAAAAACAACAACAACACAACATTTACACAAAAAACAACAACAACAACAAAACATTTAAACCAAAAACAACAGCAACAACAACAACAACATTAGGAACGAGGAAGACGACACCAGATGAAAGCGGAGGGTTAAATGCAAGGTAAGAACGGAGGCACCGTACGTGATACGATTTTAAATCGACTGCCCATTTTCCGAAGTTTTAAATTGGGGGAAGGCGTATCGAAGACTCGAGCAGGGGACGACGATAATAGATCGGGCCATGTGAAAGTCAAGAACCATGTTCGTCCGCTTTATTTTGTGCTCTCTCTCTCTCTCTCTCTCTCTATATATATATATATATATATATATATATATATATATATATATATATATGGTATCCATCTGTTCTTTAATTGTTTTTTTTTGAGACAATAGAGATAATGTCATCCTCTACTTGTCTGATTGTGTTGCCACGACGCGCCGCTGTCAACACCTTGAAAGTTGATGAAACAAAGACACGTTGAACTTGAACACGCAGGCTTTTGCCGGCAGGCATCACGGCCGACACTTGCAGACAGAAACGCAAGATCGGAAATAGGTCTGCCAAGCATCCGTTATTGCCATATAAGTACTCCTGGAACTCTTCCGGTGCCTTCGGTGTCGAGTGATTGCTTCCAGTCAGTTGCTTCTATCAAAGTCGACGGGTTCTGTTTTTGCATCCGTCGTACTTGATTCGCAACCGTGATGAGTATCGACATGATGCTTTTGCACGCATAATCTTCCACCAACATATCCATATCTATAGACATGCACGACTTTATATATGTCCGTTAGTTTGAGGATAGCCCTCAGCGGCAAATGCTTACCCATGAGTAGTAATTCTGACAAGATAACGTGCCTTCGTAGCTCTAACGTTAGACCAGCTCATCCAGATAAATTTGCAGGCAACCAGGCTACTACCGGGAATGCCCAGTGCCCATCTAGCAGCCGCATTTTATGCTGTTATTAAGTGGCCTATCATAGTCGCCGACATCACGATAAATGCATTAGCATTGGCAGACGTTAGTCCCGCCGCAATTGCGTTTTAGAGGATCTTTGAAATTTTAAATTCATTAGAACCTCAAAGGACTTCCGTATGCAGTTGATGCTTCATTTCATTAGCTCATTGCTTGCTGATAGGCTTCCGCTTATAGCTTCTTATAATCTGACAACTTGATGCCAAAATACTCGTATGCCCACTTTTTCGGTAAGCGCTGCTCCTGTACACCGAGTTTGACCGAATATTTTTGGGGAACAACTTTATTGCACTTGATATTTAAGGAAGTTCTATAAGTTTGCTAGAGATAATCAGTCATACGAGGTGTGTTCAAAAAGTATCGCGACTTTTGTGTTTTTTCAAAAATTATTCATTTATTCATGAATATCTATTTTGTCCCCTTCAAAGTAATCCCCATGAGATATTATACACTTGTGCCAACGGTTTTTCCAATCTTCGAAGCACTTCAAAAAACAATTTTTTTTATCTTGTTCAGCTCCTCCTTCGATGCCGTCTTTATCTCGTCAAGCGTAGCGTAACGTCGTCCTTTCATGGGCCTCTTCAGTTTAGGGAACAAGAAAAAGTCACAGGGGCCAGATCTGGAGAATACGGTGGCTGCGGCATCATTAGTGTGTTGTTTTTGGCCAAAAACTCGCGCACAAGCAACGATGTGTGAGCAGGGGCGTTATCGTGGTGCAAAAGCCAATTTTTGTTCTTCCACAAATCCGGGTGTTTCTGGCGGATTGCTTCGCGCAAATTGCGCATAACTTGCAGGTAATATTCCTTATTGACCGTTCTACCCTGTGGCAAGAACTCATGATGCACCACGCCCCTGCAATCGAAGAAAACTGTCAGCAAAACTTTCACATTCGACCGAACTTGGCGCGCTTTTTTCGGTCTTGGTTCGTGCGGCAGCTTCCATTGAGATGATTGAGCTTTGGTTTCCACGTCATAACCATAAACCCACGATTCGTCACCAGTTATGACCCTCTGGAGCAAATTTGGGTCGTGGCGGACAGAGTCCAACATCTCATTAGCAATGTTCATGCGATGCTGTTTTTGGTCGCAATTGAGCAATTTTGGTACGAATTTCGCGGCGACCCGTATCATGCCCAAATCATTGATAAAAATCGAATGGCACGAGCCAATCGATATGTTTAGGTCCTCAGCAACTTCTCTAACGGTGATTCGACGATTGGCCAATACCATTTTCTCCACTCCATTAATTTTTTCGTCTGTTGTTGAAGTGCTCGGGCGTCCGGCACGCTCTTCGTCGTTCACATCTTCTCGGCCTTCTGAGAACATTTTGTACCACCGATAAACGTTGCTTCGGTCCAAGGTAGCTTCTCCGTATGCCACAGTCAACATTCGGAATGCATCCGCGCACTTAATTTCGTTTTTCACACAAAATTTGATACAGGTTCTTTGATCCATTTTTTTGAATAGGTAAAAATCGAAGACGATCCAAAACACGTGCAAGCAAAGCAGCTGTCAACAATTAAGTGAACATTCAAAATGGCCGAGCTTGTCGGCATAAGTGAGAGACATGAGTACCAACATAACGCCACAAAAAATCGAAATTCGAATATACGTAACCCGCGAAAATTCAAAAGTCGCAATACTTTTCGAACACACCTCGTAGGCAGTTTAATAGCCGAAAAATATATATACCATATTACAGTGCTGTGCTCTCGAGAAGTCAATGGAACTTGCGGGAAGAAGCAAAATATGCTCTCCTGGCTGTTTTCTTTTTGCCAAAAATCCAATTGCATGTTGCGTATCATTTTATTTTTCCTTATCTACTATTTTTTTTATAAATACATGTGTTCTATGAAAGCGGTGTGTTACTGGTTTTGGACAATAGTCTCAAGATTGGCCTTGGCTCTTTGATTTTGCTTTCTCGAAGGTAGACAGTCTTCTGTTTATTTCACTAGCCTGACAAGTATGTTCCTCCGCCGATAATGTTAACTAGACATCCGCATGCTGTATTCTTCTGATTTTAAAGCACTGACCAGTATTCGGCTCAGAACGGCTCGTGCACGTTTTGGAGGTTGGTTGCGAGATCGCTTCGTATGTCATTCAATACCCTATTATACTAGAAACTCACATATGGCGGAGACATCATCTTTTCTCTCACATTTAAGCATACTTACCGTGTGTCGACTGCTTCCATTACGCCATTTGGCAAGCTTTTTACTCTCGCGCTGTAAGCGGAGTTGTGCTGGCCTTATCCTGGTCAGGTAAATAAATATATATATATATATATATATATATATAGAGAGAGAAAAAGAGAGAGAAATATATATATATATATATATATATATATATATAATATATAGAGAGAGAGAGAGATTTAACGTGTCGGCTGCTACGCCGAACCGTGGCGTCAGTCACTAGGTTCTATTGATCTCTCTTTGAAGCTCAAAAATTGATTCGTTTGTGAGTATCCGTTTGCGGCTATTGCTGCGCTATGCCGTCATGATACCACTTGAAGGATAGATTTGTTTCCTCGACTGTTGGCAAGCATTTGCGGTGGCACCGCTGCTTTGCACGATTCGGGCATTTTATAACTTGCCTTCTTTGAGGTGCCATTACCAGTGCTTCACCAACCTGACATCTGAGTGTTATTGGATTTTAGACTGAAGTAGTCTGCTTTGTACTGCCCTACACTGATATGCATCCTCTGTACTGCCGTCGGAGCCTTAAAGTTATATAGGATTTTATTGATCTTTACTGTGCCCCGAGCGCAAGCTGTCCCACGTCCTTCCTCGTCATGTTGAGAACAACTTGCTTCTCAAAGGGTCGTTCTCTAAAATCGGACCTGCCACCAGGCTGTAATACAGGACGGTTTGTGTCGCTGCTATTGAAATAATGTCTGTGCTCGTGCATACTGGTCTGATAGAAGTTAACACCGATAAGTAGACCCGCTAGTCACCATTCCTGTTAGTCATCTGCCGACAGGCCACATTGCCCAGCAGCTCGCTCAGATACTAGTCCCTCTCTCCAACTAGAGCTCTTAGAGAGTCTGTGGTAAGTATACTACGTTAACTTGCCTGCCGTTTGCATAAGTGCGAATGCAGCTGCTCGATTTTTTCCAATCCTCGAGATTATCCTTGTTCTGCTGCCTACCTGTTAAACGCTTTGTCTTTTACATGCATCTAATTCAAGATGAACCCATTGCGAAAAAGTTATAGTCACAATACCCTGAAGATGCACAGGTATAGTCACAATACCCTGAAGTTCATCAGATCGCCAGTTTTTATTTATTTTTTGCTTCTCTGTATTGCTGTACTAGCGAGATGACATTACTCGTCTATTTGCCGTTCGGCGTCACAATACCCACGTATTGAGTTTTTTCGAACGAACAGAGTCCTCATTACGCCTATCAACCCAAGGCAGCAGGGTAAGGGTCCTCTCTCTAAGGTGGATGCATACGCAACCTTGGTATACTGACACACGCCATGGTGTACTTCTATGTGTGGGCCCGGCTAGTATGAAAGGGACACAAGCGGTGCCATTAAGTCATTATGTTCTGACCAGGTGGTTCTGTCGCCAAACGACTACCAGGAGAGCACCCAACAGGGAAAACTAGTCCATCTATCATTATCAACGACAACAGTAACAACGGGAAGATGACAGCAACTAATGTATCGGTAACAGCTAACAATACAACCACGGTCATTGCCGCACTGTGTCTATTGTTGCCAAGTCTCTGATTTTGGATTTAAACTTCGTGCTAAGGCAGCTAAAGCGGGACGCAAGGCCCATGCGAGCCAAAACGAGGCGCATGACGATAGAGGGAGTAAGGGACGCAAAAGCAAACAAAATAAAATGGAGTAGACATTCAAAGAAGGGTCAAGCACAGAAGGCACTAGCAGTAGAGCGATCGCACATAGAACAAAGTACACGCTATGTGCTAGTAATCGGCGTCGCGCGCTGAAATGCTTGTTGCTGGTCGCCTCGAAGAATGAACACACTTGAGCACATGATTGCCCTGCTTTAAAGCATTTTTCCTCTGCGTGTGTATCTGCGTGGCTGCGTACAGTTTTCATTATATGCAGCCCACCTCGGAGCCATAATTGCGTTTTAGTAAATAATCTGCAGCGATCTAGGAAGCAAATGCCTTTACGGGCGAATACAACGGCGCACGTACTAGAGAAAAAGCACATACTAAACTACAAAGTGTGCCTGCATGTGGTACCACTTTTAGACAATTAGAGGCATTCTCTATGAAAGTTTCTTGCTGTTTGAACAGCATGTCCGAATTGCGCTGGAAGTGTCCTGCTGTGCCCGGCGGGCCAACGGAACCACGAGCCTTCTAACCAAAAAACTGGAGTAACAGGAATGCCAGGCACGGTTTTGACACACACCGTTTCAAGAACATGCGCAAATAGCACTTGGCCCAACCTTTATTAATCTCCCACTTTTACTAAATATATATGCCTCAGAAGCGTACGTACCATTTAAAGCATTCAGCAAGTACTTTGCAATATGGACAAAACTTAATTATTTAAACTAAATTAAAGTTGTTTCTTTATTCTTTTAATATATTCAACTAAATTAAAGTTGGTTCTACCTTTGTGTTTGGCGAAACATTTCCGCCCTCTTAAATTAAAAGCATTTCATAGTATGTTTATCTTTAAAGCTACGCATAGACGAAACGAACACCTAATACTGGCAATGACTAGAATTTAGGTTTGTTGCGTATTAAAATAAGCTACCTTTGTGTGGTTAGTACTTATGTCGTAAGTATTTAACGCACACACACATATATATATATATATATATATATATATATATATATAAACGGAGCTCACTAAATTGCCAAGGAGGTCTCTCAAACAATTGGCGTGCCACAGGGTAATACAGCTAGCCCATTTTTATTTGTGCGCAGCTGGCCTCGGGAGGTGCCTCCGAGAAATAAAAGCTCCCCACGTGTTTTACGCAGACGACATAGTCATTATGGGAAAATCGAGGCAGCACCTACAATTTTACTTGAATGAAACTGCACGATGGTGTTGCAAAAAAAAGAAAAAAAAAGTGAGCAAAAGCAAAAAAAGAGCACTAACACCCAAACAGTGTTTTATTAGGCATATTGAAGAAATTAGAGTGAAGACGATTTTCTTAACCAAGGTGTTGAGGCCGACAAATTGACCTTAAGACTGCACTCAGTATATTTAAGCTCACAATCATTTCCACAGTAACACATTGCCTCAGACCAACGTCCCCCAAGTTAACAAAAAACAACCTCACGAATGTCGATAAGATCAAAACTATGTTTCTTAAAAGAGCAATTGGTTTATCAGAAACCGCCTCATCTACTCTAGTGTGCATTGTGTAATGAGCCCACATTAATAGAAGACCTAGAGCACCCGAATTACCAGTTTGATCACGAAGCCCCCGAAGTATACAAGCAACACAGAGAAAGGCAAAACTGGAACTTTGTAATCCAAAATTTTACAGATAGACGCGCTTTTCTTAGCAACAGATGGCAAGAAGACCTGCAACAAAACCGAGCAGTGATATGCAAAATAACCTGGCACGGATACCACCAATACGTCTGTTTAAAATGAAAATGTTTTCAAATTAACGAATGTGTTTGTAAATATTGTGGTGAATTTAACATCGACCGATACTACGTAATAAAATGTATAGAACTGAACACCAGCTCATTAATAACTGCTGTAATTGACGTAATTGAGTAGAATAGTCCGTAAATATTGTGAAAATCCAATAATAATGAGTAAACATCAACAATATATATATATATATATATATATATATATACTTTTCGGTGAAATGCATTCAATATATCAAAATTTGATTTATAATCTCAATCTACTATAGTAATATTATTATTAACAATAGAGCTATAGTCAAATTGGTTCGCCGGTCTTAGCTTCGGATTTATAGAGCAAGGCGACCGCGCGACTGTAAAATGTTCTACTTATAATTTCAACAGTTGTTTATTATGATTTTAAACATCCTGTTAAGCCTGCTTTAACATTCTGTTACAGCGGTTAGTATTGTTTCCCTCGCTCCCCTGAGTGCATCACACCGCAGAACAGTATGCTCCACGGTATCCGCCTCTCCAGAGTCACACAGTACGCAGGTGTCGTTGATGGCCTTCTTAATCCGTGACATGTAACTCTGGAACTGGCCATGTCCGGTTATAATCTGAGCCGTTTAGTAGGAAAGTTCACCGTGCCGGCGGTCGTACCACACCCTGAGTTCCGGTGTCAGACTTTTGGTCCAGCTCCCTGTGGTCACACCGGATCTTACCTGCGCCAGGCTATTCCTCGTGCCAGGCCGATAATGTAACACACCTGGCCCTGATGATATTTAATACAAATTTAAACATCCTGTTGAGCCTGTTTGAACGACACCATTTGATTTAGGTATTATTAGCAGCATAATGTCGATCGTAGTTTTTCCCTAATTCTTCTAATATTGCTCTTGTAGCGCGTGTATAAGGGCCTGAGCGTGTATTTTCTAGAATTCGCTTAACTACGTCTATCTTTTTTATAGGATGTTTCGTGAATGCATAAGGCACATGCGTCACTAGCAGCCTGTGTGACTAGTGTGGAACTCACATACATACTAGACACGGCTTTCTCCCTACCCCCCAGGCTCGGTATTACTTTGGCATTACTTCTGCGAAGCCTTGAGAGAGGGGTCTCTCATCCCTGGCTATCATCCCGCATGTTTACCCACGGTTCGATAGGGGGATTCTGCCATTTTGTAAATGTGTCCTGTGAATTTTTGAATGTCTTAATGTCCCGTGAGAATACGTCGACACCATGAGGGAAAGTTCACCATGTTGGCGGTCGTACCGCACTCTGAGTTCCGGTTACAGGACTCTTGGTCCAGCTCCCTGTGGTCACACCGGGTATTACCTGCGCTTATTTCTCGTGCCAGGCCAATACTGTAGCACTCCTGGCCCTGGTGAGATCAAGATATTCATCCAGATACATTTTAATTCTTTCAGCTACTAAGAGAACGCATGGCAGCATCTTGGCTAGGACCAGGAGAGCTTCAGGCGAGACCGTTCGATACGCCCGACTTACTCTTACTACCAGCGTTTGTTGGGTCGACTTTAGTGCATCCCTATTCTTCGGCCGTCTGCAGTTCCATGTCCCCCCAAACTGGGGCTGTGTATAGGGCCGTTAATACGGCCACAGAAGCCAGGAGTCTTCTTTTCTCCTTCAGCCACCCCACCTGACCTTAGGCATGATCCGCGACAGGTTCAGGGAAACCCTTTGGGCCACGTACTTCACGTGTGCCGATTGAATACGTCTATCCTATCTACGTTCAATAGTAGCGATACATTATCTTGACATAATGATTTTGATTGCGACTAGCTTAAGTTGCTAGCTTTGAAGTTATTTCACGTATTTATGATTGTTGGCTTGCGGCTTCCCTGATAAATTACTCAGAATTACTGCATCTATCGATCAGCTCGGCATCACTGCATCTTTCCAATTCTAAGTATTCTGTTATCTAACCCAGCTTTGCTTTCTAATATTACCACTGTTATAAAACTAGGTGCGGGAGTAACTATGACTCTCTTTCCAGCGTTGGTCCACTGGCGCGCGAGTTACGCGTGCTGCGGGGACCTTCACGCGCCAACAGAAAGTTGGTCAGAATGTACAAACTCCCGATGCTAACTTTACCGAGGTCACTGTTGTTAGCGCGGGAGGCAAGGCATACGATATCGATTGAGTGGCAACAAATTCATATTGTCATTTTGTCGTGGCCCATTCGAGGGCTGTTAAGGCTACTTTAAATGTACGGGGGAGGTATGCTGCACACGGTCGGTTAACGCCCCGAGCTTTAGCAACCCGGTGGTACCGACTGCGACGCCTGCCGCCTGCACAGATCAACTTTCTATTGGCGCGTAATCACTTCAGCGAATCAACTGTTCTATTGATCTAGTTGTAGGATTAATAATACTACCATTGGCCAACTAAATTAAATGAGATTCAAAATATAAGTAGTATGATGAATAATATGTTTTGCATTTAAATCTCAATTAGTTATTTTTTTTTACAAGTACCGTGCGACAACGGCGATCACGCGAATGATCTGAGACGACGAAAGCGTCAATTTCGGTATGAGAAGGTGCAGACCTCTTGAGATCGGGAGATTGGCTTACACTTCCCATCAGCTACAGCTGCAACAAACCAGGTCTTCAGGCCGCAGCATGTGACAATCAATATACTGTGGCCAAGACATGCCACCGAAGCGGTAGATTCCTCCCTCAAAGTGCTTGGTATGCACTATCAGAGGTCACTGGGCGCATAGACCAAGGGAGTGGGGCGTCCCGATCAAGCCGACGGTGGCAAATGAGACAAACTGAAGGGCATTTATGGTGGCCCTGGAGAGGAAACGCGTATCGCCGTACATGCGGAGAATAATTTTGTCGTATCTTGGCGACAAGGGCCTTGAAACGGGGAACGGGATGTGGAGTGCCAAAGGGCTCTATCTCTGTAACGAGGCTTCTACCAGGAACCAACAAGTCGAAGATTTAGTAGCGGACGGAGCACCCCAGACCTCGGGGCTTGGCGGAACTGCAGCCACCGGGAGACACATGGTCCAATTACACATAGCCAGGATTCAAAAAAACAGAAGGAATATGGGTTTAGTGGGTGTGTGACTCCCGCACTAGTTACCAATAGGTGCCAGCGACGCACATGTAAAATTTCTTTTTGACACCTTTCCTTTAAAGAGCGTCCTAGCATCCTTTTTTTGTTAACGCGGTACCCAAGAGTAGTCCAACGCCGGGAGGCGTGGGAAATAATTGACAGTAATCATATTAAGAATCGGAGCTCTAACAGTATGATACTAAAATGATTCGTGTAAAGTATATATTTTGTAGTTGTTCTATTGAACATGATAGTCAGAAAAATTTACTCACTAAACCTTGTACCTTAAGCCCATTTTTCTCACTCAGACAAACTTTGTTTGCAATTCTGCTTTGGACCAAAATTACTTTCCTGAAAAGTACTTAATGCATGTTTTCGTTCAATTTTAGGCGTGTTTATCTGCTTCTAAAATGCCTTGTCAAGCAGACATCTTCTGTAGCCGTAACAAAGAGTCGACCATACCAGCGCTCAAAACAACAATATTGACTTGGTCATTGACATAAGTAAGCGTTGCTATCGTTGTCTGAAGATATTCGGCATATTCTTGGCAATAACATCTTTTTTTTGGTTGGAGTTAATTGAAAAGCTTCTGCTCGTATTTAAGCCTATATCTATGCTAAAACATAATTTGCACCTATTCTAGGAAGTTCGGCCGTCTTTGCTTGCTAAAGTATACGCCCGAAAAAGACAGGAACCCGTATTCTTCTGCAATGGCATGCAATTGCCTTTCTTCTGTACACTCGGTACTCTTTTCTAGGGTTCTTATAAAACAAATGGGCCTATAGGAGTACCCATTTTTTTGCAGGTTTTAACTGCTACTACACTGTTTTTTTCAAACATATGCTAATTTTCGAGCCCTAGGTATCTGTTAGACCTCTCAGCCAGTATTTCGGGATACTTCCTAAAAAGCAATTTGATTGCCGATGAAGCAAGAACGCTTTTCCCCACGGCTGCTATTAGTGTCTCTATAAAACGTTTAGACTGAATAAAATATTCTGATATACATCAAAATTGTTATCTTAGCATATGTATTGGCGCATTTGCTTAAAACCGGTGTTATGCCTTAACACTCAAAAGACACAAATATTGCGTTGGTTATCGTCTGTGGCGATAGCTGTGGTTCATGGCAACGACACCGTCTCTTATATCACGAAATGTGTCTCTTCCACCCCCCACCCCACCCCCCAACTACCCCTTAAAGCCAGGTCGGGCCAGAACTCATCAAGCAACAGCCGTAATGTGGTGTCATTTTATTAATACACTCGCGGTAATTACATCGGGCATTATCGCCAAAGCACACACACACATACCCAGACATCGCTGCTGCTGCTGTTGCTTGCTTGTACAGCAATTAGCTGGCTGGATCACGCCGAATCATGCGTTAACGATGGATTGTGACATCAGGACAGGCGAATAAGATGATCTTGCTCGTCGTCTACCCGAGAGCAAAGAGGGCCATCCACACAGCCATAGCCGTGATGAGGAGCAAAGGACGTTACCCTGTGATGAAATAGGCGATATAGCAACGTTACGAAACAAGAGGGCCATGAGAGGATTTGCTGCGATCAACAATCAGTGAGGAATTTCCCCATGCACGCGTTAGTCGAGCAGCAGGACGAACGGACGAAGCCGGTTTCGCAATAAGACCTCCCTACTGCCTCTGCTGGCCAACAGACAAAGCAACCACAGACGTTGGCAGCAGTGTTGGTAATCGCTGACGCTCGACACCGGTTACCTCTCGGCGCTTCGGATGACACGCGTTTTGGTTCTCTGCCCTCGGCGCAACGACAGCATCTTTGGGTGTACTAGTAATAAACGTTATAGCAGTGGTAGAGCTAGATGGTGATCTGTACCCGAGTATTCAGTATACCATGGCCGCCACCACCACTAGACATCACTCACATATATTAGCTTTCCTATACTCTTTGCCAAGCGGCCTTTTTAGCGGCCTTGGCGTCTGGCTAAATTTCGACGCTGGCGCTGGGTGGGCCATCCTTTCCGCGTACGTAACCTGGCAGTAGTAGCAGCAGCCGGGTTTTCAACTGATATACAGAGTCAAACCCGGTGGCGTGATGGCTTAAGTCTGCGGCTCGCAACCGGAGGAGACACATTAGGTGCGCGGGTTCGAGCCCCACCGTTGCACCGATTTGTATTTATGGGGTCCGTCTATGAAGTAATGTGAAAAACAGTTTCGTGGACGTTAAATCTTGGCTGAGGGTCAGCCCGAAAACTTTAATAAACTGATATACAGAGTGAGCTACAGAGGCATTGGTTACGATTTCTGTTCGATGTAGCAGCAGATGCAGATGTAGACGGGCGATTAAAATCAACAGACCATTGTATCTTAGTAATTTCGACTGTTAGTCCATGTGTAAGCAGGCAATGCAATGTGCCCGCTGTCACCTGCAAGGCGCAGGCACGGACGGAATGCTAGCAGCTAGCAGAAGTCTATGCACAAGGACAGCGGTTGCATTGTGGCTGGGAATTTTGCCCTGCAAACTTTCCAGAGGGTGGCCCTGGGAACCGTCCCACCTGCTGCGCAGTACACCGGTCCGCTTACAGATAAATGACACGAACCCACGCACCGCCGTCACTCACCCGCATCGAGTGGCTACCCACTATTAGATATCATAGCGGTCAACTGTACGGTCTTTAATGGCAGACCAACATTGAGGTTGTGTACAGGCTAACGAGCGCATCTCAGGCCTACCGCAAAGAATTTTGGTAGCAGACAAAAATGTCTGCCTGGGACGACGACGACAATGACGCGGTTATCGACGAAGGTGACAATGAAAAACAAATATGCCACTGAACGATACGTCCTAGTTACGCACTGTTGTCGACTGGATAGCTACAAAAATAAACTTTTCGATCATGTGGCAGTGTGGGACTCCACTCCGATGGCTAGTTTGGTTCTGTCCGAGTCCATACATACTAAACACGTCTCCCTCTGGCTAGCCTATCACTCTACATTGTCCGAAACGACCCAGTCCCCTGCGTTTTGCCTCCACGGGTAACTTAATCGTCCTATTTGATCAGTTTCTTAAGCCGCGCACGCCGCAGGCGCTTATTATATATATATATATATATATATATAAGGGCCCCTACAAAAACGGTAACATCTCTGCTGTTGTTCCCGTTTCTCTTAATTGGTATATGTGCCGTGCCATCCCACGCGTTCCTCCGGTGCCATTGGCCTTCACGTGGCTCTATATCTTCGGATTGTCACAGAGTATCTGGAACAATATTGACATGTGTGTGGCATCGCCTGCAAGAGTGTCTATATTATTATAACTAAGTGTTACTAAGTGTGAAAGTAACTATTATAACTGAGTGTGAGAGTAACTATTATAACTAAGTGTTAGAGGATAGACTCTGCTGTTTGCCACCATCGGCTATATAAAAGCTATCAGTTAAGATAATTTGATAATGATGGGCCTATTAGCCTTGGAGAGTAAAGTTTCCTGACGCTTCTTAAATGTATCAATTACTCTCGGCTGCAACTTTAGTAGCAAGCAAATACACGTTAGGCGCCTTCCCCATCACTCGCAGTTGGTTCTTCGTGCTGCTCCATTCCTGCTGCATTATCTGGCATGGTGCTCCACTTCTTGTCGACTTTCTGCCATTTCTAGGGTGAAGTCTTCTTTTTGTCGACGTCTTTTATCAATTAGCATTGGCCAAGAACGAGCCTTGCCTAGGCTATGGCAGCCATGATTTCCATCGTCATGTAGACTCTCGTAACTCTTATGGCCATCTTCTCTGTAATCTCTGTAAACCACACAGGATTTTTGTGTGGTATTATCTTCTTCACGGTGGACGCCAGCTCACAGACGTCTGTCATCGTGGCTGTTACGGCCACTAAATGAATTTCCTTCTTTTTCTTAATAGCTTCTCCGGGTTACGTGTCCTTTCCATTACAAGCGCCCCTCAGATAGCGACGCGTAGAGAACAATTAACTCTGCAATTGTGGTGAGGAGGCGTCGCTTGCCCTCAGATGCTTCTCTAGCTATCAGCAGAATATTAGCTAGGTTGTTTATATCCACAGCTGTCTTTGCTCTCACCTTCCCAATATGAGCATTCGCCGCAAGGACACAATCGACTGTAACCCTATGTACTTTGCTGCCTCATGGACCGCAATCTCCTCACCATTTAAAATGAAGTTCGGCTTGGTGTGGGCTTTATTACCTAATTGCATTACTGCCACGCTTTTCTGCAGTGTTAATTCGACCCTGTCCTGTTGCATCTACCCTTAGACTTGATTTAGCGTTTGTGGGGCCTTTCGCTCCAGGAAACACGAGGTCCGGGATGTAACCATAATGGCTATATCGTTGACATATGCAATCGTCTGTTTTCCTTTCATCTGAACTACCTCCAGCACCCTGTTGTATACCATGTTTCAAAGAACGGGGTCAGGATTGATCCCTGGAGAAGGTGTAGCATATTGTCTTATCTCGACCAATGTTCTACGAAGGTGAGGAGTCTCCTAGGTCCCTAGCAGACATAAAAAACTCCTCATCACTGCAAATTATCGCTTTGTCCTCTAGACATGAAGCAACCAGTCTTTGAAGGTATTGCGAGATCTGACTGTCCCTCATGACGTCTATGGTAACTTGCCGTGGCGTTGAAGGCGTTCTGTACGTCTAGTAGGACGATAGAACACAGCTCTTTTGACCTCTGTTTTTCCTCTGTCTCTGGGCTTCTTGTATCTGTCGCCATATCTGTTGATCTTTTCTCGGGAGCCGTACTGTGAGCCTGCCAAAGCCTGGTTATCCTACTCAAGCTCCGTTGTCAAACTCCTCTTAAAAATGATCTAGAAAGCCTTGCCTATCGTATCCAGGAGATTGACCGGTATGCTCGTGAGTTTGTAGGGGGCCTTTCCTGAGTTCCTGATGAGGGCCGATGGGTTTCTTCCACCTAGCTGGGTACTGTCTCACTTTCTAAATCTTATCTGTCATGCTTTTGACGACCTGTGTTTTCTCCTGCAGAAGGATTTTAATGGTCTTTACAGAGATTCCGTCTGGTCTAAACGATTTTTCTTTTGGACGCCTAATTACCGCTTTAGTTTTCCTGGATGAAGTTTAGGGCAATGATTTCCCCACTTCCGATTTCTATCGGACGGATGAGTTCTGCATGAGTTGGAAAGAGCTTCCTTACCGACGCCTCAACCAGATCGTTTGGCAGCGCTGGCGTAGGCTTCCTTAGCTTATCTATGACGATTTTGTAGGGTAGCCCCCAAGCGTTTGCTTGCATTTTCTCGCAAAGTTCTTTATAGGCGTTACCTTTGCTTTTACTAATTGAATTTCTGGGCATCTTCCTCGCATCTGTAGGTATTTCTTACTCCTGTTCAGTGTTTTTTCTCGTGTCCTTGCTCTGGTGCGTGCTCGTCTAACCTTGCTACACGATTTCCTGATGGTCACTATTTCTGCTGTCCACCAGTATTTTGGAGGATTTTTGTGTGGTATTATCTTCTTCACGGTGGACGCCAGCTCACAGACGTCTGTCATCGTGGCTGTTACCGCCACTAAATTAATTTCCTTCTTTTTCGATTTTAAAGAAGGGTTTTTACTTCCCGTAAGGCTGGCATATTTTTATAACCCTTTTGCGATTAAATTTATCTTTCAATGTGGACTTATAGGCTTTGCACTAGCCTACTGAAAATTCTGCTTCACTAATAGTTCGGTGTTACTAAGCGCTTCTGCTTAGAGTAGGTTTATAGATAACCCTTTCTACCTATGCGCTGATCAGAAGATCTTACATCTTATATTGATTTTGGGTCGTCACTGGGGCTGGGGAGATAGAGTATCTTCCCAGTCGCTGTGTGCCGAGTACTCGCCAACCCTATGTATATATGCAGACAGAAACAACAACAACAACAACAACAATAACAACAACAACAACAACAACAACAACAACAACAACAACAACAATGGCAGCACACAACGATGACGATGACTCATGCTCGTTCACCCGTGTCAGTCAGTAAAGGGCGAATGTGTGTGGAGCAAAGGCAAGGGGCAAGGGAGTACAGCGAGGCGAAGAAAAAGCCTATGCGATATGGGAAGATGGAAGATATGAACGAACGAGTGAGCAGCGAACATTTGGCGGCCCTGCCTTCTCTGGTGGAGGCCTCCATGTAGGATAGAAAGATGGTGTTTTTGTGTTTGTTGCGGCCTCTGCTACTGGTGGTGCTGTTGCTGTTGTTGTTGCTACTCCTGCCGCCGCGCCATCGCTGCTCAGTGGCGGCCGAGTGGTCTCCAAGGGGCACTTAGATGCTTTCTGTCTGTCCACTGGTGACGAATCGAACGAATGCGCTGTGTGACTGAGGGTGCGCGTGCGCCATAGACTGCGCGTATCGCCGCCGTGTTCCACCGCAATCAGAACACCGCGCTCTGCTCTCACAGCTATTGTCGATAGCACTGAGGCAGCTTCCCGTTTTAGCGCTTGTTTTTACTGTTGTGTTTGTTTAATGTTAGCGATTTTATCGATAATAAAGTTGTTGCCCTAACATTATTGTTGTTGTTGCTGCTGCTGTTGTTTTAATGTAAACGTTATGCCATGTTATTGTTGTCATGTCTTTGGTTGTCAACTAATGTGGTATCGCTTGTTCTCATGATTATAATTATTGCTGCTATTTCTGGTGCTAGACTGTGAGTGTGTCGTCCTTCTGACAGGTTCAGTTTTATTTAGGAGTCGAAAACTTATTGAGGATGTGTCCAGAAACAAAAGCCCACACGGCTTACTAAATCCATACAGGAAAACAAGAATAAAGATAATGACGTCCATTAAGAAGAATTCATTTACGAGATAGATAGACATCTGTCCAGAGCCTACGTCAGAAAATAATGAAGATAGTATATTTTTTTAGAGCAAATGAAGCATGGAGAGCTACCCTTGCTATAATTTAGGATAGTCGCAAAATCATTTTTGTAAAATTGTTTCTCCATCTCTCTCTCTCTCTCTATATATATATATATATATATATATACGGTTGCACTGTCGCCCGCAGAGTTTGCACAAGCATAAGGATCTCTCCCATTCTAATATATATATATATATATATATATATATATATATTGATTTATTGTTCGCTTGGCATGTATACCTAAATACACATGTCACCCTTTTATATCAGTATATATATATATATTACAATATGCATGTGAGGCACATATTATGGCACATATATATTACACATGATTTATTTACACACCAGATTGGGTAAAATATACAATAGTACGATCGATATCACTACAGTCTCGTAATGATATTAATATTAAAAATCGTTCAGTGCCAGCTTTGTTAGAGAGGGGATTGCATTACACTCACTGCCATGATATCTTACGCATATACCATAACAATATTTACAAACACATGTGTCACAGGGTTCATGGCAAGCGTCTTTCTGACATAGAAGGTGATGAAAACCGTGCACAGCAAAGCGGGTGGTCATGTACCTGTTTGTCCTGCTCGTGCCCTTCCATTCTGACCTAATAATTGCATCTGTCATATAAAAATGTGGATCGATCTCTGCCATTTTCTCTTCATATCGCCGTATAGTGAGATTAAGGTCACATTAGCGGAGATAAATATTGTCGTGACTAAGCTCAAGGATGAACTACAGCGCAGCGAGCTGCTTCATGATGAAAAATTTGCACATATTTTTGATACCTTATCCTCCCTTTCTATTGATCGACAGAACCTTGCTCATATCCCTCCTCCCACAACAATTCAATCTACAATCACTATATCCGATAGCCAAACATCAGCTGTGAAAAGTGTAAGCGACAGCCTCATAAGCCAACCAGTTGCGCCATTTCAACAACAACGGCAACAACAACAGCGGCGGCAACAGCGGCAGCAGCAACAGCAACAGCGACAGCAGCAAAAACTACAGCTGCGACGGCAGCAACAACAACGACAACAGCATACTACGAAACAACAACCAAACAACCGGTGTATGCCAAACACTCATATTGCGCATACATTGGAATACTCTGCTGATTCCGCCGACAAATGTGCATTAGTGGTTGGTGACTCAAATCTTCGGAACATGTGCCGCGAATTAAAGCGATTGGTCAGAAGGCCTGAAGAAGTGATCATTAGTGCCGCGGGTGGTGATACGCTTCAGATGTGTCTAACCAAGGTGAAAGATTACATGAATATAGCATCTGATATGTCATTCTCAGTGATACTGCACGGTGGATTGATTGATGTTCTCAACTCAAACGACATAGATGTAGTATCGGATAAATTGTGTGCTCAACTGGATGAGTTTGCATCGTATTGTGAGGAGAGAAATGCAGTTATCAGTTTCTGCTCCATACCAGCTGTGCATGGGCTCTGCAACCGAACGAGCATAGCTCAGACAGTGACGTACTGCAACTCTGCGATTGAAAAACTGCTCGTTAGTCGAAACCACAATTTTATTTCTCTCGATATACCTTCCGATGGTTTCAGAGCAGACGGTTTGCACTACAATAATCGAGGACTATTACGTGGATCTCACCTAATCGCCACTGAGATCTGCAGATTCCTCGACAAGGCGCCTCATATATACAATCCTCGACGCAAGACGTGTCAGAATGAAAGCAAGAGCAACTACTCATATCACACTGCAACGTATCACCGCCGACCCAGACGCAGCGCTGAGCATAACAGTGGGTATCGTCTCTCGCCTCCTTTTGTAACATCTCTCAAGCGAAGCAAAAAGAAGGATCATCTGTTGACAATGGTGAACGTTGCACGTCCCCCCTCTCCGCCTGTCTGGGACAACCCGCCTCCGTTCGTATGCGACAGGTTTCGCTAGATGTCTCCACTGACTCTCTAGCAGACGCCCCGGAGACACAGTCTTACCCGTCTGACGACAAACAACAACAACCAACGATCTCCATAGAAACATCAACATCCCCGACTAGATTAAACTGTGTATATTTTAACGCGCGCTCACTCGCTAAACACGGTGCATGTGATTCACTCACGGCCTACATTTTATTAAATGATGTCGACATCATATTCATATCCGAAACATGGCTTACCGACATCGTAAAGGACCGTGAGCTTTCTCTCAATGATCGATACTCTGTATTTAGAAAAGATCGCGAAAGTCGAGGTGGTGGTGTTATTATTCTTGTGAAAAAGTCACTGAGCTGTTCTGTGGTTGATTGTCTCTCTGCTGTAGAAGCGGTCTCTGTCGATGTGCTATTGGGATATAACACAATCCGGTTTGTATGCTGTTATATCACTAACGCCGATAATGGTGTGAAACGTGATCAAATAGTTGACGTAGATAAACTATTTGAGGCTCTTGTTGATGATCGACCTATTATAATCTGTGGAGATTTTAACCTTCCACATATTCAATGGAATACGGCAACGATCTCAAGCAGCCTTTCTGTGGACTCGCTTTTTGTAAATTCGTGCTTGAACAATGGCCTAACCCAGCTGGTGACCGAAAATACTCGCACACCCAATGGAAGTGAACATGGATCGGTGCTTGACTTATTATTAACAACTGATCCCGCTATTATTGGTGACCTCCACGTCACCTCACCGCCCATAAAAACAGACCACATGGCTCTCTCGTTCCAAGTGTTGATAGAACGTCAGTGTCAGGATGAACCCGGAGGCGGGTTTGACTTTTATAGGGGGAATTATGAGCAAATATCACAAAATCTGTCACTTGTCTCGTGGTGCCGATTCTTTAGTGACTGTCATAATGTTGATGCCATGTACAATAAATATATCGGGTACATGCATTTTCTCATTGAGTCCTTCGTCCCTAAGCGTACGAATATTAGGAGTCATCATAAACTCAGGGAGTATATTGAGAGACTCAAGAGTTTAATTGAAACTGACTCGTGCCCTAACTTACATTCTAAGCTGAAGAGAGCTACGCTTAGACTCCGTATACTCGATGAATCCGCGTTGTCTTTTCGAAATACTAAAGAGTTTTTTCGTTATGCAAACAAGAGAATAAAGGGCAAGCAATGCATAGGGGCTATCAAGTTGAACGGGGAGCTCATCACCAATGATGAGGCTAAGGCCGATATTTTCAAAAACTTCTTTGCCTCAGTTTTTGTTTCTCATCAGGTCTCGTCTTCCCCTTCGATTCATCCACCTCCCAACACCCTTCTCAGCCCCCCCATTTGTGTAGATGATAAACAAATAGTTAATAAAATTAAAGAGCTCAAGTCCAAATGTAGTATCACACCTGACTCAATACCACCATTGTTCTACAAAATGTTAGCCATAGATCTAGCACAGCCTCTGCGATTGATTTTCCAAAGATCTTATGAAGAAGGTGTGGTCCCTCAACCCTTTCGTCTCTCGGTGGTTACTCCAGTTCATAAAAAGAATTCTTTGTCTGATGTTGATAACTACCGCCCTGTTGCCCAGGAAGTCGTCGCCTGCTTGATTTTCGAGAAGATCCTTGTTGACCACATTAATCGTTTCTTGAGTCTCAATAACCTTTTGGACCATAATCAACACGGATTCACAAGGGGGAAATCAACCTCGACGCAGCTACTCGAGACTGTTCACGATTGGGCACTCTATAAAAACAGGGGTGAAAGAGTTGACTGTGTCTACTTTGATTATTCTAAAGCATTTGATCGAGTACACCACCATACCCTTGTTAAAAAGTTGTCTGTTCTAGGGATTGACAATCGTACCGTATCCTGGATTAGAAGCTATCTGAGTGATCGTAAATTCTGCGTTAGGGTAAACAACTCGTATAGTGACTTTATACATTGTCCGTCTGGTGTTCCGCTAGGCTCTTGCATAGGTCCATTGTTATTCAATTTATTTATTCTTGATATTGGAACCGTACTACCTCAAGGAGTGACATACAAGCTTTATGCTGATGATCTGAAGCTGTACTGTCCCACTGACACGCTAGAGGGAAAACAAACACTACAACTAGCCATAGATGCTGTCTCTCGTTGGTGTGCTGAAAATGATATGATGATATCCATACCCAAGTGCGCAATACTTAGCTCCAAGAAACAGTGTTTTGCTTATAAACTTGACAATCAGGATATACCATATACCTTGTTCATACGTGATCTCGGCGTAATGGTTACCCCAAGCCTCGATTTTGATTTACATATAACACAAACAATCAAATCGGCTAATGCGGTGATGAATACGGTATTTCGTTGTTTTGTCGTAAAGAAACCGGAGTTCTACCTGCATTTGTTCAGTAGTCTTGTACTTCCCAAATTCCTTTATTGTTGTGAGGTTTGGCGTCCCTTCCTTAACAAACATCTTGAGGCCATTGAGCGCGTACAATCACGTTTTATAAAGAGAGTGAGCAAGCGCTGTAATATACCTCGTGCAAATATAGAACTCAAATCAATTTCTGATATGTTTGATCAAGCCGACACGAGGATGTATAATCGTTTACGCAAGCTCGATATGTTAGATAAGTTCTTTGTAGTAAAACCTAACTCGCTGCGTAGTGGTATGACTATTAATGCCTTGCAAGTTGCCTCAAATGATAGAATTAATAACTTCTTTCCTTGGAGGATTTCGAGAAAATTGCACGCATTGAACAAAATGTAAAAAAAAAAATGTATGAACTCGCTGTATGCAGGGGTGTCTGGAAGCGCAAACTGTTTTTTGACCTGTTCCGCGAATAGTGGAGCATCGCACAGCAAATACGTGAGGCGGTTGTATGCTGACGTATGTAAACCTAGTACCCGCTTCAAATAAGCTGGTTTCACTTGATCGAGAGCACCAAGCACCATATATATATATATATATATATATATATATATTGTTACAATGTCGCCCGCAGAGTTTGTACAAGCATAAGGAGGAAATTTCATAGAACTACTCCCGAATACTGATCTCTATGTGGAAGCTATGTACAGGAAATCGTGCAATTAGGTGTTTATTCTCATAATTGCAGCGCTTCCACGAACTACACGTCATTACCTGGGTTTTATAGATTTGGTCAAGCGTCGTAAAGTTTAACTTGGATAGATAAGGCCATATCACCTGGATACCGTAAGTAGCAGTGGATGCAATTTTCTGACTAAAAGGATTAACAGCAATGTCTATTGATAGTTTATGAGGGTTTCGGATACTACGAAAAGAATAAAGTCCATTCAGAATTCCGCTTCGATGTACCTCGAGAAGCTCGTAGCTTGAGGCGAGAACATGACTCCTACGTAGGTAAAGTGTGTCACAAATTCTATAGATTTTGAACCCAAGCGAAGTTTGTCGATTCCAGCCAAACTACCTCCACGTCGAGATTTCATTGCTTTTGTTTTATTGATTTTTATCTCCAACTTGCTCCGGTAGACGAAACACTGCAAGGTCGCAAGATATTGTTGCAAATGAAATTGGCTGCAAGAGCACAGCACCAAGTAATCTGCATAGATCTGCAAGACGTCCAGCTGCGAGTGCCAACTCTGTATCTCTTCATGAAGGTCGCTCACCAGCACCGAAAACAGCAGAGGCTAAGATTATCGCCCTGGGCAACTCCAGTAGTCTGTGTCTCCATCGAAGGTCGCTTCGAAGTTTACGAATGCAGCAAAAAGATAAGCTTATTTGAATAAAAGTGCCCGCTGTATAGAATTTAGAAGTACTACTACTCATGCTGGTATTGTTAACCGGCCCCTTCTGAAGCCTGTTGTTGCTCCAGCAGCTTTCTGTTAATGTTCTAATCGACGGGATAGGATAGCCGACAGAAGTTCGTAGACTGTGCTTTTCTTTACGATACCTCGGTAAGATGATGGAGCCAACGAATCCACTTTTCTTATGGGGTAATGCTAAGGAGACTGTTTTTTTTATTCCGTGAGTAATTGGACGTTTTTATTACCCTGGTACTTTTATTATTGAGTTAATTTTTTTGGAATCGCCAAAAGAGCAAGATAGGGTCCGAAGGGCTTCAGTCACGCGCCCGTGCACCAATACTGACATTACCGTAGGAGCACAGCTTGGCACTGGCCAACATCTGACGCAAAAGAACATCTAATATATCATATTGAGTAGGACACGCGGTAACGCGCTTGTCTGTATGTAGCCACTTATGAGGATGTTGTTGCGTTTCAAGGAGCGGCTTGCATTGTATTTGTTCCTTATGTCCTTACTACTTTTTAATTGTCACGACTTAATCTAATAACTAACTTAATAATAATATTAATAATAACATCATCTTCAGGATTTTTGCTAAAAATAAATGATTGAATCATATATTGTTTGCAAGAAGCGCACTCCTGGTTGCATCATGGTGCGTACTTTCTGTTTTTTTTTCGCTTTAACCGAGCGCTACCAGTAATGACACTTCGATTGCTGGTGACATAAAATTCCACGTTGATTACATCTGGCACTGGATGTAACCTTCGAGATGTAACCTTCAAATGCGCGAGATTAATATTGCGACTTAGAAGAGGCCGCCCGTGATGTGTAGAGTGCGGCTAAACTCATATTTCCATTGCAACGGGTAGGCAACCTTACACCAAACGCCAGAGCCTTCTCTTGCGCCCCCTTCTGTACCTGGCATTACATACGTTAGTATTTGTGGCAAATATGCCAGTTGTAGATTGTTCTTGAGGCGCGATGAAGGTCGAATTTTTAGCTGTATATGTACCCCACGTACTGCAATAATGCATAATGCTAGCATGGACCAGGTCGATATTACAAAGAAGAGGTTCTCCCAATGGAAGGCAAATACACAGTAGGTATTCGAGCGTACATTAGAGATATGGATGCGCACACAACATATATGCTGCTGCTCTAAGCGCTCCTAATATAAAACGGTAACATGTGTATTCTGATATACATGTCAAGCAAATAATAAATCCATTAATCAACTGCGAGATGCGAAGGCGTTAGGTAGTAATACCATTCTTAAACACCTTTTGTAAGTTCACTATGTCGAAGCATAGTATACATTTTTTAGCAGTGTTGCTATTGCTTCTAAAAAACTAGAATATTAGAATTTCAAGCACGTTGATGGCGTTTTCTGTGAAGACTGCGTAGTTATCTTCTCTGTTGTATGTTTTTGAGAGTCTGCAATATAACATAACATAACATAACATCACTTTTATTTCATATAAAAGGGTATATCAAATTCGTTGACAATTATTACCTAATGCGTTCGTTTTCACGCTTCGACGACTACATTTTAGACGCTTCTAATGGGCTAAAATGTCTGTGATACAAAAGCGTCTAAATGCACCTATCGTCATCGCGTTCTCATTAGTGTATTTTGTAGGATTTCTCTAGCAGAGGTACGTTGCAGCAGGACAATGACAACCATGTCCAGACAAAAAGAGCCAGAAAGGCCGGGGCTCGAATTTGCGAGTCATGTTCGTTGCGTTGCCATAGCGACTTTCTGCTCTTTGCCTTGCTTGTTAAAACGTGTTTCTCTAGACGTTTGTGTTACAAAAGTAGAGATAGATTATCTTCTTTAGACTTCAGAAGACTATAGACTTCGGATAAACGAAAAACATTGTACTTTTTGCCGTGTTTGTCGTTTATTTAAATATCATTGATGACAAGAACATATGATACGCAGCAGTTAGGGTCGCTGAAGTTTACCTAGATATAAGGACGCAGTTTAACATAATGCGAGCGTTACATAACATAACGCGAGTTTAAAGTCATCGTCAGGGATCCGATGCTATCTAGGGATGCTTTTCACATTGCATGCCGAATATGCGGGATGCCCGCGAGGTTTTAGTCGAGGATTACATGGAAATATTTAACTGTCGGTGACAGCAGAATTACCGACCCAGCGTACCTCTCCGGTGTAAGGCAAATAATTAATGCGTTCAGTTTGTTTAGAAGAATAGCTTGACTTCGAAACCGCGTTTCCAAGTTCCAATCCGAGATCCTAAAGCAATGTACATATATGTAACAGAATAACGTTAGCAACGATTTCTAGCCTTTAGCTTAGCTATTAGCAAGATGTAACGACCGGTGCAATATCATCTGCATACGCTAAAACAAATTACTATCGGTAAATCCACAAGGCTCAAGATGTATGACTGAGAAGAACCCCTAGAATCCTCCGAAGACATCTTGTACATTTTGCCTGAACAACGCGTTTGCCGTTATTCCTAAAAGTACGGAAACAAAATACGACGCAAGCAAGAGGAAACAACGTAGCGTCAGCTACGGCACAGTTTATTGCATTCTACAAATCTAAGGCATAAGCCTGCTTACATCTCTCGGAATTGCTAAACAGTATGCAAACGTAAGGTTTGTTTCTCCCTTGGGGCGAACATATATGAAGCCATGCTTCGTATGGCTTCGAAATGATGAGTGGTTGTAGTGATGCGCTGGCAAACCATATTGGCTAGAAGTGAAATTAGTCTTTCCAAACCACTGTGCCGACCCGCTACTGTCTGCTGGAAGACGGAGGCCGGTCCTTAACAAGAAACCACCTCATTTCTTATCAAGGCTAACCACCTCGTTTACCGGCCTCGTCCGGTCCGATGACCCCATTCAGTCACTAAGGGGATTCATTCTAACGGGATCAGAGGCGCGGAATTACAACCTTGATTTCTGTCACAGTGATTAGGGAAACCGAAACTTTATCAGTGTCGGTCTTATCGAACGTTGCAAGTTATGGCAAACGTTTGTCAAAAAAGAACCAGCTCTGGGATCTGTCTTGCGTGTTGGCGCGTAACGCTCAATGCTCCTTGCTGGCATCTGTTACGCTAAGACTACACCAGTAGCGCGCTTCGTGAATGTTGCATTCTGAGCTAGGCCGCTTAGCGTAGCTTGTACTAATGCCGTGCACATGGAGGTCTGGAAAGAGAGGGGTTTCCGGTCAACGTTGAAAAGCCTCAGTTTTATCTTAAGAAAGGGGTTAAGGTTCTATTCTGGGCACCTTAGAAAAGAACAGTGTATTAGCTTTAAAAAAACACTAAATGCCGCCGAAGTGATCTTCGTATAAGTCCACACATAGTTGGTGTTGAGTTACACGTTACCATCTTATAAGTACGTAAGTGTCTTCATTTGTTTTGTGCAATAAATGTAACAAACTATGAGACCGCACTTCACCTCCGGCAACGACTGGTATAGGTATAGATACATAAATATACATATATACATACGTATTGGATTGACAACTTCAAACGGTTGTATTCGAACGACAAGAATAATCAACAGACTAGAGAATTTGCTTTGACCTTTGATCTTGTTGTTAAATAAAAACTTGATGGCCTTAGTGAAATTACTAAATTTAGTAAACGTGGTCCAGATGGTATCGATACAGGTGCCCAACCGCTTGACTCAACGTGCCGTGATATTCTCATTAAGATCTTCTGCCACTTAAAAGTAAGCAACAAAGCCTTTAAATGATATCTCTCGTATCTACAAATGATAAAACGGGTTTTAAAGTATCCTGCTCCGTATACGCCAAAGCATTAATGTTCATGAGTGACATACCATTGTGAAAGTCAATAGCGGTTCTAGGCATATATGTATAAAGCAACGGGACTCTAGAGTAACCCTTCTATATATATATATATATATATGAATTATGCATCCTACCTACGCTTGTATACTAAGTACGTTCTCAAACATATCACGGCCCGATCCTAAGGTGACTAAACCTCAATTTCATTTGATTGCGAAGTTGCCTTTATTTTTTATCACAGCCTTGTTGCACACCGAAATACATATACGCCAACCAGTATGTGCAGTGATCAATAACGATGACGATTGTTTTGTCAACAACTTATTTGGCTGCCACTTATTGCTTGAGTATGACCTAACCTACACAGGTAGACAAACAATCTGTCCTAAAGTGTCTACTCCCATCTTCATCAGTCAGCTATTTATTTTAGGACGTGCGATCTCAGAAAGTTGAAGATTCAGTGAGAAAACGTAGGCTGAGCATATAACAAATATTTGTTTGTAAAGTGTATGTATGTGATTCACGGCGTATAACTCTTATTTGAGAAGTTCTCCGACTCATCTGGCAAGAGTTCGTCCACCTCGGACCATACAGTGGTAGTACTTTACTGGACATGTGGACCTGGTTGGTGCTCCGTGACGTAGCCAGATATAAAGAGCGCGTTCAGCTTCCGTCAGTAGTTTTTGTTCGCGGAGCTCTTGAAATGCAGCTTTTGCGTTCTTAAGAGTCCTTCTGTACAGCGACTCCGCTGAGGCTACCAGAAGGTTCATCGTGGGTTTAGACTTGCAATGTTCTTTTAGCCTGATTTGGGCTCGCTTGGCCTCGGTGCAGTCTCTGTTGCACCACCGTCTATATTTGGGCTTTGGTCTCTTTGGCTCCTTGGGAGATGAGTTGGAGAAAGACTTCTCAATTGCAGAAGTTTATGAAGCCATCGCTCATCTGCCTACATGGAAGGCTTGCGGCCTCGACGGCATTTATAACGAACACCTGAAGTCAGCCCTTGTACTTACTCCGCAGTGGACATTCCTCTTCAATGCCTGCCTGGCTCAGGGAAGGGTTCCGGATAACTGGAGAGACTGTGTTTTAAGTGTCTGGAGAGTCTGTGTTGTAAGTGTCTGGAGAGTCTGTGTTGTAAGTGTCTGGAGAGACTGTGTTGTAAGTGTCATTCCGAAAGGGAAAGGCTGTCCGTCGGATCCCTCGTCCTGGAGAGGTATGTCAAAGAAAAATTGTGAAGATGAACAACATGGATTTAGGACGGGCAGATCGACGATCTCGACGTGCCAAAAACTAATAGAAGAAGTGCAATCGACGCTAGCAAGGCGCGGAGCCTCTTTATTCCATCTTCGTAGATTTCAAAGCAGCATTTTATTCAGAATCACGCTCGATAGTGCTAGAGAAGCTCGCGGAATCTGCCGTACCGCTCAGAATACTAGAACTCCTCAGAGCTTTTTTACAGAAGAATATGATCTCAATCGACGACGGGGTAGTAATACGCGATAGTCTCGAGCAGACGACGGGGTTTGCACAGGGGGATAACATCAGCCCGCTACTATTCGCGGTTTTCATAAGCGATCTAGCTTCACGGATCACCACGAGGCATCCGCTCGTCAAAGTCATTCTATACGCTGACGATCTGTTGACGTTCAGTACGAGCAGACACCGCTTGCAACAAGCAATAGTCACATCGACTAGGTACGTCAACGAAATTGGTCTTACCATCAACAACAGTAAAACTGAGGCGCTCAAATTCCGCAGAGGAGGTCGCCTGGCTGCTAGCGACGAACTCCGCCTGGGGGGTGCGCCAATCAAGTATGTAAATTTCTTTACATACCTCGGCATAACTCTCACCACAACAAGGACTGCGTTCCGCCTGCACGTTGAACAACGGGTGTGAAAGGCTGTGATTGCGTCAACAACAATCGAAGCGCTCTATCGACACCGCCCGGCGCCTCTCAAGGTCACGCCAACGGCTACATACGGAGTGCAGCTGATATGGCGACATCTCAACATGAACGACCTCGCAACGCTGGAGAGAGTTAAGCCCGCGTTCTTAAAGCGAGTTTTGGGCCTGCACTCCTCCGCTCGCAACCGCCTGGTTTATGTACTGACAGGGACCTCGCTACTCGTAGAAGATATACGGAAGATGTATGGGCCGCAGGAGACAGAGGCATACAAGGCGTTCATTCACCTTCAGAAGATCCACTTATGCAGTGCAGAAGGCCTCCGCAACCCCGGTATTGACTGCAGATGTAAATATTATTATTATTATACCGAACGCTCTAGATAACACGGTTTTGTTTGCAGGAACATTGGGTCTCGAAATCAGCTGGCCCGTTTAATGTCATCATAACTTTGTATATTGTATATGTCTATATTTTTTAAAACTCTTGTAACTGCTTTTATGAGCTCCTGACGCCGAGCCAAATCTTTGTACTTAGGAATTATCGACACTAAATGTGTGAATTAATGGAATTTGTACATTGGCCCTACTAATATAGGCGGGCTATTTAAGAATTATACGTCGCTTGTATTTGGCACCTGGATATAATCAGTCCACAGCTCTACACGTGAAATGGACTGTTCTATGTGTCAGGAGGTTGGGACGGTTTATTATAATATTTAAAATTAGCAGGATTTTGTGATATGTATGTATGCATCTATATATATATATATATATATATATATATATATATATGTATATATGCCCGCCTATACGTAAAAATGTAAAGAGATATATGCATGCCCATATATATGCCTGTGTGTTTATACGCGCCTGTGTGCAGACGTATTACGTTCTCGAGACAAGAGATAGACGCCCCCTTGGCTCTTAACAAAGGATAGACATGGGAACAGGAAGTCCCTAATGGTAAGTATTGCCCGGCAGGGTAAGCAACGCATAGGCAATTGCCCTATGCGGGTAACTCTCAGATAACAGGAATAAAAGATGAAGATGAGGCGACTCCTAGCGAGAACAAAAACTGCACTAGTGTTGCTGTTGTTGTTGTTGCTGGCCCGCACGAGGTCTTCGAATATGCGACAAGAGCGTACTCTGGTGAAGAAGGAGGGGAGAGTACATGTGCCTCCTAGGCTCAAGGACGTTTCTCTACGAAAGCGTGTGGCGACTTAGGGGTTCTGCTTCGACGCCAAGAACGTGCGTCAGTGTCTACGGGGCGTCGTTGTCCGAAACAAGGGTGTTCATCCAAATAGGAAAAACGCCATGTGTATATTGTAAGCAAGATGGCAAGGGCATGTGATCTGTGAGTGTCTTTGAATACACGCTATCTGTGTGTTTGTTTGAGTCGTGGCGTTTACATTGCAGAAGAAGAAGGAGAAGAAGAGGAAGAAACGGAAGAAGAAGACAACAACGACACCAGTCAGGCTTTTTATTAGATCCGTTCTCTTCCGCTCGTGTTTGACGGTAACTCAGTTGCCGTTCGACCATATCTCGACAATGTCGACAGCTGCGCACCCCAAGGAGAGCAAGAGGAACGCGGGGGCCGGGGGGGGGGGGGGGGGTTAGAGAGAGAGCGAGAGAGAGAGGCGAGAACGCCACATGACAAGCCAAAAACGGAGTGAAACGAAAAGCTCAAACGCTGTCGCCGTAGCGGTGCCGACCGTCCGTAGCACCAGCAGCGCTGCAGACAATGACACCAGCAGCAGCAGAAGCTGACTCTCGAAATTCCCTCAGGGTCACGGAAAGTAAACGGCAGTAACAGCAGTGGGCAGCAGTGGCAGCAGCAGCAGACTAGCGACACCAGTGCGGTCGGCTACTATCTTGCTCGTTTCGCTCCGCTATACATTCGCTCTCTCTGTGTGCGTACAATTCTGTTCGGCGCATCGCTGTTATGCTACGATCGTTGTTCTCATGTGTTTTTTGGGTTAGGTTTTAGTAGTACTCCTTCGTCCACGCTCGCTCTCCCGTTTGGTTTTTGCCCTCATTTCCTCTCTCGCTCGCTTTCGACTTTGCCCCATTATTTGCCCCTTTACTTTGTCTCACTCTGCCCACGCGCTCTCGTTGCTTGTCTAAGCGAGTCTAGTTTCGAGTCTTTTCTCCTGCACTTTCGTGATTTTTTGCCCTCTCTTTCGCTCTCAAAACCTTTTCTCTCTCTTTTTCTTTTTTGCTGCATCCAACATAAGTTGGCCTTTCTCCCACACCCACCCCCCCCCCCCCCCCGTTGGCTGTCACTACGTCGGCGTTCATCTATTCTTTGGTTAGCTTTGTCTCGTCTGGTCGTTTCGTCCTGCTCAGCTCCCCTCAACGTCTCGGCCCACTTTTCCATCCGTCGTAGGGGGAGAAGAGGCAGCAAGTGGTATTCGGTGGGTGGATGGGCGTACGGGTGGACGGACGTCACGTCGGTCGCGTGGTTCTCCCTACAGTGGTTGTCGCGCGCGCACGCTCCCGGTGGAAACCGGATCTAGAGGTGCGGCACAGCCCAAAGATCGTAGAATGGAACAAGATGAAGGGTCGGGGGGCGGGGGGGCGAGGGACACTGGCAGGAAACAGGCGGTATGGAGAAAAGACTGATGTGGCCCGGCATCGTTTGACACGGGCAGAGAGTTATTGGGAATTGGTATGAGAGAATGGGACAGAAAGAGACAAGAAGAGAAAAAGAGGAATAGTAAAAAAAGAGGTTCGCTCGCAGCTTTCGACCGTGAGCCGGAACAGTGTCGACCTACTGCCACCACTAATAGTCGACCCATGACGGCCAGTTTTTCTTCCTGTCCAGTCTACGGCGTCTATGACCAATGTCAATTTGTGACGTATATATATATATATATATATATATATATATATATATATATATATATATATATATATATATATATATATATATATACATACATACATATATACAAAGAGAGAGAGATATGGAGCTTCAATAAATCTATGTGGATAGTACAGATAGCCGTTCGCAGGTATGTGCATACAAACGTAGCTTCCTAAGAGGCACTCGCAGAACACAGCTAGCATCGAATTGTGCCGGAGCGTTTCATATGTAATCTACGGATAAAAAGAAGCAGAGGCAGAAGAGAGATATTATAAGAAGGTAGCAGATGGAGACTATGGCCAAAAAGTCAGCTTAGGAGCGGATTTTAGCCAGACTAAAAGCCATGCTTCTACTCGAACGTTACTAGCTAGGGCTTCGAAATCTTCGTTTCGAAAGAACATATTTATGTCCTCTTCCTCCTTTCTCACGGGTTTGTCCTACGTGACAAACGGGATGCTTCCAAAGATACGACATTGATGGCCGTCCCAAAATGCGAATGCCGTACGTTAGATTACTTAGTCCGTAACTCGAGCATCTCAGAACATGAAAGCACATATCGGGGCAAGTATCGCCCTGCGCCAGTGCACCGAATGCGGAAACGATCGGTTTGTAGGTTTCTGCCGAACATACATATACTTTAGCAAAATTGAACTAACTTTAGGTTGGTGTCAGTGGTGGCATGCCAACTACTCGGTTCCTCGTGTATCAGTGTCAGGTCAACAGGGAGAAGCCATATTAGCTGGAAGTAATGTGGTGTACACTTTGCCGACATATATATATATATATATATATATATAGTCTATATATATATATATAGATATATATATATAGATAGATATATTTATATATATATATATATATATATCTATATATATATATATATATATATAGATTATATATTATATATAATATAAAGATTATTCTATATATATATATATATATATGCATAATAAGTTTTATTTCTGCCATAATCCTACACGTGATACATTTAAACACATTACTGATAAGGCATTTACGGGCAAGTCAGTTGAAACCGTTTGCTGTAAAAAACGTCATCAGCAGGCTTGTAAAAGAGCTGTGTAACCTGCAGCCTTCTTAGGCATTATTATTCCTTACATACATTACATAAACGCGTATTATACATATATCTATCTGTCCAGTAGAAAACAAGGTGAGCAGGTCGAGAAAGCTGACGCCGGCTATGCGCTGCAGGTCGACAGTTGCGTCTTGCCACCGGATAGTTTACAGTTGTCACCAGATTCTCGTACAGCAAGACGTAGCTACCTAGACGCTTTTCCATTTTCAGTCCGTCACCCCCTGTACCCACTATTTTCTCCCCCCCCCCCACCCCGCTTCCTCTCTCTCTGCGCTCTTGTACCTCTTTTTTTTTTTTTTTTGTTCTGGGAGGTTTCGGTAATGCAGCTCTTGTACCTCTAAAGCAAGACGTTTGATCCAACTGAGAACCCCAGGACACATCTGCACTCTACACTCAATCACACTATAGGGTTCCATCTGCTGCGCCAGCGCTGGTGTGTTTGGGAAACGCTGGAGCTGGAACAGCAGCAGCCTTTTGTAAAGTAAGTACTTCTACTTGCAAATACGTTATGCTTACACGCAGCGCGCATCCGTGCCATATTTCGTTTCGACTTTGCACACTGTCTGTCCTCTGCTTTTCCACCACGTTATCTTTTTCGACTTCTCGCACGCTCGCTCCCTCTGTTTCCTCCTTGCTCTCCGCTCTGCTTCTGGATTCGTCCAAATACAGGACAGAAAAAGGGAACGCTGTTCGTTTGTTCGTCGGCGTCGTATTTGGGCTGCAAGAAGATGAAGAACCAGCAGAGAAAACAACAGCACCGAAGCGAGCCGAGGTTTGGCTTGACAGCGGCCATGCATAGTACACACAATCATCTTTCTTTGCCCGGGTCGACCAAACTCGATCCTGTGACCGAGCTTCGTGTGACGTCGCACACATAGATATATATACTCTTGTGCGAATGGTGCCGATGTTGCTGTTGTCTTGTTGTTTGTCATCCCGACATACCAGCCCAAGCCTGGATGCCACAAAACTACCTGCGTGTATATGTATATATATAGCTACACGGGTATCCATATATGCATGCGCGTATATATATATATATATATATATCGTCGTGTGTCACCTGTTCACCTTAAACTTAAAATAACCCTGGTCTGCACTGTTCAGGATGTGATCGTAGTCTTGAAACCACGTTGGCCCGGGTGGACGACAATAGAACGTCTCCGGCCTAAGTATTGCGTGGTCCCGTGTCGACCGTTGTTGTCTTCAAACATTCGCCCAATATAGTAAGTGGCCTCTCGGTCAGGGGGGCCAGCGTTTCCAAGGTCACCGAGTTGGATTTATGGGCTCTGGTCAGTTCGACGTATTTGTTCATCTTATTGTTCGCTGTGGAGTGACCAGCTATAAGGGCACCAAAGCCGAACATTAAGGATGCAAGTAAGTCGATTACGGTGACGTCCTAAACAAAAGTCCGGCCCTGTTCAAAAGGAATAAAGGCCGTCCCGTCAGAACGTTTAGGTTTGTCAGGTAGGTTCCAACGTGCGTAGGTAGCCTGCCATATTCAGGGCCCTTGCTTAGCTTATTAAAAGCCGCGTGGCGTGGTCGACGGCTTCACTGAGGGCGCATGATAGAACGTGGCAAGATCTAACACCCACCGGCTTCCCTCATCGGCCCCGTCTAGGGTCAACACATATCATTGTAGTCGTATCATCCAATGAGTAATGCTAATGATACACTGAGCAGGGCGTTTAGCCAATCGCTTGCGTGTTTTTTTTTTAGAAGTTGCCCCATACCGGCCGTTAGTAGAGTCATTGTTGGCTGGATCAATATGTTAACGGGCATGTTCGTCAGCTAGCAGGAACGACTTTTCACTATAAGATGTGATGTATTTTGGTGATGTTTCGAAAACCTTATCCCAGCTGCTTTTAAGTTGATCCCGACCGATCGATCAGTCAAGTTTTTTCGTCGAGGGGAACGCAGACTCGGCCAGATCCTTATGTAGCGGCAACTACCGCAGGAAGTGCTACTATTGCCAGGTCTATTAAAGTAAGCCCCCTTAGCTACTGGCAAGAAATCTGTCGCTTAGCTATATTGTCCAGTTCAATGTTGAGCAGTTTGTTCTATCGTATCGGCCGCGAGGTCCTTGAAGTCCACCGCAGCTTGTCCGTTTGGTTAGTAAGGTCGATACCCTCACAATGTGAGTCAGGCAAAAGTGAAAAGGCTACTATGATATTCTGCTAGCGGAAGGCGGCCTGCAGCAACTGACCTTCGAAGGAATCCTGTGTAGACATCGTGAACATGCTATTGGCTCGCATTCCTTCTTCAGAGTGTAACATTTGACGCTAAAATTTATTGGTAAAACCCGCGCTGGTGGTTATCGTAAAACTTACTATGTAGAACCAGAGCTAAATACATGTATATTGCCTGTCTCTCCGAGATTTACGGATAACAAGTTGGCTAGTAAATGTAAAGTCCATTCCTCCTGAAGATTTTTCTTGGAAAAGCTCAAACTGGGGCAAACATGCCTTCCCTGTGCCGTCCCTCTCAAACAACTTGGCTGGCACTCTTCGAGCAACATCGGATTTAGCGTGAGTTGGCTCGTTTCTTTAAGTGTTTTTGCGTGCCGCCAGATTGTGTAACCCAGTAAAGTACTCGTGCATCTGCGCATTCTTCCTTATACTCTGTGCTATTTATTGATTGCCATGTCTATTGGCTGGGAGGCAAACAGTGACTCGTTTGAAGGAAAACAATGCCAACCAAACGTGGAAATTTCTCTGACTGTACACATCACCGAGCACTTTAGTAAGGGTCATGGCTAAGATATGTCTAACAAATTAACTATGTTCATCTTTTACTAACTACCTTAGTGTTTAATGAAGATATGTTCAATCAAGAAATCAGTGTGGTGGCCCCCATCTACATCGAAAAGCTACGACATAGCTATTGGGTTTTTGCCCTAGTATGACGTAGTAGGCAAGCCCTAAGCAGGGAATCTTTGGGCTGAATTAGCCGTTTGCGGTGTTACGCCCTGTCGGTGGTACGGTTGTCGTTGTTGGAGTTGAAGAACTTTCAGGCGAAATTCCATTATAACGAGGTGCAATTAAGCTTCTCGACAAGCGACAATAGAGCAAGTGACGGTTAAGAACTCTCAGTGATTACCTCAGCTAGTTTTGGCTGACTGCTCTGGGAAAACCAGACAGTGACGATAGATCGTGAGCGCCTTGTGAGCGCCTTCGGCGTTGATACGGCACCACGATAAAATAACAATATGTGGCTTTTAAACGTTGCAGCAGGCCGTTGTTGGGGGTAGTCGTTTTTTCTTTAATAGATGTGTGGGCTTACAATAAAATATTTACGGGTTTTCATCATCTGAGGTAGTTATTATTCTACTTTCAGCAGTATAAGCTTTTAGGTCAGTAGGTGGGATGTTGGCAGCATCGGCCGACGTAGAAACTTGTTAATAAGATTCTCCTATGATTGCCGCGGGGTGAGATATTTTTAACTGTTGTACGGTGATATGTTTTATCTATGCTTTACCTGACGCACTGGTGAGTGACTTTCGGCGGGTTGCCGAAAGTTGGCCTCTACGGAAAATACCTTCGAACAACGATCTCGAGGGTACCTATAATTATTTTGTTAATATCGCATTCAAAAACTGTAACCTGTCTGGAGTAGTTTCTCCTCCTCTGTACGGCTAAGGTCATGTTATAATCTGTCATTGGGATGGGGCTTTCAAGAGCGGATGTCTCATGAAGAGCTTTAAGTTCATATGATGGTAGCTTTACAATGTTGAACACTGTAACACGTTGGCAACCGTCGAAGTTAAACTTTCCACAAAAAAAATGTAGATGTGTATACATACATAAGTGTTCATATGTGTGCTTGCATATATATATATATATATATATATATATATATATAAACTCTATGAATAGATGCATGAATAGAATGCATGCAGTTGTTGGCAGAAAGCAAGGGCCGATTTGATGATGAGAACGAGGCTCGACTGCTTGGAAGGGCGGAAGTGACGCTTTAATTTTTTATAATACGTCGACACCAGAGGAACATGCACAACATGTCCCAGGGCATCATAAGTCAGCATTTAACTTTGCTCTTGTTCTACCCAATGTCTCCCAGTTTGAACTGCCCGTTGAATATCCAATCGCCCTGGATCAGTAACTAATCAGTAAGAAAAAGAATATTTTCTTTTTTAGCGAAAAAATATAGACGAACCTTTGTACAACATTATGATTTATGTAGCGATCTACGTTTATTGACTTCCACGTTAACAAGAATAATTATGATATAATGGTATATTAAGCCCTGGCACGTTTCTGTGTAACTTTCTAGCCTGCGTGACGTCATCCGATGTCTGATGATTAGGTTCCGCCCTGCTGGTTATTTAGTCTCTTGCGTAGCTTATTGAGACTTACGTACATGCAGGTGTATATACATACCTTTGTTCGTTTGGTTCGTACGCACTTATAAAGACAAATGTGCTCGTCAGGGCTTGTTGGCATAAAACTAAAAAGTAAATGCATCATCTGTAAAAAATGTAAGTATATGAAACCATGTGATCCGTGCGGCGCAGAATTTGTATCTAAACAAATTAAAGTGGCTATCTATTACTTTGTTAAAGAAAATTGAGGGATTACAAAGCATCGTGGTAAGATTTCACAGGTATTACAACAAATTACAAACAAATGTGCACTTTACTCGAAAATAAAAGGGAAATCGGGCCTACGGTTAGAATTAGACTTATGATTAAACAGAATCCAAAGTTTAATCTCGAATATGTTTAATTCTAGAAAGTTGGTCAAGTTATTTAAATAAGCTATGTATTAAAATCCGTTGAAATCCCATGTGAGACACAGTGTTTGCAATGGGATACCTAGAGCGGCTAATTCATTGACCGCAATGTCTCGCGGCGTACTGTCAAAACAGCGTCAAAGCACATGTTTAGCAATTCCTTTCTATGAGGGTGCTTTGGGAGGTTGTATTTTTTTTTTCGGTAACACTACAAGAATGCGGTCCTTCCAGTTGTCAGCAATCGCTATGTGTTCAAAGCTTCATTTATGTGTTAAATAGGTTGACAGGCGACTTTGCTTGAGGTGCTCATTCCTTATCAACCACTTGCTTTTTAGGCGTGATATGCAGTACGACACTTCTCCCAGAATGAGTTGTTCATTACAATTTTCCCTTACAGATGAAGCTCACAGCCTACTTCAAAGTAGACTCTATAGATTGGCCACTTCCTTAAAGGTTATGTGTTGACAAAAGCGTAGTTTGAAGTGTTGTATTCGTTCAGTTGAAGCGATTGGTCAGGCAGCGTTTTAGGTATGTGCTGCATCAATTTATAGGCATACCGTTCGGTTTCCAAAATGTGCTGCGCTTATTGTCTATTCTTAGATACGATTTGCGCAACCTTGGCAGCTTTGTCGTGCCATTTTTGGCGCAAACTGTGAGAGCTCGTAGTTTATGGCTACTCTAGCGACAGTACTTATGCCTGCTTTATGTATTTCCTGGCATCATAGCCGCACTCATTGAACCATTGGCTACGGTACCACAACTTCTACGCACTGCACATCTCAAAATGATTTTAGTTATTGCACTGCAAAGCCTTTTAAGGCTTGGATCGTTTAGATCTACAGCTGCGGTCAATCTGTGAAGCTATCTTTGCATATCTCATTCACAGGGTGGCTCCATATAAATATATAATAAGATGGGCAAATGGGGCATTGTGTCGAATGCTCTAATACCCCTTGCAAACCCAGAGCGGCATATCCTATGATAACAAAACGTCTGTTCGCGGTTGCCGCGAGTTCATCACGTTCGGATCAAGGTGACCAAAAAGTGTTAGATTTTTATTAAAAAATACAATGCTGTGATCGGTGTGATGAAGTGTATACCAGACTCTTCTAGACTCAGTGATCGCGTCGAGCCCGGTGGCGTGGTGCATTCGCGTGCGCCGTGCGACCGGAGAAGACGCAAAAGCGCACGGGTCCGATCTGCGCCGTTGCACATGGCCCGCCGTGTCAAGCAAAGCAGCAGCAATTTTGCGGACGTTGAATCATGTATGAGAATCAGCCCGCAAGACAAATCAGTGGTCTCAGCCAAGCGTGTGATTTGGGGAAAAGTCATTCTGGAGACGTCTTCGAAAAGGGAACGGGTGGATTGCGATGAAGATCCTGTAGTGTAGTGGAGACTGGCCGCACCACAGATATATCACGTTTATGATTTGCATCCTCTCCGGCCGTCTATGTGGTAGCTAACGACTTACGCCCGGCGTGTCCATCTACACCTAGCCAAACGTCTCCCGTCACCTACTTGAGCAGTGTGGGTTATTCACCGCAGCCATTCCGTGCGTCATAACCTCTGCAAAATTGGCAGATGAACAGGTAAACAGAATCATAACTAATCAGTGCTAAGTGCATATCGTCGACGATGCCATCAAGGGAAACGGCAGCAGCAAACGCGATTGGTGGGGGGGGGGGGTCACGGCACTGGAGATGACGAAAGAAGGACCCAAGTTCCAACCCGGCAAGACAAGGCGGCCAAGGACAGCCGCAAAGGAAGTAGCTAACAAGGCTGCGTTCACGATTATTATTTGGGTTCCACAAAGAACTACACCTACGGAGCTATAATTCTGCCAGATAATCCCGAAGCACTAACATCTCTTAGTGTTTTTTTTGTAGATAGTCGTAGAGCTCTGTGAGTCTTTCCGGACACCAACACCCGAATTACGAGGCCAGCGAAATCGGTGACTCGCCCAAATGACACAAACCAGATGCTAACAGCAAAAACGCTGGTTAAGGTGTGTAGTGTGAGTGTACAGCAGTGTCTAGGTATATCTGCATACTTGGGTCGAATTAATGGATTTAACCCTTAGTTCGCCGATGGTGATATGCTAGGCTGCCTTAACGGTTATGGCGTTGACGCAGGTGAGCAAAAAATAAATGATATTTTAACGCGGGGTGACAACAGGAACGCCACAAAGGCGTGGAAAATGTTTGCTAGAATCCGACTTTGTTTTGACACTATGCCTATCGGATGCGCGCATGGCCCGTAATATCTTTAAAGTCATATGTTGCGCAGAGCCCCGCTGCAGTGCAGTATGAACACATAGCCTGTGTTAAAAACGATAACCCCGCCTGTTGGAAATGCGTTTGTCCAGGACATGAGATGTGAGAACGTCAAAAGAACGCTCATTGTGTTGACTGCTGAGGCGTATACACATCTAATGACAACAGTTACACACAGTAGTTTATTACAACACGAAAAGACAACATATGCAACGAATTACAAAAAAGGCTCTACGATTCCTACCGACGATGTGGCAGGTCTTTTCTTTGTTCTGGGAGGTTTCGGGAATGCATGATGCACATGCGCCACTACAACCTGCGCGACTAGTGTGAGACTCGCAAACCCACTAAACCCGGATTCCTCCCCCCCCCCCCCCCCCGGCTCGGTATTACTTTGGAATTACTTCGAAGCCGTGGGAGAGGCGTCTCTGCCGTTCTCCTTCAATCAGCTCTATCCCTGACTATCATCCTGCATCTCTACCTGCGGTTGGATAGGGGGATGCCATTTTGTAATCCGTCCTGTGAGGGTTCGTCGAAACCATAAGGGCCTGGCTGCTCCCCACCCCCTCCCCCTCCCTCTGTGGGAGGGCTACAGAGGCCCGTTAATCCTCGCTTGGGTCACAGATGCAACCATAAAGTCCAAAAGCGGTATACAACAGAAAGGTCCACTAGGGCCTGCGTAGTTTTGCCTTGGAATTGCTGATCTGGTGTCAAGTCTGGTACCTGAATGATGCAGATTTGGGTAATCCTGTGAATAGCGGAGCATTTACGAACCGTACTACAGTTCCAACCAACAGCTCTGACCCTCAACGCTTCTAGTATAAAATGTTAGCCATAAGAGGCAATTCACAAAAGCAGGAAAAAGCCATTTAAACGATCATCAAGTTCGTGGAATAATTCACATGACGGAGAATGATTTAGATGTTCCGGGTGCTCCTGCCATGAAGGATTTCCACGGGTTCTTCGTTCAAGACGAGAAGCCCTTGTAAGGACCCGCCTACGTTTGAAAACCATGCACCATGCTGAATTATATTACCTTCCGCATAGCTGCAGGATAGACGCGCCCGTCTGTGAGACGTTCTTGATGCAAATTCGGACAAACAAAAAGCTATCACTTTATGTCGATTGTTTTGGAGGCACTAGGTGCGATAAGTGCACCGCGAAGTTTTTAAAAAGCGATATTGCAAAACGAGCGGAAGACATGACGGGCGACCGACACAAAGCGATGTTTCTGAGGAAAATTATACTATTGGCTATACGTGCCCTTTGTTATAGGAGCTATGAACTGACACGAAATAACTGACAACAGTAAACACGTTTATTCAACATAATTGTAGGAATTAAACCCCAGCACAGATAATAATAATAATAATAACAATAATAATAATAATAATAATAATAATAATAATAATAATAATAATAATAATAATAATAATAATAATAATATATTGTGATGCTCCTCAGCTCTAGGTAGGCTACTCAAGGCGGCCGTTGACGTCTCTAGCAAATACTGTAATGAGGACAAATATTTATAAGTCTGCCTGGGGAGATAACAAAAAGTCTTTCTTTGGGCGAAATATTATTGACGGCATTTGAGGCCAATATGATACAGTTTTTATCAGTTTTTGCAGGCGTTTAACTTTAAAAAAGATTTTGCTTACGTGCATTGCTTTAAGACAAGTCGCGCTTTTATTTATTTAATTAACATCCGGGCTGGGTAAATGTGTTTATGTTACATTAACATATTTCAAGACGACCAACAATCTAGCATTTTGCTACTTCTGCTATAGACCAAACCGCGGGGTATACTTGGACGCGGTATAGGTCACATTTACTCCAGCAGTGTCTGCATCGACAATCATTCTTTGATTCATGTAAAACCCTCTACGTTCCACAGAGCGTGATGAAATCCGTGGCCAGCAAAGACTGTAGTTATCTCTTACTCAGCCACTCAGTGCTCCTAATTCCTGCTGTTCCATAAATACTTATGCCCACCTCATTAACTTTGGTTTGCCAGTTCCGCATATAAACGTCAAAGGCGCATATTTTCTCAAGACGCGTTTTTATACGCATTTTTCTTAAGGTTTTAGTTTTTTTATTTAGACTTTTGATAACTTTTAGACTTTTTGTCTGTCCGCATATTCGGGAGGTCCAAAGTGTAGATGAAGTCTGATTTTATAAGAGCAGTCGGCGCGTTATCATTAGCAGGACAATCGGCTGTATGATTCGGAGTTAGAACAACTTCTATGCTAGAGCATGGGTAACTTCCTTAAAAGGGTATCCCTAAATTTGACAATGAAATTTGACAATAACCGCAACTCCTGGCTGTTTGGTCTATATGATTAATCACTTTAAATACGACCGGTTTATATACTCTGTTAAGCATTCTAGAGCGCACCTGCTACCTTTCCGTTTGGCTAGTTTAATTGGAAGCCATTCATACGCGAAAAGATTTCGTGAATCTTCGGGCGGAGCTGTTCAACGACAGAATATCCGGCAAGCAATACTCAAAACCTTAGTTCGCGAGGTTGAATGCTTTCTTGCTGACCGGCGTTCGACGGCAGCCGTTTTACAAACGTTGCTGCGCCATCACTCTACATGATAGTTCAACCCCCTCCTTGAGTGCCCGGGTCTTGCTGAAACCGGGGGTAACTTTGCACAAACCTACGCAAGGAAGTAACCTGATGCTCTGTAGCCAAGCTACTCGCAAAAACCGTAATGCAGTTGCTTTGCAAATAGGTGCTCTAGCTTCAGATGCTGCCAGCTTCGGGTGAATGGCGCCAAGTTTCAGTGAAAACTGAGTAGCAATGGCTCTGAAAGCCGACGAGAAGTTGCATATGTTGCAACGCCAGACTTCCCTTGCCTATGGAGTCATTGCTGACCTGACCTTGATTGAGTCTCTACATTAGGCAGGAAAATGGTTTTTACATTTTACATATGTGCATAAGCTTCTCACGGCATTAATGAACTAGGTACGTCTTCTTCAGGTTACCGACGTTTCTATTTTGAAAAAGAGCTGAACCCTTCCCATCATTTTGGCAACCCTTCCCGCGGTAGGCTTTGGCGGCGCTGCGATGACCAGTGCTTGACTAAACTCAAAGATTCGAATGTGTATTAGATGTGAACAACAAGAGCGGGATGTTGCTAGTATCGTACAAAACAGTTACTTCATTTGAGGCACAACTCCGTTTTGTTGAGAGGGTTTATGATGCCAAGACGATAGCAGCCGTTTTCAATGTTATGCAATGGTGAGCCGGGCAGAACTAGAGAAAGGAACGTATGCTAACAAACGTCTTGCTGCTTTTGCCACTCTGCAAACACCGCCTTCAAACAGTCGCTTTCCCTCGTTTATTATATTTCTTCTTTCTTTGCTTAGAGAGTGCCCCTGCCTTCCCTATCGCTCGTTTTTTCTTCTTAGGTCGCCTGGCGCTGCCTTGTCTATATTTTATTCCGTTGGCTATAGGTGTCTTGCAGGTTCTCCCGCAGCTTTTGTTATAGCAGCACCGATAAACGTCTGTTGAGTATCCCTACGCTCGCCAGGGGTTGTTAGCACGGCTGGCCGTCGCCTCTGACACTCCAGCGGTCCTCGTCGCCCGGAAGCCTCCTTCATCCGTCAGTGCCCCCGGGGGCTGTCTTACTGTCTCTTTAGCTTTCAGCGACCCCAATCAGCGAGCCAAGGCCAACGACAGCATCAATGATCGTGACGCCAACGCAAGTAATAACAAAACGAATACTAGCAACTATTAGCCATCAATAGCATCAACTAGCGCCGCGTGCCACCATTTCATGCAACAACCCGACATCATTAGACGCCAAAATGTACTAGTGAACCCCTGCCGACCTAGCAACGCGGTGTGACGAGAGTGTGACAGCCACACGCCGAAGACGGTGACGGCTCGCAGTCAAACCTTAGGCGCTCTAGTCTCTCTAATGGATGCCGTGGCGGGTGGGAAGGAATCCGGATTTAGTGGAGTTTTTGTAAGTTTTCCGCACCAGGCGTTGATAACTGGCAATGACGCATGTGCACCAGAGGTTTGCGAGATCTCTCGGAAAAAAAGATTTTTCAGTCACGCTCAACATTTGATTGATTACGACGATACAATTGTTTACTGAGTGCCGCGGCGGACAATTGGAGATGTGGGAATAAATGTACGGTCAGAACGTTGGTGCAGACAACAACAACAACTACAGCAACAACAACTACAGAATTTGTACAAAATGTGGTGCCCACTTTCGTCCATCGTATCGCTTACAATTTTTCTAAAATCGTGTTACATTTTGTTAGGAACAAGCCGGGAGGTCAACTTTAAGGTTGACTTAAGTTAAGTATTACACGGCTCACTTTGCTCACGAGCTGCGTAACACCAAATATACTTAGAAGGGTGATAAAGAGTATCAAAAGATATAAAAAGACTGGATCCACTAGATGCCGGAGTATATATATATATATACGCTATGCTCTGACTAATTTTTGTCTGCTCAGATACGCTTGACAGTACGACGAAAAGTTTTGAGTGATTTATTAAATTAAAGGCAAAATGTTACCTGGTAGGTGCATATTGAGTGGTGTAGATATATAGGCGAGCACTGCCGAGTGTGAAACGTATTCTTAATTATTAATAAATCAGCACAATAGTTTATATATATATATATATATATATATATATATATATATATATATATATATATATATATATATATATATCTGCCTTTCTCCGGTCTGACGGTGCGTAAATTAGCATTTCCTCCTCTCTTAAAAAAAAAAAATATATATATATATATATATATATATAATATTGAAACATAATTAGCTACTATGTTCCATGTTTGCTTGTTTATAAAAAACTAGGCTCCCTACGTACGCTTCATTTGGTGCCGCCCAACTCTGTATAGAGTTACTCTGTACAAAAACGGCATCATGACCTTAATTAGCAAATAATGATAAAATGTACTGTTCCGCTAATAATATAGGCATCAATTTATTTAGATAATTTTATATCGCTTCGTTTTTGAGTTATCTAAAACCCTAGTAAGTTTAACACTTTAGAAGAATATTTTGTACTATCGTAGCTTGCGTGTTCCACTGCTGTCCTATCCACGCTAGAATGGTTGAGGGTAGCTGAACAAATCACACTGGTAACACGCGTACACCAATTGGTATATCTAGCCTAAGACAGTCACCATCATTAGACGCACAATAGTTACGCGTGGTATATTATTATTATTATTATTATTATTATTATTATTATTATTATTATTATTATTATTATTATTATTATTATTATTATTATATTATTATTATTATTATTATTATTATTATTATTATTATTATTATTATTATTATTATTATTATTATTACTACTATTATTATTATTATTATTATTATTATTATTCTTTTGCTTACTGTAGTTGCTATAGCATAGCCGTCATCGTCGATGAGCTATAGCGATCTCTGAACTCGTTAGCAGCTTAAGTGCTCAATAGGTCCGCATGCAAATATCGATAAACTCATCAAACATGCCGAGTGTATCGGAACTTCGCCTCGCATCGGTTGTAGCGGCGGTGGCTTAGGCGGCTAACGCACCGTTGGGAAACGGGGCGTTGCCATGGCAACCACGGTTAGCAAAACAATCGCAAGTTCGAGCCCCGGTCTTGCTGGTTGTCCTTTTGTTGGACGTGGTTGTTGTCATTGCCCTGCTGCTGCTACATACCTCTGCTGGAGAAAGCCTATATAAATCCAGTACGAGAACGCGATGACAATAGATGCATTTAGACGATATCGTCCCACAAGCAAGTTAGCCTATTACGAGCGTCTAACATGTGGTTGTCAAAGCGTAAACAAACTAGTACAGTTTTACCGAATTTTTTTTTAAATTTAATATACTAAATATGCCACCTAAATTGTTAACGTAATCCGAGTGTTGTGTCTGCCAAACAAGGCAAAACAGCGGAAGAAAAGTGAACTTTCCATTTACATCAATCTCATCACAGTTCTGCGGCGGAATAAAATCGTTAACTTATAAAATGGTGCATTGTACCAATCGTCGATCGTACCAGATGGGTCCATTTCAAATGTTGTCTCAACGGTACGATCAGCAGCTGTATCAGCAGCAACCAAACTATTCATACATTCAGCGACTCGTTTTCTTAGCCGTAATGCGGTTAGCAGCTTATTATTCAAATAACTGCCAAGAGACCGTAGGATCTGGCGTCAGTCAGAATATCTTCGAAAAGTAGATCGGGTCCGTATCTGAGCTTTTGCCTCACCGCGCAGCCTATTTTCCTAGAGGTCTCATTGCTTGACGTGACTACATTTTTATGTGGCATGTCATCGGCTGCATACATCGGAGTACACAGCTCATCGTCGCGGTTACGATGGGTGAATAGCCGGGTAGTGTCGAGTAGAGATAAAACCACGCCAAAAATAAAAATCCGAAGTCCGAAGAGCCAATGTGCGAAAGTTCGCTATCCGTAATATTCCAAACATCAGATGAATTCGCTTGAGCAGGCAACGCGAAACGAACATATTTTTAGTTGAAACTGTCATTTTTCTCCATAATCATCATCATCATTGCAGCAGCAGCAGCGGCCGACGTTGGATCGTAGTACACAATGCAACAGCGCGCAATATCGACGGGTAGCCAGATTTTGCTGTGTGGATATCATTATATTCGATTTGCTAATTTGGTCTACGCTTAGCAGCTACGATATTAAAATGCATATCGTCTGTCACATACACATATTACGATACCCTAATGTGACGTAAGCTTGGCAGTAGCATCTGCGTGCGTTTAATGTTTAGAAAACTATCTAAGATGCTTTCTAATTTTTTTCTATCGTTACATCACGTCAATGAGCGTCATTCGCAGATACTGTAAAAAACGCCTAACCTAAAGCTGTTCGATCACATGCACCGCTTGCTCTTTTTTACTATAAAACTTTATGGTTATAAATCTAATAGAAAACTACAATCGTTTGGCACATGTTTCTTCCTCAATATCTTAGATGAGACGTTGTCACACTCAGATGACCAGCTAACGATATTCGGATTCGGTTAAAATGGGATTTGCAAATTATGTTGTATTACGCGACCACTGTCGTTATCGAGGTGAACTTGTCATATCTCAATTGGAGTAAAGTCCGATAGGTGCGCAGACTGGCTGCAAACTTTGTCCAGGCTAAAATTAGAAAGGCGAGCTCATTCAGCAGAGTTTGCAACGGCCTTCAGTCCCAACGACCAAGCGAGAGGAGGCAGCCTACAAGCCCTTTGCGCCCCGGTAAGCCGATTACCGCCATTTCACGAATTCGCCGGGTGAGTCTATTGGCGCCGGTTTCGAACGACATAACGTATGGTATATCAAGTTATCGTGCTTATATATCGACTTATTGTAACGGGATACATTGGCATGTCCCTTAGAGCGGTTAGTACATTTCAGGCTACAGTTGTTTAGATCGCTCGTGAAGGTAAAGCCGATACAACTGACGTCAATGCAGCTCTCGTAAGCGACTCAAACAGCTTTAGACAGGACGGCCGTGCGTTGAGGGTTTACCGGGCACTCTCTTTAATTCGAACAAAAGACCTCAGACCTATATTACAAACAACAGCTCTACCGAGTCGGCGCTAATAGGCGGTCACAAACAAAACCACCAGAAACGCCTTGTGTTGCACAGCAGAGAGCAAAACAACGCTTCTAGCCGCTATGTGATAAAACCACAATTTAATAAACATCACATTTGTAGGCGATGCTTTTGAAGGCCTTCTGATGATTGAAGAATCAAGTAGACTTGTTTTATGACGATTTATCCTAAGTATAGACAATCATCAGTGAACAATGCATTTGCTGGTCTACCAAGCTTTTTTAGTTCGTTCTACGCTTTAAATATGCCAGGGCAGCCCGATTTTTGCCTAATCGTGTAGCCTTCATTTTGATGTCGCATCGGATCTATTTCTCATCACATGTCCAAATTGGTGCTGTGGCAACAACAAATTCTGAACCAAGATTTTACGGTACGAATCGTCTTTAGCAAGAGCCTCGAAGCAGTATATTCAATTTTGAATTAAACATGTAAACTCTTACGTATTTGCTTACGATATAAATCGATTTTGAATGCTCTCAATTTTTTTTACTTAAACATTTTATTCGATTTTAATGTAGCTGCATTCCACAAGGATAAAATTACAACAAATAAAGTTACAACAAGTAACAGTCCCTCTGGCGGTCCAAAATCGCTACTGCCACCACCGTGGCGACTAAATTTAAAAAAAGATGAACCCTTTCGTTCACCAATGCATCTTAAGCCCTTACTGCGCATGCGCTCCTCCAATCGCACTGACACCTGTGTGTACGTTAGATAGCTACCGGGTGCCAAATGGGTTATCACCGGAACGTCCGGCCGTGTGTTTGATCTATTCATCTCGCGAAGCCCTTGATCGCCTGTCTTGCACAACCGAATGTCCGGGCCCTACCGTTGGCTACCGCTTGCTAATTGGCTAACCGTGAGCGCAGCGCAGATTACCGGTATACCGTCCGACGGCCTAAGGGCGGGGCTCTTTAAACGGCTAGCCGCACTCATTACGCGCAGAGGTTGAACAGGCGGCGACACCCAACCCCCCGCGGACCTTCGGGGTCTGCCTGCCAATGCAATATGATGGAGGGTCAGGCGAATCTAACACCATGAACCTAATTTACAGTTTGATAAAAAAAAAAACCAATGCTATTGCCGCCGAGCATGCTAACCGTAAGCGAGTAACAGTAGGCTGATGCAGCTTGTTCGTACTGCGGCCAATCAGCTTAGAGGCAATGCTCTGCCGTCCCAGATCACCAGTTGAGTTCGGAGTCTACGCGCAGAGTTCGGTCGGAGACGAACACTAGACTAACCGCAGTCGGAGAGATGCCAAAAATAGCGTTGACCTCTCCACAAAAATGCACTAAGCGGACAGCTAAACAGGCTTTTCGACACAGCGTTACTAATAAAATTAGGTGGCAGTAAATGTTGTCGTAATGAATGAACCACTGCTGACGACGCAGTCATAGATGTTGGTCGACTCCAGGAATTAATATTTGGTAAGGGTTGATGTGTTTATTAACCTGCGATGCTGGACGATGCAATCAATCATCCAACAGAAACAACACAACGATACCGCGGCTACGACGACAATCACACTTCGCTCCATGTACATATATAAAAAATAATCTTTATTTGATCTTTCAAAATATTTTTGTTTTTTCAAGATAGATTCCGCCCGATGCAATGCACTTGTGCCTTCTTCTACCTCGCTTTCCAAAATATTTTTTTAAACGCATTACGAAAAAGACGCACGAAGCTAGATTCGGCAAACAGGGAGGTTGCGGAAATATAGGAATTCGAATAATTCGAAATCAGTAATGATGTGTGCGACGGTGCGTTATTGTGGTCGAAAATCCAAGAGTTGTTTTCTAAGAGCTCGGGCACTTTTCGTCGGACGTGCTCACGAAATCTTAGAGTTCGCGGTAGTTTTTCTTACTGACCGTAGAACTAGGTGACAAAAACTCGTGGGAAATATGCCCTTCTAGTAAAAAGTGATTAGTGTTTGATCTGCTCTGTCTGAACATCTTCAAACAAATACTCCTTGAAGCAGCACTGGGAGGATTTGGCTTTGGTCTCGACATCGGAATGCCACAAAATACGCATAGCTCGTTACCTGTAATCGTTCTCTAAAGCATTCAAAGATCTTCTGTAGGTTCACTTCGGATATTTCCCGACGGGCGTTCATTCGTTGAAAATCCAACGTTTTTAGAACGCCTTTCGCCTTCTGACGCATTTGTTGAGATATTGAGCAAGACTGTTACAATTGATTCATCAGATATTTCCAATTCCTAGCTATCTTCCTAATAGTAATTGTTGAATACGACTGTTACAATTGATTCATACGATATTTCCAATCCCTAGCTATCTACCTAATAGCAATTGTTGAATACGATATTATTTTTTCCAAGTGTTCTTCTGTTATTGACGTCGAAGGCTTTTCCGAACGGGGGTAATCTTCGATCTCTTCACCTCCTCACTCACCACGTATAAACCGTGTTTCGAGACACTGCTTGATCACCATAAACAGTTTGTAAGATTTTCACCACTTTAGTACATATTCTTTGGTTTTTAACAAAGCACGTGATGCAGAATAGCTGCTCCTTAATTTTCGGCCATCCTAAAAGTTGCCGAACCATGTTTTCTTCACTTCCTTGAACCAAACTCAAACAGTAAACGCCGCCACCTATTGACGCAATATTTAGCCTGCGTATAGCTGATAATGGCAATTCTAATCGTAGTGGTTTAAGTTTAATTTTTAAGATTTAAAGTACTACAACTTGCCGATTCGCCTATATATATATATATATATATATATATATATATGCGTAAAAGTGTGCAAATGCATATATTAATTACGGCACTAAAGATGCTTTATAAGTACGACTGACGTATATATTGTCCCACCTGCAACATTTGGATAGGGTGGTGTCTTGGCTTCAGGTTTAGCAGACAAATATCGCCCTGCACATTTTTGGCATCCGACCGGTCTAAGAGGTAGCCAGAGACGCCATAATCTGCTTAAGGCAAGTAAACAACTGTTTTATGTGGCGCATAGGCAAGTCAATCCATGCAAGTTATCCTTTTTACTAATCCAAATAGCTATCTGGTCTTACAGCAGCCACTTATCTCTGTATTAGAGTATCTCCTGTTTTATTATTTATAATTCCATTTTTTATGTCCACTAATATACAGGGCGTAGAGAAAAAGTCTGAAAATCGATCATGTGAATGTAGGGCTTGTTAAAGCAAATATTTTTGTCAATGAAACGTGGTCTCCAAAAAGTCTCGTTTCGGCGTGAGGGTTAAAGTACTAGAATTTGTGACACTGGTGTTTTTGCCCGGCATAGGAGCATAAAATGTGCTGTTGCGAGACAACTAGTTCTCCTATACAAAGCGCCATCGTTATGTTCGTAAGAACATTCTGCTTCTTCCAATAGAACATATATTGCTGAATAGTGCGACATAGTCGTTTAGAAGAGAATTTTCTAAAATGATTTTTTTTAGCCTTCACACCCAATACCTCAACATCATAACCATTCACAGCGCTTAAAACAAATACATCCAGACAAATGCCGCATTCGATCATTTTGGTACTAAATACATGGCAATGCGAGCCGTGGTTGCGAAGTTATCGAGATTGAGTGCATGCATAAATGACCTACTTCATCAGATAAATCACTCTAGGTCATTTATGCATGCGCTCAATCTTGACATGCGCTCCAAAAAACTTGAATTACTCCGCAACCACATACTCATATCGCAATCACGGCTCGCATTGCCCTAGGTTTGTACCAACATGATCACTATGAAATGCGCTTTTGCCTGAATGTGTTAGCCTTGAGCGCTATGAATGGCCGTAGGGTTATTATTTTGAGGTATTGGCCGCGAAGGCAAAAAATTACTTCATTTTTGCAAACTCTCTTCTAAACGCCTATCCCGCATTTTCTGGTCAGCGTTATATGTGATCATGCACACGACAATGTGCTTAGATTTTGTATAGGAAACTAGTTATCTTGCAACAGCACGTTTTACGCTCCTATAACTGACAAAAACACCAGTGTCACAAATTGTAGCACTCCGAAACAAAACTTTTTAGAGACCATGTTCTTCTATGGATATTGAAAAAAATTTGCTTTAACGAGGTCTACAATTCTTAATTTCGATTTTCAGAATTTATTTAACACCCTGTATATTTAAAAACGTAGACTCATAACCAGCGACCTCGGGTAAAGTAAAGCTTAAATGACAGGCTCTGTAATTGATGCTAATCTATTAATTATCTAGCAACTCAAACAAAAAAGTATATTGCTCGCCAACATGACACTTGCACATCACCGCTTGCGTGGACACTGTCTTTAGATACGGTTAAGTAGAAGAAGTGAAAAAACATCTCTATAGAATTTGATTTGTGTTTTTACGTGTTGTTATTTGTTTTTTTTATTATTTTCCTTACTATATAATATTGTGTATTTATGGTAACGAATGCTCGGTAGCTTTTATTTGACTCGGAATGTCACCTCCATTTCTAGGTAGGTAGTAAGCGCAATTGAATGGTCCGGCTTCAGTACCATTAAGGTTTCTCCAATGCAAGCTCGGGTGACTTCACATCGACGTATCTGATGTGTGTACATAATAGCTGTATACAAGAAAACCACTTACCACTACATGATGGACTACGGCGTACAATCTTTCGTCTATTTGCCATCGCTGCTCAAAAAAGGTAGGGCAAAGACATGGTAGTTGCCGCCATATGTATTCGCAAATGATAACAGTGTAATTTGGTGTCAACGAAAAATAGTCGAAAGCCAACAAGAGATAGAGAGAGAAAGATACCGCGAGAAAGACCTAGAAAAAAAATAGGGGCCGAATCAACAGAAGTCGGCAGCAGACGCAGCATATTGTTGTTTGTGGCACCAAGTTACTAAGTCGACAAGAACGACGAGATTGAGAAAGCCGTGATCATGAAAACGTCCGTTTATCTTAGGTTAACCGCCGGACCGGGGAGCAAGGCCTCGGGCGGCCAACCTGCGTCATGGCCAACTTGACGGCAGCCTGTGGCCTAGCTCCTAACCATCAGTAAGAATGCCCTACAGTCCCCGGCGTATGCATGCACCTACATACGCCGGGGACTGTAGGGCAAACAGCGTTATACTTTTTCGATAGGGAACGCCGTCGGAACATTTAGCACTACGCACACAAGGATGATCGACGAGGATCGATGGGTCCTTCTGCCTACGTTTTTAGCCAGCCACATCCAGGATCTAGTTGTGGACTGCGGAGGGACGGGCGTGCGATCAAGGTGCAGATGCGATGATAGAATTGGATCCAGGCGGATTGTCCAGGCGGACACCGTTCAACGAGTTTGGCGCGTCGCGGACGTTAGTGGAGGTGACATTAAGTTAGTTAACGCGACGGCGTCACGCAGTTTTGACAATCGTGGGCAGACACACGCGGGCACCCATGCACTGGTACATTGGGACGTCCTTATCATTTCGGCACCAGGCGCCGTAGAATTGACGAGTTGACACGACCATACAATAGCTGGTTAATCGGTGTAATGCTCACTAGTAATAACAGCTCTTCGACCTCGACTAGACGCATCTTACTTGTGTCCGGCAAACGAAGGGCGGCGCGCTTTGTTGTTGCAATGGATACGGCCGGTTTATTGCTGAGCACAATGGTTCTGAGATTATCGGGAAACGGTCGTTCAGGTGGACTACTTGTCTAGAGGGAGAGATTACTCTTGCATTGCAGAGAGTAAACAACGGTAGTTGAAAATATATATACCGACATTTTGGTGCGGGTTCGATAATGTATCTGCCTGAAGACTGGCAAAACCTATTCCGTATACCATGGAAGAGCAGCACGTTGCCTTAGTTTGTGATTCCTGTGTTTAGCTTTACACGAGCGGGTCAAAAAATGTTGCTAATAGCCTGCTCAAAGGAAAATAAAAATATGCTTGTCAGTCGCATCAGTAATTATAGAGATCCATAATAGGTTAATCAAAAATATAGGAACAAAAGATAAAATAGCTCATTATTGATTGCGTAAATTAAGCCTAACAAATTTGACTTCAAACTGCACCGTGCATACTGGGCTATATGTTTTAACAGGTCATTGTCTTAAATTAACTCCTTGTGACCAAAAGTTTGACCAAAGTTTATGTAATTATAGAATAAATACATAGAACGGCTGGACCGCGAAGGGGAGTGGGAATGATATATATATATATATACCAGGCTAAAATAAAAATAACATATATTAAGATAGTTTGTCTCTTTACTACGGGCTTAGAACATGTGAATATATCTAGGGTTACCCCAACAGTCCTTGTGGCGGCATGGCCACTGACTCTCAGAGGCATGACTTAAATGTATTTTTAACGAGCATCGCTTAAAAAAAAGAAAGAAATGTCTATCAAAAATAAGGACCGGAGGCGACAGTCCGGATTATGGCAAGAATCACTAGCACACTAGCTCCCTAGACCACGCCGCCACCCATATAACGGGCCGGTAGACGAAGGCGCCAGAAGTTTAGCAAGGTTCCAGTGTATTCGTTTTCGGCGCCGAGTTTTCACCTGCCTGGCTTGGCCAAGACGAAAGCAGCTACTTTAGGAGAGCATTTCATGCATCCTCTTCGCAATATGGTGTCAAAAAGCTAGCGTCAGGCTAAACCGACCCGCCCAGCTGCACCGCCCAGGATTCATCTATGAAGTGGATGGCCTGCAGTCGTAACTGAAGCCGGTACAGAGATAATCATCAGAACAGGCTGGAAGCTTGACAAGCGAAGTTTAGAAACCTGGACCCACAAATAACATAGATTTCTATAGATCACGGAACGTCTAAATATGAAGCTGGGCCGGAGGAAGCAATTGACAGTAAACAAAAAAAAAGAGATTATCCGGCATAAGGCTAATGTGCTAACAGGAACTGGCCGCCGATACACATGTGCTTGTAGACTCGCAAGTCATCATACGGGGTAACCTCGCGTTCGCTGGTAGACCTGTGCGAGATTATTTTCGCTAGAGAGCGCAACCTAACCAGCTTCGCCAAATAGAAGAATGTGACTGTTTTTTAGAAAGATATTTTGAGTTTCCTCGTGCCGATTTAGAAAGCACACGTATGGACAAATGCATCTTCGTTACTAGGATTGCCCTTTTGTTCTTGCTTTGATGAAGCAGCCTTTGCGTATATCTTGCGCGAAATCCGACCGGGTCAGGGCATAAGACAACAGCCAGATGCCACGCTCGCGTGAACTTGTTCCGTGCTAACTTAACGTTGAGACAAGAGCCAACTCTTGTCTCGGGGATTGGCGAGGTAAATCAAGATTTATGAAACGATACAATGCAGAACCCTGGTAGGTCGGCGGCGGTATTCGACATTGCTTAGACAAGCACTGTTTTGCAGATGTGCTTAAACAATACAAGACGTAATAATATATTATTCTTATTGTACTGGTAGTGTCGTAAATACACATTTGAGTAAAATGATATATATATATATTATACGCCTGGCATGAATACCTAAATACAAATGTTATATCAGAAACGCCTACAGCAGCATCATATATGGTACCTAAGCATCCATATGATTACCGTACCCTTCTACAATACCTTTTGACTAAGTGCCTTTCATTGGGCAACGTTTTCTTTGTAACATCTGGCCCTTTCTTACATTTGATCTTAAATTGTATTTTGTTCTCTTATGTGAGGTGACTGTTTAGCCGAGATTAGTGAATAAGTTTAGCATTCTAAATTATAAGCATTAAAAAACAGTGACCAGGCTAAGTGGAAACACAGACGAAAGCGGCATCCGCTGCCGGGTGTTGTTAACCCCGCAGGTAGTTAGTTGCCTTCCGTGGAGGGGGAGGCCCCGTCCAGCGTCGAAGACCTGAGCGTTGTCACGTCGCTTCCAAGATATACCACCTACCTGTATAGTTGCAATGCTGTGTGTGCACCTAGTCAATGCAAATCATCGCGTATGCAGACCAACCGGCGGCTCTAACAAGGAAGCGCCAAAGGGCGAAATGCCTTTCTTGGTTTGCGCCAGCTTGTCCAGTGGCCTTCAACAAGCGGGATTGGGGCGGGAAGAAGCCGGAGAGGGGGCGGGGAGGGCCCGGAGAGGGGGCTAAAACGAGAAGGAGCTGCAGAAGGAAAAGGCTCAACAACGAAGAGGTGGTTGTCGTCATTGGCCTACTGCGTCGCGTTCCAGACCTCCTTGTCCAGTCACGTCGGCCAGTCCCCGTGATGTGTCTGGCCTTCTGGGCGTCGTCGCTGGGAGGCTGTGAGCGCCGACAGCTGGGTGTCTTGCAGCCGAACGAAGCAACGAGCGAGCGAGCGAACGAACGACAGGGCCCCTCAGGACAACGAGGGGATCAGGGAGGTTGGAACAAGGGGAGGTTGGATCAGCCCGCCGGTCCGGGGGTCGACGACTGGCCGGGACGTAACGCCGCCAAGAACAAGGCCGCCCATCCGGAGCCCCTGGAGACCCGGTAGGATGGCGCCCGCTACTGCTGCAGCAGCAGCAGCAGCTAAGGCGACGACAAATAGACTTCGACAAACAACAGCAACAATAAGAAACACTGGCCGGTTGGAGGAAGAGGACGACGCTATCGACATTGCTGTCAGCTCAGGCGGAGGACATCTTGCAGCGAACGACTTAGATCGCACACGTGCTACTGTCGCCCTTCCCGTTACTTCACGACCGACCAAGTTAGGCCCTGAGCAAAGTCATTATCTGGCGCGTGCTTTGTCGTTGGCAATAATTTTTGGCCGACTGGCTGTTGGTCACTAAATTGTTTAATTTGCGGCAGGCCTATAGCGTAATATTCATTGGATGCAAATGTAATGTCTCTGCGATTCTTCTACATGTCGGGTTGCTACAGCTGGATTTTGAATGAGGAACAAGCTAGCGCCAAAATCGAGCCAGCGTTCCTAAGAATTATTCGAAGCATTGTTTGCTCGTTGCCGTATTCCTTCCTCTAAACGTTGAACGTTAACGCCGCGTGATGACCTTAGTTGGCCTTATTGGAAATTGCGCCTTAGTTCGACCTCCATGTCATCCGGAACTACCCTTTCGACTACCTCTATATTTAATGACCATAAACGTTTTTACCGGCACAGAGGCCTCCTCCTAGAATATAATTCGTACTACTCAAATATCAATTCGTTTATAAAATATATTTTCCGTATTCGTACTACATTATATCTGATTGTCCTCGGCAGGGTAACTTTAGATCAGAGTAACAGATTAAAGCAAAGAATCGCTGTAAAATTATGTCTGACTAGAGGTAACTATCTCTCATAATCTCGGTTGGGTGTGTGCGCTTGTCTAGGATTGCACGTTTACGCTGTGCACTGTGTGTGTAGTTCTTCTTGCAGAGCTAGATTTTGACAACACAGTTTGACTTGGCCTCTAATATAATAGCATAGACTAACCGGTAATATGCTCGATGCGAAGACCAAATGTAGCCCTTCTAGCTTTTCTGTACGGAAATAACGAATTGTTATCGACTTGGCAACTGCCTGCCTCCACGAGCCTTACCAGCGCATAACAAGCGTCCTATAATAAGTATCTGCCATACGAATGCGCAGCATGGATACAATTAGAAATCTGCTGCTGTCGACGTTTTATACATTCTACGGATATATGTTTTAAAAAAGCGGTTTTTTTGAGCCTATCTATGAATGTTAAAATACATACATTTTGCTGGCGGTGTCTTAGCTGTGCGCGAACACACTCAAGAGAGTTAGTTACGAACCACTTCTGAGACGGTGTGCTTCATCGCCTGAAGCGCTCGTCTAGCTTTGCCAGCAAATATTAATCTAAAATCGAGCCCGTACTTGACTCGTGAGGCTCGAAGGCCAGCGTGGCCCGAAAGTTTCCTCAATCTCCGACTAGAAGAGTTTCGGGTTGTTTAACGTCGTATGTTGACCTTTGGAGGCGATCAGTCCAAGTCTGCCAGGCTATCAATATACGCGCCGTCCTATCACCGGTTCCGCGATTACGTGGTCAATGGGCCCTGTCTGGCTGTTGAACGGCTCTATGAGGCATTTGCTTAGCTCTCTTTGAGAATCCAGACAACGTTGTTTTTCTACGTGTCTCTGCCGTAGATCTACAACGCACTTGAAAGTTTTAACTCTTTACAGGCTTCTAAAAAGACTCTTGTGACTGCTGCTATATGTTGAAGTAGATATACTTGCACTGAAACTTGCTATTAGCCTATGTTGGTCTCTGTTACTAGCATATAGAAATATTAAACACTATATATATATATATATATATATATATATATATATAGTGTTTAATATTTCTGTATTCAAAACTATGTCTGTAGGGTCCGTCAATAACTGTAGGGGTTGCGGAACTGTGGCAAAAACGTTGATACGAACGGATATGAATGTCCGTATGAATACGAGCGGTATCTTCCAGCAGAGCCCGGTGGGTGAACGCACTTGGACAGTGGTTAGAAAAGCCTAAAAACGAAATTTTGAGCTTGGTCGACGTGCCATGGTACGGGAGACCTTAAATACTACAAGAGTGCATTTTTTGGCCTGGGGGTCGCGACAGACACCTGATCGAAGAGATGCCTGAAAACAGCAAAACCTAACGATGACCATACAAACTGTTGCTTTTGCTGCAGGTGGAGAACAGTCGAAATCCGTAATATATATACATGTATGTATATATATATATATATATATATATATATATATATATATATATATATATATATATAGCGCCGTCAGTTGATAGGTAGTAATTGTTTTTTTTTTAATTGAACATAAAAGGAAAGTGTAAATGCATCCAGAAACATCTCACGAATGTGTTACATCGGTGGGATGTGTATGAATCCTCCAACACGCGTATTGTGCCGATGGCTGTGTGCAGACGGCCGCACATCGGGCCAACACTTTGTAAAATATCCCGCAGCATTGCCTACTGCTGCATACTCTGAGGGACAGACACATCGTGGGTCAGCCGATCGATCGACCGGTCAAAATCGTTGTCACCACGACCCACTAGTTTGACCGCGAACAGCACGAGGCATTACGGAACGACACTCGCTCACGACAGGACAGCGACACTTGCTGCCGTTTGACCGCCGCCATCGCCATTGCCACTATAATATGATTAACTAACTACACGTTAGTTACTTAGTTAGTTAGTTACTTAGTTAGCGCACCACCTGCACGCGAGCATGACCGACGGGGTCGGCGGAACACAGGCAGAGCGGCTTCAACAATACACGTGACAATGTCAATAATGTCTGCCCGAGCTTACTTTGTCACTGCTACGTCCGCAGCAATGGCACATCAACAGCAGCAGCAGCAGCAAAACTAGCGGAACGTGCTTTGTCAGAAACAAGTTTAAAAGGGACTGAATCTAGATGATGAGAGATAGGCAACATGGATAGATAGGGAGGGTACGAGAGGAGTTGATGCATGCAAGAGAATTAGGACGGGCAACCCTTATTTGTCGGTCCGTACTCATCGAAGTGTGTTCGTTCGTTTGGTCGGTTGCCGGGTAATGGCGCCTGGCGACCACGCCAACGGCGTTCACACCCCAGTCGGTGGTTGGTTGTCGTGGAACGTCGACCGAGTTGCATGCCGACCGACTAATTCATACAGAGACCCCTACTGTTCGTATTTGCCTTTAATCGAATCACCTAATCGATGCTAATTCGAACAGGACGGACGGACAAATGAGATTCAAAGTTAATTTTGTGCAAACTTTTCAATGCCCGTGGGCGGCATCCAGATCGAGCGCGGGCGTTCGGCCGACCGCTGCCTCCCTGACGACGTCCAACCAATTGACAGCATTGCCACCATCGCTGCACCGCGCTGAATGCAATGTCGAATGATAATATTGTCGACCTCGCAAGCTGGGCGAGCAGGCGGGGCTACGCTCGGCTGAAGTGATGGTAGGTACTACTAAGGTATTCCTGAATGCCTGAATAGCCAGCCTACAACACAATGCGCTGCTCAAGGCCACCAACCCATCGACTACGATCGTGAGCTGTCCTAGTGAACTTTTCAGCGCAAACACACTGAGTAGTCCGTGTTCACGGACATTGTCGACAAACCGTCGTTCGCACGCACAGTATGCATCGAGTCGACGGCAGCAGGCAAATAGTGATCATTTTGTACAGGTTTTCTTTGCAGTGAGATGCAGTAAGCGTGTGTGCGTTTTTATCGTGTCGTCGGCATTGTCAAATTAGAGACCGGCGTTTGTGCTTCTTTTCAGTAATCAATTACCGGAAACGTAACGTGGCGTCCTCCTGAGGTGAAGTTGCGCAGTTGAAGCCTTAGGTTAATACAGCTTCAGCATGTACCTGCAAACTTCTCCATCTAAGGTAGAATACCTAGATCGTCTATAACCGCAAAGATACACGTAACACCCAGATAATACCCACCAGGCCAGTGCAGAGCTAAGCGCAGAACAAGCATCGTATGACCATAATATTAATATATAACATTTAAATTAATGTATATTACATAATTTTATTTAATATAATACAATAACAGGGAGTTGTTATACATTACATCGGCCCCCGAAACACATTCGACAGCTGCTGGAAGCTAACAACAGACGCAGCATTGTCAGCCCTTGATACATTTGCTGTTAGTTTGAGCCCAAACGCTTGTTTCTTGTCACGGCTTGAGAAATGTGGAAGCGGTCTGCTTGTCCCCCACAACCTCCACCGTGGCGATGGCCACTGACTACGCTCAGAGCACTAGTTCTTTGGTATACTAGATTTTCCTAGTACAACCGGTCAGCATATCCTACACCGTAGAGTCCTGTACAGGACATTTCCTACTTTACAGAATATCAGTGTAAGCATGTGTGGGCGTGTCTGGCTTTCACTACCGAGGCGCCGATGCTCGTTGCACGCAGGAATCAAGGTCGACTGCAAAAATATAAATAGCTTACTCTATATTAAACTGCCTTACAAGTTACTCATCTGAGCAAAAAAAAACACGTGAAACGTCTGCTAAGCTCACTCAGAATTGTGATACAGACAAGTAACGTAAATCTTTCTCGTTTGACTGGTTTGCAGCGACACGCATGAACGGTAACGCAAAAAGATATGATATCGTCTCTGTCGTTGCATTTTCCTTTTGACAAACCTCCCTTTTTAGGAAGCTCGGGATAGCAGCCCGCATTAAGGTCTACGGATGACGTTTAGAGCCAAAACAGGTAAAACTTTAGGTACATAGAAGTTCTCGTCTCCGTGACTAAGCTTCTGCTAAAGAAGTACTCTAAAACTATGGAGATACTTTGTACGGACTAGTAGTCTATGGGCTCTAACGACGTGTTGCGATTAGGAGACTCACGTCCAAAACGATTTGACAATTTCAATCAATACCAGTAGTAAGCAATGGGTAAAAATACTGAATGAATAGCTCGCTGTAGTTGTTAACCATTTCGATAAGGAGCTGCTAGTTTGTCCTGGAAGTATTTTAAGTCTAGCAGAACAAGTGCCGCCCACAGTGAAACACAAAATACTTTCCCTTTTTATAATCTACTGCCACCACAATATGGTCGCCAATGTGCATTAGCAGTGATCAGCAGACCCTTGCAGGACTTTACCCCGTAATCTGGCAGCAGTAGTAGTAGTAGTAGTAGGACCTATTGTTTTAGTCCACTATTTGTTTCTGTTTATCTTATGAATACCCGCTTGCCTACCAGCGAAGTAGGCGAGCCACACTGAGAACTGCCATGCCGCTGGCGGTCTCGTAAGTGGCCGAGAGCAACTTCCTGCGGAAGAAGCCAGCAGGACTCCACGTCGAGCCCGAGTGGACTCGAAATGCTCATGATCAGCCCTGCTCGCTCGACGAGGTCACGGCACGCCGGCCGGCACAGTCGTCCCTCTATATTCTATCGTCGAGCCGCCTCCGATGCCGCCGCCGCTCTCGAGCTCGTCTGAGACAGTTCGCCGCATTGCCCTTATTGGTTGGCCTTCGACGTCTACCTCTCCATGACTCTGTCATTCTGTCAGTCACCCTCTATATAGTATTCGGCGTGAACGCAACGAGGAGCGCCAAGTGCGCTCATTTCCGTCATCGCCTTCGCCGACACGTAAATATGTCATTACCGCGCGGGTAGCGGTATGACGTAACGGTGTCGATGTGCTCGTCGCTCTGCCCTATATACAATATATACACGGCGGTCGGTCAGTTGGACAGTCGAGAAGGCACGCAAGTCCGCGGTCCGCTCCCGGGGCCGGCGAGAATTGGGTTGGGATTTGGGGGGGGGGTGTAAAAGAAGCGCCTTGCCCCTCCTCGACGACAAGAACGTCGTGAAGTGACTTCTCAAGGACGTCAAAAAGGAGTCAGAGAGCAGAGAGGGGGGGGGGTGGGGGGCAGAACGAGCAGGAGGTTACGGCACATTGACTACAGCAGTAGCGACAATCATAACGACGACACCCGCCAGGAAGACTGGCCGGGTCAAGGGTCATCGCCCGTAGGCGACTCTTATTCACCCATCCACACTCAACACACACACACTTACGAACACACACACACATATGACAGCTATATATATCCGACGCACGCGAGACCCTGCACAAACAGGGGCATATATGATGATAGTGGTGGTGGTGATGATGTTTATGGTTATGCTTCTCGTTCTACTGCTGTTGCTGCTGATGATAATGGTGGTGGTATTCATGATTTGGATGGCAGCGGAGACGGGCGTCGTGGTGGTGGTCGTGATAATGATAACAACAACGGTGACAGCAACAGGATGGGCAGCATCTAATACTGGCTGAAGTGTTGACAGCAGAAGGCAGCGAGGCGGCGATGGCAGCGGCAGTACGGGCGGCCCTGGCAAAGTTTTACGCCGCCCCACACCCCCCCTCCCCCCCCCCGTGTCCATCGGAAGTGTCCCTTGTACAATGGCCAACAAAGCCTGGTCGTTTCATTATAACCATCAGCAGCAGCAGTAGCAGCGTAAATCGTCGCGTGTCTGTGGTGCTGCACCTACCGCTGCAGTTGCTTATGAGTCGCTGTCGTTCGTCACCTCTTTTCCCTCCTCTTTCTCTCTATGTATATAGTCGCGCCGCTTATTTCTTCTCTTCTTCCGGGCCCGTCTATCCTTTTCCCACTGTTAGAGCCCTTTCGATCGCTTCGGCCGCGTTTCGTATTTTACGAAACGCCTTGTAGTGACCCGCATCCAGCAGCTAGCAAGCAACTCGCTGTTCTGCCAGGTTGAGATTATACTCGTATGCAGAGATGCACGTACATACACACATACAGACAAACAGACAGACATGCACGCGTATATAGATATATATATATATATATATATATGTATGTGATAGAGACGCAAAACGCTCTCGCTCTCTGTATCTCTATCCAGTTCTCTTTTTTTGCCCCATTACCCCCTCTCTGTGTGCGCATAGCTTTGCTATCGCTCCATTAGCCGACCACGGCGGGCTTCGACGTCATCCGACGAAAAAATCGTGGACCGTGTGACCATAGCGTGGATGGACGCGGGGGAGGGGGAGAAGGGGGGTGGATGCCGACTGCAGACGGCAGCAGCGGCGGCGGCATACATGTATGTGCATACGTGCATATGTGCTTCGACGCTGTCTGACTGTATGAGAGGATGGTTGCCCCGTCCGGGTCCTGCCGGGACCCAGGAGCGTGCGCTGCGCGTCATGATATGCGTGACTTCGATGCTCTCGTGGCGACACCGCACCGCAACAGCGCGAACATCGCGCATAGAGACGGCGCGTGGTAGCCGGCTGCTATAACGCATCACGCTTAGCACGCCGCCAACAACAACAACAGCAACAACAACAAGTGATCATCCTTTTTCTGTTGCGTCGTCCATCCACTGCGACGACGAGCCCCTGGTGCGGCCCGTCCCCTCCGCATCGTTCGAGCGGCAGTGCGGACTCTGGCCAGCCGCCGATAGACGGACAGATCAGATATACAATGTAAGTATGTACGATATACCCCATGTACAAGGAAAGAGACACGCCTGCAGGAGAAGGAGATAGAAAGAGAGAGGAGAGGGAGGAGAGGGAGAGAGATAGGGGGGGAGGGAGCGGGAGGGAGAAGGAGAGAGAGGGGAGAGAGAGACGTACAAGACGATACAACGAGCTGCAGTGGAACGAACTCTGGTGGCGACTACAATGATCAGGATGATCGCCGTTGTTGCCACTCTCGTTGTTGATCATTGTTATTCGTTAAGGACAGCGTGCTGCTGTTATTGCTGTCATCATCATCATCATCATCACCATTGTTGTTTGTTGTTGTTGTTGTTGCTGTCATGTAGGCGTATTGCGTCTGTCTGGCACGCTTTGCCTATCGCTAGTGTATACCCGGTCGTTTCGCCGCTTCTGCTCATGTTGCGGTTGTCACTCCGTCGGGTAGATCCCCAACCTCAACCGGAAAGTGTGGCCTGTTGTAGTTGCTGTTGCCGTTGGTGGGGTGAGATGAGGGTTGTTGGGGTGGTGGTGATGATGCTGATGGCGACACCGACGACAGTGAGCAAAATGAGTGACTCGCAACATCTGTGCCAATGGTTGTGCTGTGTATACTCTGCTGGCAGATACAAGCCGCATGGCCGCATCTCTGGCGAAAATATGACAACGGCTGTCCTGTATCCTGTAGTAGTCGTAGTTTGCGGGGGGTGGGGGGAGGGGTACACATCCATGCTGTGGCCATAGTCGTAGCAGTAGTGGCACAGGACGACACTCACATGGGCCATTTAGAGGAATGATTCGAAGGGAAAACGGATAGACGTCTCGGGGGGGGGGGGGGTTCGAGAACGAAGCGACGACGAAGGCAGTATAATACAGACAGAAGAGGGATAGAGAAATAGAGAGGGCGAGGGAGACAAAGATAAGGATGAAAGTTAGAGAGTGGGAGGGAGCTCCGAGAGAGAGGGGAAGAGAAGTAGAGGGCGTACGAGCAGGGAGGAGGGAGATTGTAGCGCTCGCTGCCAGCCAAACATAGACAGCTCGAGAAAGAGACAGTCCGTTAATTACAAACATTTATCAAGCATAACCTAGGTGACGTGTGACCAAGCGAGCTGGCGGACGTGCAAAAGAAATTAAAAAAAAAACGCTGTGGACTCATGACCATGGCGCCATTGCTGCTTGCTAGATAGAAACGTACGACTCTAGTAGTAGTAGTAGTAGTAGTAGTACCTAAACGCCTAAATGAACAACGAAGCATTAAAGCTAACACCAGTATGATATATAGTTTGACGCCACGGACAATTATGGAAAATTCTACTCTTTTTTTCTGCGCTCTGCCTCACTTGTAACCTGTACTATATACATACATATACATACATATAGGTAGTATGTGCGATTTATGTTCGTTCGTACCTTACATTTTGTAAGAAGTCGTTAACCAGACACCTTGAACACACTTTCAAGTTTAGAATTGTTTTCTTTAACCCTACATACGGCGTAGGTTATCGTGTATGTCTAGTGGCCTGAACAGTAGTAAGTTAAGTGTTAGCGTTAAGTAAGTGACATATCCAAGGTCTGGGCGGAATTCGGAAAATATTATGCTCTTGCACTCTACCACTATTACGATGCACGGCGTAGTTGTTTTATGTCATCAAAAATCTTTAGTATCCTCATACACCTACGCAGTATTGCCGCTTAATCCAATTTTAATCTAATTGCATGCATTGAACGTTCTCCTAAAACGCCTTTTACGTGTTTTTAACAAGACGCCTACATTTGCTTGGTCTACATACTTGTTTATTCAAGCCACAAGGCAGTAGTAAAATATGAATAATCTGTAATAATTACTATATATATATATATATATATATATATATATATATATATAACGTTATGAAGCTAATTAATGGCTCATAATAACTAACGCCGTTAATGTCCAAACACTGTCACAATAAAGCCATAAACTAAAATCGGTGCCAATCGGAGTTTTGGGTTCGCCATTAAATGATTTCTCAGAGTTAATATATATTTTGAAAATAATAGGAACACGATATATAATATATATTATATATATAGATATAATATATATATATATATATTTATAAAATATATATATATTTATATATATATGCATGCGATACTGTGCGCCATCAGAGAATACGAAAAAACTACGGATCGCCGCAAACGATGATGACGGTTTTGGTGAATATTCGAAAAGTTGAAAACGGCCCAATCTAAGGCCACGTAATGGGTGGGGGAACGCGCACGCCTGGTTAACTGCTTCCTGCACGGTCCGTTGCGCGCCAAAATGCATCCATCTAGCGATGGCCGCACCATCCGCCGCGTGTGACGCGCTTTGCCGGGCGACTGAACGGGCGATAGAACGCCACCAGCGCGGCTAACCCGACGTCGAACCCAGCGTCGGCGGCACACAGCAAAGCACACGACGGACGGGAAGGTATCGAAATCCAATATTGGATGATCGACAGTTGGGCCGACCCCCGTAGCCGAAACAGCGACCGGGCCCGTTGGTCAAAGCGGGGGCGATGTGCTTGCTACACCTTGCATACCACCACCGTGCGGCTAGCGGGGGTCGGGGGGTTGGGGGGGAGAAAGCGGCGTGCTGCACGTGCGTTTGCAAAACGGCTGCTCAAAGAAGGACAACATACACTCACTAAAAGCGAAGCGAAGCGACGCAGCAGAGATCGAACGCAGTAAGATGAGGGCAGACGAGGAAGAAGAGCAATACAGAATGAGAAGATAAACAACAACAACAACAACAGCAACAACAGCAACAACAACAACGCAAACAAAATACAGAGGAGCCGTTACGGCGATGGGTGTGCGTGTTTTCTGCCGTTGCCGGTATTGCCCTGCGGGCATCTACTGCGCCCTATCGACGCTAACTCCCAAAAAGCTATTAACGAACGCACGTGTATGTTGCACGCGTACGTATAGCCGCGTTGTAGGTATATATATATATATATATATATATATATATATATATATTATATATATATATATATATATAAACACGGTGCTTCAAAACAATATGTACTTTTTTTTAAGATTTGGTAGAGCTCGGCAATAAAATAATTTTTCCCCTCAATGGAAGAAGGTGGCGGAAGCGTCTTGTTTAGTAGAGAGGATAAAATTAATAAAAGTAGTTATTCTGCCTTTTTTCTCCTACATAGCAAAATATATGTTTGTGGGAAAACCAGTCGACGCATGAAGGAACCGATCATACCAAGCGTGTCCGGTATTATGCACAATGGAAAGACACTTCGCTAACTTGCATAGCGAAAAGTGGATAGCCAGATTAAGGAAGCTCATAAAAAGTTGATATGTTGTTATGTCTTACGTTAACGCGTTTACGTGAAAAATCGCAATTTTTTTTAATTACTACCAAAAACGTACGCCCAAAAGACTACTCTCAGGCATATACGATGTTTTGGAGCACTGGACTTAGAATAAATGATTGCGGTACTCCTGCCGTGACATTTTGACGGCTACGAACCTACGGGCATCTAGTTAGGAAGCTTTAATTCTACGATTGGGTGAGAAGCCTTTTTGTTCGGGCGCCTTTTAAATTTCATAACTTTCTCCCGGTGGCTAACAGACATATAGACCAGTAGACTGTGGGCCACGGTCTTAACATTTAGGTATAAGCATAAGAGCGCCTTCTTTGATAGGGTCGTATATCTCGCTTTTTTTTTCTCAGCGTTTCGAGTAGGTCTTTTACCAGGTCCGGCCATCTATGTGCAAAAATTCTTAAGACCTCGAGAGGGACCCCTCCCAAGTCTTTCCTAGGGGCGAGCTGGCCAAACGATCCCGTCATTAACGTCACCTCTAGTATGACTTCTGACCAAACGTGTAGGCCGGTGTCCTTCCTCTTTAGTCCGGAAAGTGGAGAGTCACCTCCCTATAAAGATTATCGGGCAAAAGTCTCTGGGAGATCCCGTTACTCGTTATCTCGTTAATCTCGTTAATCCATTCATGCATGCGCGTCACTAATTAGATGACGAGGCATTTGGCTACACTTTGATCCTTTTGGCTAAGATCAAAGTGTAGCCAAATGCCTCGCTACACTTTGATCTTAGCCAAAAGGATCTCTGTGGGCACTCTGTCGCCAGTAACATTCACATATTGTGTTTATTCGGAACCTCCCTAGATAGCCGTTGTGCCCACACGTCATCGATGTTTCGAGCGAAAATGATCTGGCTATAGCTACATATCTTTTTCCGGCCACAGTCGACTCTTTACTTCCCTTCGCCTGCAGCCGGAATGGTTCTTTTGATATCTTCTTCTGTTAGCACGTTTCCACTGGGGTTTTCTCTCCTTGCGTTCAATGGCCTTGGCCAGCCGGCCATCCTCTCCTCCAACACCCGTCTGCCTTACTGACAAAGTATCGCGGGGCCGGTTCCGTGCACTGCCGGACTATGTGTCTTGGGCGCCTGAATCAATAGTATACTCTGAGCGCTGCCTCCTCGGCCCCGCAGTCTAATGCACCGGAGCAGGTCCCTTGATACTTAAAGCATATAATCCAGTAGTTTGTACGGCAAAGTTTACCGCCAGTGGTAATGACCTTGCGGGCCCGCAGTTCTCTTGTCTTCGGCGACACCTCCACCAGAAGGTACCACGTCTCGAACTGTCCCAGATGGAGCCTGCTCACTCTGATCCTTTATGGCCTCGGAAGCTCTAATGTGTTGCGCGGGTTGTTCTAGATATTCACCTCATCCGCTCTATCTATGCCACATGGAACGGGGTGACGCGAACGTCCATGTATACAGTTTATCCATGTCCCTGATGATTAATTTGTGTCCTATCTTTCCCGGCCCTGTTCTTGGTCTCCTCAAGCCGCAGGAAGAGGTCCCCATTTCATCCGCTCTGTGAATCTCCTAAGCTAGCCCTTTGGCCCCGCTTCGCGGTTAATGTGTGTCCGGATGCTCTGGAAAGTTTTGGCGAACGTGTTGCTCTTACTAACTTTCGAACTGCCGTAGGCGGGACTTGGCTTACGAGACACAGTAATATTAGCACCCCCTGCAATAGTTGCCGCCGCCCATCATGTCTTCGTTAGGGTCAACGACATTTTCGACGAGACCGCTCAGGCCGAATTTCTGCAAAACATGCGAGCGATTGGTTGCACGTCCTACCCAATGCATTATTAGGAGCCTTAATAATTGATGATTCCATTGCAATAATATGTGTTAGTCTCAGGCTGAGTATGTCGCTCGTTCGTTCTCACATGTACCGCTGTGGGGAACCGGTGAGTCTCAGAGCTCACCAAGCTTTATAATGCACCTTCAGTGAAAGCCGTCGACGACGCCACGCGGTTACTAATGATGACCTAGAAAGGGCCCTGGCAACGGCAGGCCACCCAATCATGCTGAAATCTACTGCACGAGCCAGGAACAACAATAAGCGTCCCGACGAGATAACCATCATCTTTTTTGAGTGAAGCCGGGCCTTTGTTTGAGACGCGATTGTAACCGACTCATCTCCTCACTTACTGGTCGGCTTCGTTGCACCCTAGCTGAGAATAATAAGACGAACAAATACGCCAAACTTTTTTTATATGGGAAGTTTGAAAAAGCTAATGCAATTCTCCTCCTCCCAGAGTTCGGAAATATGTGGCACTACTTCGAGACCCTGGAAGGGGAGACTTGTGCTCCACCGGCTCTTTTAGATCTCATCGTGCTCTCAGGTCACTAACCCGAGAAGATGCGTCTATACGTTTTAAATCCTTATGTATGATACGTGTCTATATGATCATTATTATAAAGAAAGTATAAATTAAGTATATTAACATATAGTGATATGAGACGCGTTTGTGGATTTAAAGATGCGTTGTATTTGAAACATTACAATTTAATGTTATTTGTCACTAAATATTTATTGTAGAAATTGTTCCTACTTAATTTGAGCTCAAATCTTATTTATATCCAATATTGTTTAAACGTGTAGTGCCACTCTGAGTACCCGCGTCAGTCTGCTAACAATACCAATTAAGCGTGCACGTGCTACGAAATTCGGAAAGATTCCCACGAAGGGGGGCGAGCCCGAGTGACGAGGCAAATCGCTAGCATATAATCACCGTTCTACGGAGCGCTGGGTTGCTATAGCCTCTTGCGGGGCTCCTTCATCTCGGCAATGACTCAATGGCACCTGCGTGCCATTGAGTCGTCCACGCGGCAGCATCCTCCATTATGCGATTGACAATGCCGCATGCCAATCTCCCTGCGTATCAATACGTTGAGATTCGGCGGACCTGGGCCAGGGCGGAGCAGGTCGACACCGTATGGTCATCATCGTCCGGCTACCCCGACGTGCAGTATGTGCACGTGTTGCGACACGTGCACTTCCATTTCCGTTTCCAATCTGCACCATATATGATCTGAATTAGCCGTTGCCCATTAGTACCTGGACCGAGAAGTACGTAAGTGGTGACACTGACTTGGCCCGCCACATCACCCCGTCAAAGATCCGGTCCATAAGCGGCCGGGTTCAGTAAAAGATACACCGAACTGACCAGAGCCCAAAACTGACCCAGCAGCCTTCGAGACCTTGGGATTACCGGGATTCCGCCTAACTGAGAATTACTAAGCTGGACAAACATTTAAAAATAACTACGGGGGACAAAGGAGCTGCTGCACAATGCTTACATCAGAAAATGTTCACTAGCGTCCAGCGGGACAAACGCAGTCTCATTTTTATGATCGCTCACTGGGTGATGCAGCCTAGGGTCTTTCCAAGTTGATGGTAAATACGTTACCTTAGACACACCTGTAACAAGACTTAATAACAAATAAACATTGGTGTCATTATATGTTTGCAACTTATGCTCTCTCTCTCTCTATATATATATATATATATATATATATATATACAGGTAGTTCAATAAGTTCTTAGAATGAAAACCGAGAATTTTCTAAATCATGTTTTTAAATTTTTCTTATTCGATATACTCCCCGAGAAGCTCAATACACTTTTCCCACCGAGATTTCAGAGCTTTCATACCTCTTGAGTAGAATTCCGCGTCGTTAGACTGAAAATAGGCATTGACAGCAGCCTTAACCTCTTCATTGCTGGAAAAACGCTTTCCACCGAGACTATTCTTCAAATGTCCGAAGAGGAAATAATCAGAGGGGGCCAGGTCTGGAGAATAGGAGGGTTGTTCAATAAGTTCGAACCTCAGTTGGGCCAGTTTTGCCGATGCTTGCCGGGACTTGTGTGCAGGAGCATTGCCCTGGGGAAACGGGACAACCTTCTTCTGCAAAGCGGGCGGTTTCACGATGAGTTCTTGCTAACGGCAGTCCAACAGTCTTGCATAATATTCTCCTGTGATCGTTTTACAGCTCTCAAGGTAGTCGACCAGCATTATTCTACGTTGGTCTTAAAAAACTGTAGCCATCACCTTTCCGGTCAATGCCGTTGCCCGCACCCTCTTCGAAGGTCCTTGATCAGGTGCACACCATTGGCAAGATGCTTCTTGGGTCTCGGGAGTGTAGTAATGAACCCGGCTTTCATCGACGGTCATGAATCTGCACCAAAAATCCGACAGATTGTTCGACATCTTGGCCAAATTTCGCTGTAAAGCCAAGACAGGCGCGTCTTTTTGGCCTTGGTTGAGCAAATGCGGCCCATTTTGCTCAGCTCTTTCTTTCAGTTTCGGTAAAACAACACACTAATGATGCCGCAGCCACCGTTTCCCAGATCTGGCCCCCTGTGACTTTTTCTTGTTCCCTAAACTGAAGAGGCCCATGAAAGGACGACGTTACGCTACGCTTGACGAGATAAAGACGGCATCGAAGGAGGAGCTGAACAAGATAAAAAAAATGGTTTTTTGAAGTGCTTCGAAGATTGGAAAAACCGTTGGCACAAGTGTATAATATCTCATGGGGATTACTTTGAAGGGGACAAAATAGATATTCATGAATAAATGAATAATTTTTGAAAAACACAAAAGTCGCGATCCTTTTTGAACACACCTCGTATATATATATATATATATATATTGTGATCATTTATGAATCAATTTCAATACGTTTGCACACTCGGCAGTGCTCGCCTTATGGTTATATATGGCTCCGTTTAGTTTTATGAGCAGCCGGTTTAATTCGACTGACCGCTCAGATTCTCCCACCTGCTACACAGTGTTTTTTTTCAGGTAGTTTGTGTGCAAGCTTCTCGTAGCCTGTTAGGCCGGTAAATCGTAGTGCAACAAGCAAAAACCGCTTGAGTCGATCGTTGTAGCCAAATGCTGTATTGAGGTCCTCGTGGCAATAACCATTGTAATTAAAATTTGTGAAAAGTGCTTATACAAAGCATATTTCTTGAGCGTTGTCGAGAGTGATTTTTTTGTCTCGTCGTTTGATTCATTTCATTATTCATTTGCAAACTCAATGCAATTCCGTTGAATAAACCATGTTTGGCATTGAAACAATATCGAAACCGCCAACGTAAAGCGCAGTTATTGCGCGTGGCGTATATATCACCGGTGCGCGACTTCGGATCTTCTCTCGCAGCCCTATGCAAAGTAGTGCATTCAAAATAAGTTTGTCGTATGTATTAGCTTTCGGAGTTACCAACTAAACCAAAGCAATATGTCAAGCCCGGTGGCGTGGTGCATTGCGCCTGCGCCTCGCGACCGGGGAAGACACATAGATGCGCGGGTTCGAGCCCCACCGTTGCTCATTTGTATTTATGGGGGTCCGTCTATGAAGCATTGCGAAAAGCAGTCCGTAGACGTTAAATCTTGGCTGAGGTTCACCACGAAACGTATCTTAAGCCAACGCAATATAAGCCTGATAATGTGGTTGAGGCAGACGTTGGCTTTATGGCAAAAGATTCGCAAAGATACATTTTACAAGATGGCAATACATCAACATCTAAGTAAAGTTAGACGCAGAACGAAATTTCTAAAACTGAAAAGCAAGTAAATTGTGTACTGGGTTGACTTCGTGTGCCGCTCTATTACTGCGTGAGCAGTATTCAGGATTCACGTTTTATCTTGTGCGGAGTATTAAATCTGAACTTTTCTTTTGTTTAAATAAATATACATTTTTCCAATGATTTTCTATAATATTTAATTGTACTTTTAAGGATAAATTAAAAAACATTGATTTCTGAATAATATTTACTGAAGTAAATATAAATTGTTCTCTCGACATTTCTTAGGATTAAATGGTATACCCCGACGATATTCAGACTACCCAGATTTTTTTTTAATAATTGAAATATAATTTCTAGAAGAGTTTCATGCATCAGAATTATAAGTTTTATTTATATTTAAATTGATCTTATGAGATACAATAACAATCAAACACCCTGCAACATTTAATTAATATAATAACACTTTTCATTGAATGACAATTAAATTATCCCCCAGCAAGTCATACTTTTATTACAATTATTATTTCCTAGTGATCATTCAATATTTTTTTAAATATTGTTAAAACATTAATTATATAAATATATGATAATAAATCTATTTTTAAATAAATGTTTAATAAAAAATTTATTGGAAATCACAATTTAGAAATATTATGAACTATTATACCCTTATTTATATTAATTTTATTGCTATTCTGAGTTTACGAATTCTATATTTAATAGACGAAAATTCTAAATCTAATTTAACATTAAAAATTATTAGACAATTATGATATTGAAGTTATTTAAATGAAAATCTTAATTTAAATTACGTTTTTCGTCAGCACACAATATTGCGTGTTGCTTTGCTTCGTTTAACTACTAATTTTAGAGGAAATGCCGAATAAAGAAAGTGTAACAAGTTAGAGGTACGCAGCCTGCAGAGTCGAAAATCATGGGGAAACCCTGGCTGACAGGTGGAACTATGAAGTGAGGCTATGAGGTTGGAGCGCTATTAATAGAACCAAAAACGGGTCACTGCGGTATTAGCTCTTTCATACGAGAGGCCTTTAAACCTTTCTTGTACGGGTCTTGTTAATGCTCTTACTCGTACACACTTTTTTGTCCCTAACGCGTTTGTTCGCATAGTGGAAAATTTCAATAGCATTTTTAAGCAAAAAGACGGCTCTAGATTTGAGGAGGCTTTATCGACTTGACGTGGCGTCATCACGATGTTATCACTGGAGCCATTGGTTAGGCAGACTTTTCCAATGACGTACTATCTTAGCCTGATGCGAGAGGCGTCGCATCTCGTTTAAGTGCTATACCTAAGGTGCGTAGTTCATAAGGCTTAGCTCATTGAGGCACACTTTAAATATACAGACAGTAAATAGTACAACGGCGCGCGGTGTGCAACACGCAGTTTACCAGTTACCTCTATTAAATAGCAAAAAAAAAGAGATTTATATATATATATATATATATATATATATATATATATATACAGCGGCAGATCGTCGTAAACTAAGGTGTAAGCATCGTTTCCACACGATCAAGTTTACTGTTATACAAAAAAAAACATTCAACGATCTAGCAGAGTTTGATAGGCTGACTTGGCGTGCAATATTGCTTGGCGTACCGCGTAGTTTGCCAGAACGGACAATTTAGTAATTGTGTGCTTTTCTAAGCACGTATAAAAGTTCAGGCTTTTTAGAAAAAAATTCTGTACGGTTAATCCGACAACGTTGGCTTGGTGGCGAGCGTCAGTGCATCTAATAATGCGTCGAAAGCTTAACATCTCTTGTGGATAGGTAGACGTTACAATATTATTATTGTTATGCAAAGAAGCCAAAGCGAGCTGCGTGTTCTGAACGTTGTGTGTCGCCTTTAGGCTTTGAATATACTTTATGCATGATTTGTCAACCCACTAGCTGTCACTGTTATTGTTTTGTCCATACGATGTGCTTAGCTTGTCAGAGGTGCACTATGATGGAGAACCAGTATTGAGCGCTGTTTTGTGCTCTTCTAGCTAAAAACTATACCAGGAGCTTCCGTGTATATTAAGTAGGCTTGCTTTCAACCGCTAGAGCTGACGAAATGCACCAACCTACCGGAAGTCAAGGCAAGTGGGCGTTGTTCGAAATGCAAAGACTTTCAAATCAACTTTTTCACACCCGGGAGATGGTTCCAGATAAAGGTCAGTCTCAGATTTCCTCCACGTGTGATTCAGGCAGGCTTATTATCAAGGCCTATTTATGGACATCACGGAGGCCACAAAGATGACACCCTACACGACAAAATATAAACAAATTAAAAAAAAATAGTTCCAAAGTTTTCTCTGAAGTGTAACCAACGTATATTGTGATAAATCCCTAGTAACACACCGAAAAACAAACAAAGAAACAAAAATACGCGTATATATACATATATATTTAAATATATAATCTTTATCGAGACTTCGACGCAAGCTAGTTATTCCGTACCAAATTGTATATATATATATATATATATATATAAATATATAATCTTTATCGAGACTTCGACGCAAGCTAGTTATTCCGTACCAAATTATATATATATATATATATATATATATATATATATATATATATATATACACGTAAACCTCACAGTGGCATTTAAAACAAGTACGTTAATGCATATATAAAATGATTTAGTTCTACAGGAACAGCTTCCGTAGCTTACATTATTGTGTAATGTCCTCTGGCCTGCAATCACCAAGAGAGCAGCAATAAGAATTATTATTATTATTATTATTATTTACACTGACTCTTCCTGAAACGAATTGCTGCTCTGCTGTGCGGGTGAGGCGGCTATACTGCCAGCTTCGCAGCTTCACTGGGGTCGACATCTTTCTTGCTGTTGCTGAGCCTTGCAGCACAGCCAACGTTGATGAGTAATTGTGCACCACGAGTTCGAGCGTCGAGAAGGTGCTCAGTCTATTTTGGGTCGCCAACCGCCTCGTTTACTGAATAGCGTACGCATCTAAAAGCGTCAAAACGTCGACCTCGATCCCGGCTTGCCGCTGCGTGTGTGCAAGGCCGTCTTTCTTACTCACAAGATGCTCACATTCAAGAATGCGTATGCTTTGCCGGCGTGCGGGATATCGGCCACGACGCTTGTCGTTATTGACAGCTGTTGCCTTTGACTCGACCTTGCGTCACCTTGCGACCACGAGATGAGAAGAGTGTTGGCCGAGTTGCTTCTGCACTACTTAGAGACTCACTGTCGTGCACTTTCGTTACTCATTTTGCGACGCCTTTTCGCGTAGGAACGTGATGGCGTTCCAACACGAAGGAGATACGAATAGCGCGATGATAATGACGATAGTATGGTTCCTTTCGCACCGTTGAAGCAGGACATCACCACATGAAGCTCTGTCAAATCGAACGCCCACGGTCACTTTGCTTGACAATTCGCAGCTAGCGCGAGAAGACAAGTCATACACACCCAACGAACGGGCGGTTTGCGTACGATCCCAGTTTCAGGACACCCGCGCAGCCTTAATAAGCCGTTTGCCAGCATGCAAAATAACGGCAATATAATGAAGAAGTAGCATAAACTGACTGTGTGTGTGCTCAAACTCGACGTCTAATAGCCGTTTTTCCATGAGGCAGATGCAAATGTGGGATGTGGTCTGGGCCACGATCAAAAGACGTACTGGCGAAAAACTCTAGCGTAGTAATTGGCAACTTTGTAAAATATGTATATACTTTTTAAAACTAATATTTAAGTCGTATGTCCGTATGTTGTAAGCATTATGTAAAAGAAGCCAACAGATTATACTCGTATACTTGTAGTTTCTTTTTTCCATAAGGCTAGTGCCCGTGTACGGTTTTTTCATGTTATAACTAATTTTTAATCCACTCCGGCTTTTACCTTTTTCTAAATTGGAAACCATGCAAACCAATTTAGTAATGGCCGGTCTGGGTCTTGAACCCAGTCCTCCCGAATGCAAGGCAAAGGCTTTGCCACTAAGCCATCTTGCTCGCTTATTGAAGCTGACCATATGTTAATCTAATTTTAAATTGAAATGAAACTATGTTCTAATTTTGCCTCAACTGACAACTCCATTCTCTCGCAGTGGCGCACCTGCGAAGTTATGCGATCTGTCACATCTATATAACAAATATTATTATTTCCCTGGGACTTAAGAGTAAAGAATTGGCATCAAGAAACCCCGTAACCAACGTTCTGACGTCAATCCAGCCGGGTCATCCTGGATATTGGACAAGATCAATACTTCCTGATCTTAATAAATGGTACAGCCTCAAACACGGCTCGCTTACCTACCCACTCGCGCAGCTGTTAACAGGCCATGGTGCCTGTTTTCAGCAGTACCTACACCGCATCGGTAAAACTGACTCCCCTGTATGCCGCATGTGCAACTCAGGGGAGCCGGATGATGTTAGGCACTGCTATGAGCGGTGCTCCTTCTTCGACACTGAGCGAGAGCTATTGTCCTGGAACCTACAACTGCAGAATCCCTGACATGCCAGCCCCTTGTAGAGGCGCTCCTCAAAGATCACAAATCCTGGATTCTGGTAAGAAGATTCGCACAAGGTATCTCTGAGGCGAAAATAACCGCCGCACAAAGCCGAGCAGCCTAAATGGCAAGAAGAGTGGCCAGGTGAAGTAATCTCGCGAAGACAGTACTGCGGCCACCCCCGTCAAGGGGCAAAGAGGACGACTGGATTTTAGTGGGTGCGAGTCCCACACTACCGAGGCTTTAACAACGTTGCAACGGTGTGCATAACGCAATTTACCAGTTACTTCTATAAAAAAATACAAATATTATTAATTTCACACTTTTTTTCTGAACAATACATTTCTGTCCCTCAGTCCTTTGGAAACAAATTATGCTTTGAAAATCTAAAAAAACGAGTCATACTGAGCTAACTATAAAAAAAGCTGCATACTGCCATGCCCAGTATATATATACCCTATATGGCAGTATGCCGTTTGATAGTTAGCTCTGTATGGCTCGTTTTAAATATATATATATATATATATATATATATATATATATATGCAGACAACAATGATGAATTACTAATTGTAAGTACTCACTTAGGTAGACATAGATAGTACATGTACATACATATGTGTGCGTGTGGCTGCGTTTACCGCATAGCCGTAGCTGACAAGCTAAGTTTAGTGTTTAAAAAGCTTTTAAAGCCGCACATAATTGCTTTTAAACATCAAGAAGATTCACTTTTCATTCACTCGCCCCCCTCTGATGAGGCTCATTACTCAGAACGTTGTCATGGAACGTGTCTAACATACCAGTTGATGGAGTTGTGGAAAGAGCGTGTATGTTTGAGCTCGTATGTTTACTTCGATCGGGTGGGCACGATGCAAAGCGACCTGTGCCGCCGGTCACGGTTTGGACACGCATCAATTTCGCGCGCGCATGTTGTCGACGACCTTTACCGGGACCGGCCGGTTGTCCTACATGGCTAGGAACAAATAAATCGACGATTCTGCTTTCTGTCTTACGTGTTTTCACTTTAGTAGTGGTCGCAAAGCCTGCCAAATGCGCCCCGTCTAGCAAAGTGTTTCTTTCTAGTTTTTTTCACATAAGGATCAGAATTGTTACAGCGCAGGTGCAAGTAATGTCTATCGACGTTCATTTAGTCCACGAGTCTAAACACATCTGCAGAAGCTGCAGAACTTCTGACGTTTCTCTCGTTCTTCTCGTGCTTGTCCGCAGACTCGCTGTTAGCACTGTATGAAGTATATGCACGGTAAAGTCATTTATACATAAGGTATGGTGTGGAAATATTAGTGCTTGACTTCTGAGATAAGTGTAAGCCGTTTAAGACGGAGCGGAGCTGTACGCTTAAAATGATCATTTAAAATTGACACCGCTAAACAGCTACGCGTGGCTTATAAATGGGGACCTAGGAAAGATTGAGCATTTTCCCGCGTGAAAGAATGAGACTAAAATCCGACCCACCGACGAATGCGCTTCTCTTTGTTGCAGCTTAGGGAGTAAATTCGAGTCAATTCTCCCACACACAACGCTACGAAAAAGTGGCGAACACGAGGCATATGCTAGAGGCACAACAGTCGCACCAAAAAATTGGACTGTGTACAGTTACTTTATACAACTGCCAGCAAGGACAATTTTTACAACTGCTCTTTACTCACGACAATAATGCCCCGACGATCGGCTGGCTAGGTAATGGTCGCAATGTTCTTCTCGAGAAATGAAATTGTAGTGATAGTCGGACGGGATGATTTATACTATATAATACTATACCTACCATCGCCTACCAAAGTTTTCAATGCGCCCACTAGGAAGAGCTTCAAAGCGTCTCTTAAGTGATGTTTCCTCCACCACGAAAACTAGAGCATTTGGAGTTAAGCTGAGAGAAGAAGAAGATCATAACTCCTGTACATTTACCTGATTGGGTACTCTGCGATTTTAGCCTCATCTAAAAAAAAACATATGCTATCTAAACTGAAATGATCTCAGAGACAGTGGGGATTTAATTTGAGCCCCCACCCTAAAAAACTCCAAGCCATTTGAAAAACGATGAAGCTAATTATATGTACTACTGCTAGATGCACAATATAAAGATTAAAGAAATTAAGACATTGCTGATCAAAATGTGTCGAGTGCGGGGCATATGATAGATTTTAGTCATCTAGTATAGATTTTTGGTCGTTTCACATAATTCCGCAGTTGTGAGTATCAATGTGTAGAAAACACGTTCTGTAATACGAGAAACCTTAACAAAAACCACTCGAGACTGATTCCACAGAAGTTTGATGAGCATGTGATATCCCAGAGTTTCGTGGCCACCTCGTTCGTGCGGCGTGAAGTCAATCCCTGTGGAGTTTTTTGAAGAGCAACATGTTTGTCAGTAAGCGCGCTACTATCGGCAAGTTGAAGAAAATGATTCGCCTAACAAAGCACGGCGGGCACCTTCCTGACATCACCTTCATTAAGACATATGGCATGCAAGGAACTTCTCAATAAAAATCGAGTTTTAATTTTACCTGGTCTACGTTATATTTTGTCTGTATCTAACACACCCACATGATTTTTCCTGCTCCGTGTATATATATATATATATATATATATATATCGACAAAATCATTATTCAAATTCTGTTGACGTGTAGACAATTGAATATTATTGTCGTTCTAATCTAGCAAAACGTCTCTGAAAAGTCATCCTCAGTAGTCATAATTATTAGCATGTCTGACAAAAAGAATGATCTGTCCATGCGCTTACTTTGTAGAGGCCATGTATCTCATCGTTCGGTTTATTATAGAAATACTCCGTGAGATGACCATTCCCACTTCTCATTGGTGGTTTTTATCTCTCCACATATATATGTGGATAGTATCTCGAGTATATAGAGGGGGAGAGACAGGCTCTAATAAAAACAAATGTGTATTTATATATATATATATATAGAGAGAGAGAGAGAGGAGAGAGCGACATCAATCTGCTCTGTCGAAATTTCTTTGATCGACTGTCACCTTAGAAGTACCACTGGAAGGGTTGGGCTTTTGTCTCGATGCCATAATCATGTGCCATGAAATATTCTCAGCGCACACGTCCTCTGGAGACAAGTATCGCTCAAATTAGCGCCAGGGAACACACACAACTCCACATTGTACGGTCGTGAATCTCACAAGGAGCCCATTGAGCCAGGCTCGTAGAAACACTTCACTTACTTAAGTAGTAAGAAATACATGAAACGTAGAGTTAGGTTATGTTCTACGCCAGGATTTTTAAGGCCGCACAATTCGCACTCACAAATAGGCAAGAAGCGCAATTGATTTCGGAAGTCGAGCGAAATACCTACAAATGGATCTGCCATAGTATATTTACAAAACGCTTCTTGTGCAATCGCCTCAACTAAAAGCTCAGCTGTCTCGCCGCAAGAGCTTGATTCTCACATCGCAACCAGGTTGTACTACCTAAGTATGAGTTGGCAAGTGAAAATAAATAAGTCTTGCTGGAATGTACCGCAATAATATTGACGGCATTTGAAGCTCATATAATACAGCCCTTATCCGTTTCATATATGTATATATATATATATACGGTCTTCGGTTCGTTTGACTCAATGTCAAGCCATGTGTTTACTTGAAGGCATTTCTCTCCTTTGTACGGCTTCTCTTTGGCCACTTCCGTTCTAACAGAAAGAAATCTATTTAACCGTTAAATGAGAATTCCTTTGCTCGTCTTCGTTCCAAGCTCTGGGGATTCTCCATCCGGAATCCGGGGGCTTGTTCCATGCCAGGAGTGCCGTTTGATCTTTTTTTTGTACACACGTATCTTTCCACTCCCGAGTATTTTCCCAGAAGATTCACTTTGAAGATGTTCATGACGACCGCGCAACTTTAAACTGCGTGATGTAGCTATCCTGTAGACGAAAATCAGCAGCTGTACGCCGGATGCGATTAATCGAAGACGAACGCGGGAACCTGAGTATTGTACTTGCGGCGTCGCAACAGTAGTGCTTAGCGGTAGAAGGATCATCTTAACCAAGCTTTGGCCATATAAGTAAGAATGCCATTGGAAATTATTCACAGATTCCACGTATGTCGTAATGGCTTGTTCTATATGTTCGGCTAAGTGTTTAGTATCGTTGCTTAAGTATCACGGGAATTGGCATAGAGTTATTTAAATCGACGTATATGGTAGCCGGTAGACAAAGAGCAGACGAGCTTGTGACTGCAAGAGCTATGCATATCTAAAAATTGCGGTGAATTGACGTTTTTCAACTGTATCTCGGAAAGTCGAATTTTATTCGACATGTTGATTTCAAGCTTCTTTTTTCGAAAAGTGAAGCAAATGTTGTCGTTTATAGCAAAATACCTGCCCGTAAAGAGGTCCTTGAGGACGTATGAACGTACGGTGCTATGCAGGTTAAAGTGCAGTTCCTTTATTGTTATCATACAACAGTGTCAAAGAAGCAAGTTTTTTTCAATCAATAAAACCGTCGTATCTTGGAGTGAAGTCGCCGTATCTCTTGGTGTTGTGAGCGGCTGTATGAGCCGTTCGGCGCTGGAGTTGCTACGGACGCCAGGGCAGGAGTGAATTTATGTTCCGAGCCTCTCAATCAAAGTTCGTCGTCATCCGGATCCATCGTACACTGGAGGTCGAAGTGGACCCTCTTCTGCGTGGCCAGGATCGAGGAGTCCTTCTGTCCGGGTCTCGCTTGGGCGTTCCGAGTCTCCTGTGCGCCACGAGGACAGCATGGCCGTCCGACGTTAGACGGTTGCCATGCTATCGCGGCCACGACCTTGTATCAGGTGAGAAATCTACCTGCTTTCAATCAAACAATTGATTGAATCATAATTATTAATGCACTTATGTACAATTCATTAGCAAAATGATGATAACTTATTACGTGCTACACAACATACGCAAGGCTCTACTGAAATGGTCTCGGCATAGATTTAGGTACACCGATATAACGCTGTTTAGGCATATATGTTTATTTTCAGGCTTGCAGGACAGCAAACGGAAATTTCACTATGTTTACGACGTTTTCAAGAGCACCTAGAGACGTAAGCTGGCCATATAAAATATTCGCTAGTTAAACGTGCACAGTCCAATCCAGCCTGTTCTTACGGTATTACTATCAGCATCACATTTTATTATATTTCTCTCTGCAAGGAATATGGCATAAAGAGGGGTATTTTTACATTATTGCCAAATGATCTGGACTGAGCCCGACAGCAATAAGAAGGTACTGACGCATGTGCTGCATCGCATCCGCTCATACATCGTTTAACACGCTGGCCTGCCTGGCGTACAGTCCTAAATAGGTAGAGCATATATTGACGGTGTAGTTTGCGAAGTTCCTCTAACGCCACGCCTAAACAAGGACCGTTCAGTCTTTACCCACCACGATCCAATCTCTAACAATCTCTCGAGCACAAGCCAGTGTGCATGTGCAACAAATAGCCGGCCCACAGGATACATGTAGAAACCGCATGCTCTTCTAGAGATAAAGTAACCCGAATCAGAGAGACATGCCGCACGACTGGCTATCCTAGAATTAAAAACATTTTGTAAGGAGGTTGTTTTTAATTCTAGACTATTCTCCGTCCCCTACGGGCTTGGAACTTAATCTGAGGTATATCTTGAATGCGCCGAGGGCCGGACATGTTAAGATATCTAGGGTTTCCCCAACAGTACTTGTGGCAGCAGCATGGCCGATGACTCTCAGCAGCGGTATGGTTTATCATCTATTCTCAATGAGCATCGCTCAAAGAAAATTCGATCAACAACAGGGATCGAACCGGCGACACCCCGGTAGATGACAGCCATGACTAGCGCACTAGTCCCCTAGACCACGCCGCCACGATGGCGGCGTGGTCTAGGTCTCCTGGTCACCAAGAATAGATACATCTCGACCGACAGATAACTGGTTGGGTTAATTTCGGTTGGACCGTTTGCCGGTAATCGCAGGACGAGCGTAGGCTTTGGTAAGACGTAAGGCGATGTAGCCGCAGTCGAGGCTGACTCGTTACATTTATGGGGCGTTTTGCAAACATTTTGCTAGGACCAGAATTTAAATAGATAGCGCAGATTATAGAATATTGAAGGCAGGCGCATAAGAAAAGCATTGCAAATCTGAGACTTCTGGGCCGTTGCCATATAGCTGAGCCGTTTCTTGTCACAGCAGTAGGTACGAGAAGAAGCGGGTTTACTGGCAAACACCTTGCTCTTCAGGAAAAACCCACAGAAAAGATCCAAGGGCGTCAGACATTCTAAACTAAACGAACTGTCGCAGTGAAGCTCAATAAGCTCCACTCTCTGAGAGATGTCCATAGTAAAATTGTATAGAACGACAATGTTTACAAACGCCATGCCGTCAGCGCCTCCATTCTAAAATAGCCAACAGTTTCAACTATACTATTCTGTTATAATATTACACGCTTAGAATAAAGCATGAAAATTGCAACAGATTAACCAGTAACGCGATGAATGGAAGAGTGCATACGTACATTCGATTTTACCGCTATCATGACATAGATATTTTTAGATAAATGCAGATAACCTAGCGTTCTGCCGTGGGCTCACTTTTTTTTATAATATGATGAAAAAATTGATTACATTTTTACTTGCGTACGCAATTAGTAATGCCCGCCAGCATGGCAAATACAAAACACAGGAGATTATACTCCATAGTGTTGTGGAGTACTGTGTAGTAATAGTATTATGTGCTAATCTAGTTCTAGACGTGTCCTGTAGTAGAAATTAGTCTTGCTTGATCTCGTTCATATTTACACTACTACCCTGTATCCTAGTTTACTTCTGGACGGTAGCTAAGTTTGTTAACACACTGATTTGACTATTGTCGTAAACTTTAACAGTTTAGCAACGTTTCGAATTACTAATGTGTTTTGTCGTAACTTTTAAAATATGTTTGTTATCCAGATATAGTAATCGTGGGCTGTGGTTCGCATTGTCAGAAAGCCGAGAGATCCAAATAGGGACAGCCTCTGTAGGCGTTCTAAATATATTTACTTCGAGTATTTATTACAACTGCTGTCAACTACTGCGGTTGCTTGCGTAGCATTGTGAAGATCGCTTCTTCGACGGCCCACCAGTGTTAGCTAGCCATAGGTCGAATTTCGGCCGCCGGCCAATGCGGCTAATGCACGCAAAGGCCAGAAAGCATGTAACAAAGCTTAGCATATAACGAGACGTCTCATAAAAATGTCAACGAATGCTTGAAAGATAATAACACGGACACTACAAATATCAATATAAACTTAAGGTAAAATACAACGACCATTACCACTGTACACCGTGCGATTTACCCTACAGCGAACTACAGCGTGCGGTCTTCCCTGCTGCCCTTTTCCTGTCGTCCTTTCCTCTGTTTCCATTTATTTCAACATGCTGGCGGCATTCAGTTGGTCTGGTAGTCATTTGCGGTGGACGCTTGTCGGAGCTCGCAGTTTGACTCGACGACGTGCGAAGTGGCCCCGTTATGACGGTGCGAATTAGGGTGCGCGGGCCCAGTGGCAAACGGGAGCAGCCTGGCAGCCAGATAGGGGCCGGGCCGGGCCGCGCCGCGTTCGACGAAATGCTGGTTGGTTGGTTGGGAGGTTGTGGGAGGGAACCCACGAGGAACCGACTTGCCGTGCCCTCGGAACGTAATTGAGCGTGATTACCTGTGATGGCAACCGAATGATAATTGCCACCCCATCAGCCCTATCTGCTCAAGCCCTCTGATCCCCCGACACACGCATACATTATTTGGCCGTACTGCGTCGCCTTAATCTGCGCGTGTCACATAGCGTGGCACTATGGGTATGTCTACATATAGACATATCTAGACGTGACATCGTCTATATATATGTATATATATAAATATATATATATATATATATATATATAAAATTTGTATGTATGTATATATGTACGTATATGAGTGTTGAATTGCCCCTTCTATGATAATATTTACTGATGAAGCCGCTGCTCGCACAACAAGTATTCGCGTACACGGTTGGTTGCTCTGGCGTGAAATCGTCACTGACGAACACGAATCCGATGACGAGTGAGAACCGAGGCTCGTTAAGTGGCCATACGCCACACAGCCACGCGGTCTGAAATGTCGCCAGGTGCCGTTCTGCCAGCCATCACGGAACGAAGCCTTCTCTCGACGGCCACTCTACGGTGCAGGCCAGCGGAACACATTTGCTTCTGCACTCTAACATCTGACACATGTGAATGGCTGAATGCGACGCGACGCGACACGTAACGGCTTCGCTCACTAAATTGGGTTATGGTCGCCCGTCCAGTATATGTTTACCATAAACTCTCTAGATTTCGCCAAACAACGTAACACGCGAGTACATAAACCTAGCAATCACGTAAAAGTTTCGCTATCTACTAACTACGTTTGGGGGCTTTAAGTAGAAGCTAGAAATGTCAGAGAGCCATATGCACTTAGAGCCAATATTGCCTCCTATTTAGAAATGCTATTACAGGTTTGTAGAGTGCAGTGCATACGCGTCGGATTGTACGTAAAATGTGCGCAAATTAGTTATATATATATATATATATATATATATATATATATATATATATATATATACGTAACAATTATATTTATTTCACTCAGATTGAGTATAATATACATTTCAAGATGTTTCTTCATAATACTCTATCTTCTTCACGCTTTCGGCGAGAGAAGTAGTGCAACGATGTTTTGTTCAGCGCTGTGCATCCGACTGCATGGTACTTGGCACACCTCTGCAGGCAGAACCGGCAGGTGCACAACTCGTACTCCTCGTGAAAGGCTGCGTTTGAACATACCAGGTAGTGATAACCATGCACTATGTACCTGGTGTATACGTGGCGACTGTCACATGCAGGACCAGACCAAAGGTGCACGGCATTAAAAACGTCCAAACCACCGACCTCCCGTCTGGCCTGTTCGACTTTAGCTTCCCATTCAGAAATGAAACATTCGTATGGTACTGTACGCGGCATCTTCAGCCTTAGTCGGATTGTTTCAGTAGCCGGTGGATAACCTGACATGAGATACACAAAACGGCTCCTTGCTCGAATAGACAAGCAAATCACTCGCGTCATATATAATGAGAAACACCTCTCAAGCTGGTTAAAATTCGCCAGTGTGAGGTGGTTCCACACCCTGTCAAGGCCTATACATCAGCCCCGGAACAATCTTAAGCATAAAGAGCCTCACTGCTGAGAAAACGGACAGCCTTCGGAAATTGCCTACTTCCCCGTAAAGAGAGACAAGTGCCTTCCGTACTGTTTCGTTTATATGCGCTGTGAACGTCGTTCCCGTATAATGAACCCGAAGGCCAAGATACTGGAAAGAGTTAACAAACTCCAATGGTTGGCCGCAGCAACGTATAACGTCTCTGGCAGCCAATCGACCTCCACGCCTGAATTTCATGGCTTTGGTCTTCCAGGTGTTTATCTCAAGTCTCTTCGAGACAAGGAACGCCTCTATCATAGAGGTAATGCGCTTGATGGCACCCAGGTCGCGATGAGCGACCACGATATCATCTGCATACATCACCACCACGGCTTTTTGGTACTCCTGTCGGACGTAACCGACGAGGTCAGCAAGGAGAAGTGTAAACGAGACGCAGCTCAGCGGGACTCCTTGCGGAGTTCCCACATTTTGCTTAATCTCCAATACACCCTGCTCACCGTCTACCAACAAGGTGTCCTCCTCAAAGAAACTTGCTATTACACTCAGGAGAGAGCCACCCACTCCTGCTCGTTGGAATGCTTTAACCAGCAGATAGCGAGGGGCTTTGTCAAAGGCCTTGACGCAGTCAATAAAGACTGCATACAGATGACCTCTGGGTTGTGCCACAGCTCGCTTGATTTCTGACTGGAGAACGTGGATTGCATCACGGATGCCTCGGCCTCTCCTAAAACCGAATTGCTCCGGTGGAAGTGCCTCTTCAGCCACGTGCTCAATCCGCCGAATCACCAACTTACAGAAAATCTTCTTCAATGTGCGTTCTGACGCCACTCCACGGTAGAGATTTGGATCCTGATGGTCATCACCATGCCTACCCTTGAACAGAAGAGAAAGCCTGGCGACATGCCAGACTTTAGGCATCCGCCCCCTCTTTATAATTTCATTAAAGAAATCACAAAGAGTTTCTGCCAAGAGAGGGAGTGACTGGATCCAATGCTCATAGCAGACCTGATCGGGCCCAGAGCTCTTTCTCTTCGGGAGTGACCGTAGGACCTGGCACACCTCCTCCACCCCGAAAGGCAGATTCATGTTGTGCTGCTCTAATGTAAGCGGATGCTGTACGATTGGAGATACGGCCGCAACGTCACGATTGAATAAAATATTAGTTAGGTGGCTCTTTACCTGTCCGTTACTAAGCGGATTCTTCGCCCTACGAGGTCGCACGATGTAAGCTGAGGGCTCTCGTTTTGCTCTTTCAAGCAGCCGTCGTTCCTCCGGCCTCGCGTGTTCCCTTTTATGATCATAGCAGAGTCTTATATAGGCCTTTCTACGCTCAAAGTAGTTCCGCCTGGCTTGCAGTGATGATGGTGCTTTGGCTCTTGCTTGGCGCAGGAGTTCGAGCACTTCAACATGGGCTAGGTAGCAGGCTCGAGAGTACCACGGGCGTGATCTCTTCTGCCATAACCTTTTCCACTTCACTGCACTTCTCATCGTCCTCTCCAGCTGGTCACAGGTGGTATCGATGTCAGGGCTTACCTCAAGACCGCCCACCGCTCTGTCCAAAAGAGATAGATTAATCCGTCTCATTGCAGACCAGCGCGGCGGATTATGTCGGTCTCGCCAAATACCGGGAACATCGACAACGGCCAACACTGGTTGGTGTTTTCGGGCCGCTTCATCGAGAACATCGAAGCTTTCAATTTCACGGCTGACAAGGTTGTGAAACAACAGGTCGATGGTGCTGCTTCCATTGTGACTTAAATATGTATAGTCTTCGCGTGCGTTTGCACAGCTTAGACCAATATTTTCCATCACCTGAAGCAGCACCTCGCCTTTATCATCGTTGGCCCCACAATCGATTCTGGCATTGAAATCACCGCCGACAATAGTTGGCATGGTCAGGTTTAACTCTGAAAGTCCAAAGCTTATCGTCTCAGCAACCTCCGCAGAATCGAATGTGGGTGGGAAATAGAATACAGCGACGTTTACCCTCCCACAGGAGAGCACCACGCAGTATCCATCTTTCCTGACGCATTGCATCTGTGGTAAGCGTTTATGTAGGTAGATAGATAACCCACCCACAGGTCTTCCCCGACCAGCCCGCAGGTAAGACAGCCAGCTGGTGAAAGCCCCGCATATCATTGATATGCAGTTCGTCCCGCTGAAATGTCTCCGTGAGGAGTGCAATGTCAACTAACTTAAACATGTCATCACGTGCAAGATCCATTGCCCCCTTAAGTCCCTCACAATTCCAGAGAAGCACTCGTAGAGGTATGTTTGCCACTACGCTTGCAGTTCTAGAACTGGTCAGTCACTTACGGGGGCTTGGACCGCCAGGCGCACTAAAACTCTCCTTAAACATCCTCTCGTAGGGGACGTCTCCAACCCAGCGACGGAACAGGCTTCCCTTTGGCCAGAATTCATTTCTGCAACAGTTAGCGTAATCTTCGTCACGCACCAGCACACAGAACACAGCATCACTACCATGTGTATGTAGCTTCCAAACTGCTTTCACAGTTATGCCCTTGCCAGTAAGCCAAGCTTGCAGCCCGACCACCGATGTCTTCTGCGCCAATCGTGCCACTCTCAAGGCGCAGATCTTCGCAGGTCTAGCATAGACTTCCAATCCGCCTATGCCATCTGTTGCACTACTACCGCGCTGCATTCGATGTTTCGTTTTGTTGTCTCGTCGCTTACGAACCACAACAAAACCATCGTCGTCTGCCTTCTCCTCCAGACGTGGGTCAGCTGGATCTGCTGTCGGCGTTGTTGTTACCGCAGCTGGTGAGGCCGCTGTACCACCACCCGGTGGTTCCATCTCCACAACAGCGCCGTTCAAGTTGCCACTGTCGTTACTCAACTCTGCAGACGCCAAGCTTCTCTTGGCGCCTGCGCGGTTGTTTTTGCTGGTCTCTCCAGCCAGCTCTCTCGTCTTTGGCTCGGTGACGTCACCTCCTTCTGTGCTGTCTGCTAGCCTGGCCCTGCTGTTTTTCCGCGTTGTCCGCGTTCCGCCGCTTTTCTCCACGTAAATTTTGTCACTTAGCGTGGAGTTCAAACCCCCTGTAAGCGTAAGGAGTGCGACAAACTGTTCCTGCGGGATTGCCTCGATTTTGGCAACCCGCTCCTGTAGTGCCGTGTGTGCTAACCACAGTTTCACAAAGTTCCACTGTAGCTCGCTCAGTCGGCCGCACAACGTACCGTGAGTTGGTTCCTGGGTTTCACAGGCTCCACACGGAGCCGAGTGCGCATCCTCGGGGAGCACGGGGTTTAGACAGCCCCCGTGGAACACTTTTGAGCAGCCTTGACTGCACACCACTAGTTGTTCACCCGTCTTTAACGGGAGCGAACACTTCGAACAACCGAAACATCGACGACTGCTATCAGACTACTGCTTATATATATATATATATATATATATGTAAGCAGTGGCATTATACAAATAAAACAGTGCAGTGCATACGCGTAGGATTGTACGTAAAGTGTGCGCAAATTAGTTATATATATATATATATATAAGCCGTGGATTACACAAATAAAACACACAAATAAGATAAGCAAAAGCAGCATCTGTACCAAATATTACGAAAATGTCTGCACGTCTCTGAAGGCATTTCTATCGACACTAGGTACGTGCGCTTCACTTTAACTAAGCTGTTTGTTGGTGTGTGTTTTGTTTGCTGAGCTGTCCGATGTATTGCCGTAAGTGTAGGATATACGCGTAATACGGGTAGATGTGAGAGCTATCGTAAGCCGTCAGCAGCCGATACCTAGCTGGATACGTTATAAATAGCTTCGTCGTGCTAGATCGGTCTCAACGAGATCCTTTAATAGGAAATACGACAATTTATGGAGCTCAGCACTTGCAATAGGACTTATGTCCTTTGGAGAAGGTCTCTACTCTGGCATATCAGTAGAGCTTATGCTAGTCGATTCATTAGTTTCTACCCAGAAGGGACTAATTGTGGGTGCTCTAGTGACAGTAGACCCTATACTGTCACTGCACATCTCTAAACGTAATTAACTATCTATTCATTTTTGTTTATTTACTTCAATTCAATTCAGACGTGGTTTATTTACGGAACTGCATACATTGACATGCTTAAGTTCTCGTTATGAAAAGTGGTACAAGGGTTTGGGAATAAAAGGAGAAAAAGAAGATACGCTTAGCATTTACACGAAACACCCTTCTTAAAAAAGAATTCTAGTATTATTGAAATATTGAACTATCGTTTGCTTCGATTTAGCCCATGGCTCGCCAGAATAGGCCCCGCGACATTTATAGTGTGTACTTAATACGATAACGCTTGTTATCTATTAATTCGTTTATTTGAACCTGATGTTTATTTTTGCCGAACTACATATGCATGTGTACAGCGTTTACCTTCACATGTATTAACACCTATGCAACGTAATTAATCGCAATCTATACTTGATAAGCTGGTGTTGCAATAAAAAAGAAAGAAAACGACCTTAAGTTCGCTTACTTAGTGTATGAACTTTGAACGACCTAAGGCAAGGAACAAATGTAGAGCATTGAACTAGAGTCATCCATGCAGCGCGCCAGACGTCGTACAGCTGCAGCGAAAACCGCTTGAGATGTAGTTAGTTCTAGACGCTAGGATATATATCGGACACATAAAAAGTCGGATAAAAACGGATTGGGGCTAAATCTCGTGGTTTTTGTGTAAATTGTAGTCTGGCTGTCACAACGGTCGGCTGAGTAGAGGAGTCAGTGGTAATGGAGTTCAGAGCAGTTAAAGAACCATTAGGACGTCGATCTTGTCGTCTCTTCGAATGAGCAAAGACCAATAACTTCGGCACTCCCTATACTACACTATCCACTTCGGGCTATCCGTTGTGCCCAAGTTGCCGCAAACATTACGCGTTTACTGGCTATTTTGCATGAGCTTCGGTGATTGTGGCTTCGAAGCTGTTCGTAGAGCTGCAGCCGATACAAACTGCCGATACTTCCAAGTGGCACCGCTAGACAAGCTACGATGTATACTATATATATATATATATATATATATATATATATATATATATATATAGACTAGTTTCCATCTGTGGCAACAATCGAGCGAAAAAATATTATTGCTAGATAAATAAGCTTTAGCAACTACCTAGCGTTTGCGGTTGCGCCGCATGTCATTATTACCGAGTATTAACGAGTATCAATTATTAACGAGTATCAATAGATAACTACAAAATAAGTAATAATATCGTATGGCACACTGCAGTGTGCAGTGATATCGCACCTGGAGTACGTCGTTGTATACGATTATGTCACACTCGCTAAGTTGTCTGTATTAAACTAAACTTATGAAAACAACAATTGCGCCTTGCCTGACTCACCTTTAACTTTCTTTTGTTGACTGCCAAAGATGAGTTCATTATCGGACATGACGTCTGACTGTCGTTAGGTTGTCGCTTTTAAAGGCAGAGGCATAATCGATAATATAAAGGCAGAGGCATAATCGATAATAACATTTGCTCTGCTTAAGCCCCACCATCTATCTGAGGTTTATTTGCCAATAGGGAATTCACCTACATCTGGTTGTTTCTCTAAGTATTTGACATTTCTAAAAGCCACCTAAAGAAAAGGACCTTGACTCTATCTAGTAGAAGCCAACCCCTAATTATGTCAACATGAGTTGTATCCCGCAGGTAGCTGTTGGTTCCACAATGGGTCTAAACAATGTCACTGCTGCAATCGAAGATAACATCTGCGGGCTTCGTATTGCCGTGCAGCCCTCGTTGCTGCTCTCATTCTGTCCTGTACATGAACTCAAAAATGCATTCTCACCATCGTAATAACAATTTCTAAATAGGAACGCTCGTTTACAAACTTAATCCTCTTTCCTGCCATTCTAGTGAATTAATAATGCCTAGTAGGCCACCTTTTCATAATTTAACCGCCAACGTTTTCTCCCAGTTTGTGATTAACCCCAATTCATTTATAAGCTACACACATCCCTACAGCTTTTCTAATTCCGTATAGGCTTCCCCATAAAAATACCATCAAATTCCATTCAAATGTCTGTGCATTATCTCGACCAGTCCTTCAAAAATCGTACAGGCAGATCTCTAAGCAGGACCGAAAATAATAAGGGTTGAAGTCCATCATTCTGAGTCACCATAGTGAACAATATTTATATATAGATAATTTATTAATGATGCCAATGGAGCGACAATTGTCTCCCGAGAACGTGTGCGCCGTAAATGTTACTCAATCTCGTAAAGAGTGGGCTGAGACCACATTAGCAGTGTGCCCCGGACGGACGCAGCATTCCCGCGTTGAACGTCGAGATCGAGACGTTGTCTCAAGAAATCTGCAGATCGCTTATCACCAGTTGCCAGGTTTAACTGCTCACCGACTCTGTGGAGAAGTTTGCGGGTGATGTTGCCTGGGCCGCCCAGGGTTTCAAATGCTAGCGGCTGAAACTCATGTGGGTACCCGATGGAAGCGTATTTGGCAAGCTTTCTTGTCTCGGCTAGACTGCCAGCGTAGCCTGCCGAGACCGCCCCGCCACCGACCATTGAGGGTGCTAATGAGTCGGTGACTGTGGCGTCCCAAACTAGCATCTTTCCCCTACTAAAGGGGTAAGGGTCATCCCATCTGGGCGCTTACCATCTACGGCGGAGAGACCTTGGGGCTCTAGAATGCAGGGGTATCCGCATGATCGAAGCGCTCGGCTGAAGGTGTCGTTAATACCGGCATGTCTGGCCCGCCGTCCGGCGCTTATGATGCACGATAAACCGTGATGCGCTAATTTGTCTACAGGTTGACCGCATCTGCATTGATGAGGAGTGACGAGGTCACAGCCAAGACGAAGTCACCATAGTTGTTTGTATTACTACTCGTGCTACCCCAACCCGGTTAACTAAATATAGTTGTTTCCGTTAAAAAGGTTACTGGTCAGTGATTCTATATTTTATTTTCTAGCTAGCTTCTCAGCAATGCCTATGTGAACTAGATTAAACGCCGCCTTAAATCCATAAAAACGCGCGTAAAGGATTTCTGGTCTTGGGCTAGTTTTTGCTATATATTTTCCGATAGTTCATTGGTCATCTAAAAACATACTTAGCGTTATGCTATTACTTCCCTAAAAACTCTATAAAAGTTGAGCTTTGTCGTTATATTCTCATCGATTATACCATTTCATTGACTGAATTATTTTCGCCAATTTTCTAGTTTCATCAATTTTTGGTCTCATACCCACTTTTCTCCCTCAAGATGTCGAAATGCCCTCTAAGTGCTGTAGCAGTTCTTCTGTTTATATGGGGCAGTGCTTACAAGCAAGCTGCGGACAATCACTTATACGAGTGTTTCGCTGTCTGGGCTACTAACTGGCGCTCCCTCCTGCGTGTTGTGTGTCTATTTAATCATTACCGTTAACCGGGTTGCCCAGTTGACTTATAACAGAAAAACACTTAGCGTGCTGTCTTGTCAATCGGTTTCTAGTCTTTGCTGTTGTATTGATTTTTGCCACTGGCACGAGGAAATATCTATCACCAGATGCTTTCTAATCTTACGAGGTGAATCTTGCTGTCAACATTTTACGTTCTTTCTATATGCGTCCGTGGCAAACAAGTATATTACTGAGGATTCCATCCTATATTTGTACGTTGGTGCATTGTCCATACTCATCACCCAACAATCAATTTCCAATAGCCATCAACTATCCCTCGTCGTGTACGTTCAGTTTACCCTATCATTGTTCCGGCTTACATAAAAGTTCCCTGCCATTGTCAACGAAACTTTTCTTGGTATTGCGTCACAGACCTAGTCCTCATTTCCGCCGATCAATTACTATAGGCTTAAGAAACGCGACGACCGTTTCCATCCTTGGGGATGAAATGGCAGTGAGATTGTCCAAACGAACTCCAAACTACGTAATAAAAAACTTTTTTTTGCAATATTTCTAGTACATATATATATATATATATATACTTCTGCTTTTTGCAGTAATAAATGGAAACCGAGCAAGATGGCTTAGTAGCAAAAGCCCTTGCCTTGCATTCGAGACCCAGACCGGCCACTCCTAAATTGGTTTTCATAGTTCCCAAATTCCATCCCAATTTAAAACAAGGTGAATGCCGGAATGGACTAATAATCGACCATGACCAAAAAAAAGGGGGAGCATAGATGTCTCAATAAAAAGAGAGGGTGCATTACCATCCAACCCCCCAATAAGTTAAAAATGTTAAAGTTAAGACACTGTCATCACAGAAAAATCGAAACACCGTCACTACCAGCACGTGGTAATGATATTCTTAGCCTACAAAATGATATGCAAACTTTTGTACTACACTACCAATTTATGGTGAATAAACTTGAAACTAATATGTATGTATACTAGTAATATTGCGAAATACTTTAGTTCAAATGGCAAATATAAAAATACTTGAATTATATTACAATTCCATAATACAACCTTAACTTCCCCCACCCATTTTATAATACTACTACTCCCCCCCGCAATTATAACAGTTTTAGGTTGGTCTCTCCCTTCTTTCTAAGGTACTTGTATACAATCTAGAGAAAGCCTTGTTTTGTTTGTAGTTGAAGGGCGTGTGATCTACAAATATCATAGATCCCAATCATGTCGAGTTAGGAAGCATTGTTAATGTTGGTTGTGTTCTGCCTCGTATCTTGCACAATAACCTTGCGAGCTTCTCGTATTGGCACTTCTAAGAGAAGTTTATTTTTGACTTTTCTTAGGCTTGCTATTTTTTTAAACTTGGAAGTGGCAAATAATAATAATAATAATAAAGGGGACATGTTTTCAAGTGCACCATTAACGGCTGACCGCACTGCATTAATTATACAGGGTGTTGTCCTTTCCAAATCAGTATCAAATAATCACACCATTCCCAATACTGTAATGAGGGCTGTCGTTTCTGCTGAATTACCTTGTGGGTCATGTAGTTAAGATTAAGGCACTGGCTAATATATTAACCCCTTTTTTACTACAGAAGTCCAAGTCTGCGTTCTGAGAAGTCGTTATAAGCCTGTATGTATGGTTTCTAGACTGGAGAAAATTACAAACGATTTATACAGACGAATATATGCATCTAGATTTGTTTTACAACACGTATATGGGTTAGGAGAAGAGTAGATTCGACTAATTGCGTTGCATGGAAACTGAAATCGAGCTAGGCGGACACTTGAGCACCAAGGTCGCGAGTTATACTTGATGTAGGTAGTACATGGGGACTTGCTCTCGCCCCTTCCAAAAATGAGGCGATACACCTGGTAGGTCGGAGGAAACACCCCGCCCTTTGTCTCAGCCTAGAAGACCTAGAAGTTTGCACTCGTCAGCAACGTAAGGTACCTCGGGGTTATCCTTGACAGGGGTCTTTGTGGTACCGAACACATGCAGCGGGTGACGAAGAAGGTAACAGAGGGAACTAATGACTTTGCACGTCTCATGCCATATACCTACGGGCCACAACAGCTGAGAAGACGTCCTTTTATATCCGCGGCCAAGTAAGTCGCCCTGTACGAAGCTCCAGCCTGGCTCACCGACATGCTAAAATTTGCGCGAAGAGGGCCTGCCTGCGTCGATTCCAGAGATTTGGGATCCTCAGGGTAATCACAGCGTACAAGACGGTTAGCGCAGAGGCAGCTCTTATTCTTGCCGAACTGATCCCGTGGGATCTGAAGGCAGTCGAGCGCCGCCGTTTCTGTTGTAACCCCGCCCCAAAAAATTACAAGGAAATGCCAGCATATTCGAACATTGGCAGGAGGAGTGGGACGGTCTACATTAGGGCCAGTCTCCGCATCCTAATTCCAAACATTAGAGGCTGGCTCAACGGACTGGGAGTTCTCCCAGCCCAATGTCCGTCCACTACGGCGATGGTCACCGAGACTCGATGACACCCCGGAACACACCGTGCTGAGATGTCCAACATAGGCGGAGCAGCGCGCATACTAATAAACATCTAAGAAACGTGACAGTGTTTAGCCTAAGTGACATTATCAATAAATTATTACGGAATGATTATTGCGTAATATCACAACTTCTATTATATGTTATATTTTCCTCTAAGAGCCTTATATTGTGCATTGTATATATTGAATATAGAATTCTTTGTGCACAATTAGCTACCCCTTAAATACAATAAAGAATCACTTGAATTGAAATCATCATCGTTCTCGAATAAAACGTTACAAGCTTAAAACTATGCTACAATAGATGACAAGGGCCACCTTCTTAATTTGCTTGCGCCTCCTCTTGGCTCCCGGGAAACACATCCGCCAGGAGCAGTAGACCTAGGCCCTTTCCCTACCTGACTGTTTGATGCCATGTGCAAGCAGTTTCCAGTCAGACCGTGGGACGTGGACATGACTGGTTTTTAGTGGGTTAGAGTCCCACACTACCGGCCCGCGCTTGCGGGGAGCTTTCCTGCTGCGATGTGCCTGAAGCAACCGCATCTTCAGATTGCTAAACTGCGCGTAATCTAAATATGTTCTTTTTTTTTCTCTTCAGATTCACCAAATTTATTTTAGTGATAGTCAGATCAGATTTGCATGCAGTAAGTTCCGAATTTACTAACGAAAGTTCATGGTTTTGCTGAGGCGCAATAAGCATTAGATCAGCTATGCGCTTTAGAACAGGCATGACTGCCAGCAGGGGCTTTCAGTCTGCAGTTTGTGCATAGATTTGTTGCGATAGCATAGCAGACAAGGCGGGGGCTTGACATGCAGTATAAAATATCGATTCGCAGCGAAGTGAGCAATAGGAAAGCGCAGTGTTTCCATTGCATGTTGCAAATGAAGCAGTATTTGAACATGGTTTGCGCGCCTAGACAAGGGTCTCAGGAAGACTCTATTCCGTTTAGACACGTATGTACACGGAGGACCACAATACCACAAGTAAAATGGAAGAAAAACTGACTTGGTTTAAGAAACTGTAGTTCTTTACAATTATGAGCTTTCTTAGTTGCTTCGCTTGTACCATGGCCGCTAGGGGAAATTGAGGCTGCGATACAAGCATAGCTTAGCTGCGAACGTGGTAAAAGGTTGGTGGGACTACATCAAGCCCTGTAAACCTTTATAAGACGACAAACCGAACCGCATCACTGACAGCTCCAAAATGCGTTAAATCATCCTCCTTTGCAGGATGCAGGCAAGTTGAGCGACTGCTTCTCTTGTCGTTTTGTTGGCGTTTCGGTGCACCGGTTTGATCAGCAGCGTCAAGTCGCGTCTGACTCACAAGATATTGAATGTCTACAGGCGGACGCAGGCCAGGCTGTATTTGACGTGATAATAGTAACACTAGTATGGGAAATAACGGGCACGGTGATGGCAACGTCGAGAGTAATGTTTTTTTATTAAATTCAAAAGGAGAACATATTTCTAGGCACGCTGTGCAAGACTACATGCCTGCTGGTAGCTCGACAGCTACCAGGATTCTAGGGCCTTTGTATTGGCCTGCTAAAACCCTTATACATCTCGCCATGACTGCGTCTTTTAGGTGAAACTAATAAGGCTTACAGTTATTGGGGCGAGAACGGCAACCGTTTGATCGACCGCCGCTAAGGTCACACCCACCATGTCTTCGAGAGCTTCGCCAACCGCGTCGTTCACAGTGAAATCGACGGCGCGCCATCGCACTGCCTCGCCATGCCATTATGATACCTGTTATTGCGTATGCAGGTTTACTTCACTGCTCTCGAGACTCCAACGTACGTTCTACTACGAGACCTGCTAGTGCTAAATCATCTCCGAGCAAGCCACCTCGTGGTGTTCCAGCTCCATGCCGGGCAGTCGAACATTACATTATGTTCCGCGATGGTGATTCTAGCTGATGGCTGGTGGTGACAACTGTGGGTGAGGGTTACGTGAGGAGGTTGTCTAACCATGATGACGCGATTTTTTTAATGTATTTCTTCTATGACAATTCACGTTTAACATAACGTTTTAACTAAAATTTGCTCCAACGGGACGAAGACTCCCGGAAGCAGGACGGTCAGGATACGCTCAGGATATAGCGTCCTGTCTTTGTCGCGTCTACGTTTGAAGCCCGGGGACCGGAAATATAATCTGCTTTCAGACAAAAGGTCTCGAATCGGGCAACAACGATAACAGAAAAAAGAAGACAACATTATCGGGAGAGCCAAAAAATCGCGTCCAGGTCATATCAAAACATGAACATCAACAGTAGTAAAGAACGGCTATTGTAACAGCGGTAATAAAAGTAACAACCTCACAACGGTGAAGCGACAGGAACAACAGGATAACGACATAAGATAGGACAGCGATATCGCTTAGAGTAACAATAGCAAAGATAACACCAATGGCGTAATACGAAAATGTAGACGTTATAATGCGCAATTATATGCTATATAATTTTGCTGACCGCCATGTTTGCAGAGCGTTTTTCTTCAGAGGTAAGTCGCAGCCGCGGTTTATGTCGCTGTTCATATTGTAATCATTGTGTTAGTGGTATCCTGGCGGTTTAAACATATGTTGAGACAAATTGCGCCATCCTGAGCCTTCTTTCTTGACAAAGGTCGCACCATACGCTGAGTTCGTTAGAGAGAAACCATAACGGAACGACCTTATGGGGCCGCCCAGCCTCGGCAATCACTGAACGCCATGTTTATAGATCGTTATCTTTTTTGTCATACAGATAGCTCGATATATAGCGTCTGATATAGACCATAGTTAATTAGACATATTGATAAATGTATCTGATGCAGTCAGATATAGATCTCTTGCTGAGACGGCTAAAATGGAAGAAAGGCAACACTTGCTTTGTGTGATGCGAGTGTGATGTAGAAGCTCCCCGGGTGGCGTCCGGCGTAACAGGCATGTAGCCCTTCCTCTCCAACCTTTCAGTTCTCAGAAACAGCAGGTCCTGGAAGAGGTTCGGTCAGTCATCTGCGTTCCCTGCTTGTCGTTCTACGTTCGCCATTTGACTTTTTGCTGAGTCAGCGCGATCTCTAATTCTACGTTGGCGTCTGCACTATCTTTTTTTGGCAGCCCCAGCGCTACGGCGACTGTCGCCGCCACCAGAACAGACCAACTAAGTGGTTAGTCCTTTGTGGGTCATCCCTACGCTCTCAGGAGAGCTTCTCAGCACAGCGTTCAGCCATGCACCTCAAGCGTTCGATGGGAACGATGCTATTATAGGATTTCGTTTTTTTTGTTTTTATTTAGCTTTACGGCGAGAGAGAAGCAATAGTTGTTCGTGTAATTTCGTTCGGGTAGAATCTTATGCTCCGTAATATGGTGTTTGCTCGCGTGATGGAACAGCCCGATATAACCTCTACAAGCGGAGTACAGTGGCGACAAATGGGTTCAGGTGAGACAGGTAAAACTGCTGCGACATGTGAAACGTTTAAACTAAGAGAAAGGTGCGATTAAATAAGAAGGCACACTAACCACAACCGACTACGCGCGAACATGCTGTATCCACCTGGTTGGCGGGGTTCGTTACTCTATGACTTACTTTAAAAAATAAAAGTTAACTGTCAGATATCTTGTCGGCAAGCACAGCACCGGTACAACTTTGTTAAGAGGAATACTGATAAAAAAAAAGCCGTAAATAGAAGTAACTTGCGGTGCAACGGTATAGACTTTTTTCCTTTAAGCTGTATGTTATCTAATTGCAGCAAGTACATATCTCTTTTACTCGGAGGGCGCTGGCACACGTCTGGCAACAGCACATATTATGCTCCCGATAGCAGGTATCAAGAAATCTGCGGTGTCAACTAATTACTTAACCGCTTCTCTCGTTTTTGTCTGCGCACTACAGCGCATTCAAATAAGCTTTCATGTGGCAGGATGGAAGTTTATATGGCCAACAACTGTGCACCGTTCCGTTGTTGTTAAATTGACAGATGATAAAACAACAGATGTTTACTTGTCTGTATGGCTAGAGTATATAAATGTATAGACACCTACGTAAAAATTGGTGTATTTTTGTTTAGCTGATTTTGTTGCTGACTGACCGTTTAGGTACGTATGGGTACTTGTGGAAGCCAATTAAAAAGAAGCTAGGGAATTTATTCGTGAATTTAACTGTCTATGATTAATAATACCATGCATTTTAGCTGGTTCTGCGAGCTAACGCTGATTACCTATCAGAAATCGTTTGCCCGTAACAACCAGAACCTACGTCGAGATGTTCCAAAGATATCGCTTGTTTCGCGTATTTCTAATTACGCCATCAGACATATGAATATGACAGTCGCAGATATCGCAAATATCGCAGATCGCAATAATGCGGTTTTTGGAACACGGTGTTTGTAAACACTCTCCTTATCTAATTTACCCTATAGAGTATCGAAATGTAATTAGTTGCCAATTTTCGGATGGCGTCGGGTTTTGGCCTAGTAGTTTAGCATTTATCTACTTAAGTGCAGGTACTAAATCATTAAGTGAATCTGGATAACTAAAGCCGTTAGCTAAAATTTTGGAAAAAGGACGAGTTTCTTTTGATGCAGCGGTGCTTAACATAATGTGACTAAAGCGTTACGATCAGGCGTTCCTCTCTATTAGTAGCTTTGAATTCGTCGTGGCAAATAAGGGCATGGGCAGACATGGTGGCGGTGTCAGTAAGTATATGCGTTCTACCATTAGGAGTTTGTGTTCCCCCTTTACGTAACGTTCGGATGCCAACGTGTGGGCGGTACGTACACACTTTAGACACGCACCATGTGACTTGTAGGAACACCCAACTCGATATCCTAGATGCCTTGTTGCACCTCGTTACCTTGCGTTGTTACGCAGATGCTTACGTCAACCTCATACTGCTTCCACTACCCAACGATGATCTATCGTTCTTCTCTAGGAAATTATCCTTTTTTTTGCGGATTGCATGACCAGACCCTTGTCGAGTTCGTGCACGGATCATATTGCAGTTTGAAACTGCTTAACATGTACCACTATCTAGTCCGTGGTTCTTGAAACTTTGCTGTTCGCCGACCATTGCCGGGCCATCATATTTGTTTCAGACAACGCTGGAGCTGCTGAACCGTCAAGTAAGGCGACATTCGTGGCACGTAGAATGCATAACAGGGCCGATATTGGCAAATTCCTCAGCCATATTAACAGGGCTTTTTGGTTAGCTGTATATGATGTAGGCAATGCAATTTGGTATCCGAGCCTTCGAGGAAAACCTGGCATATATTTTTTTCGATCGTGACGTTTCACGACAGTTTGTGCAAAACGCATGAATTTTGCTTCTCCTAGGGCTAATACGCTGTGCAAAATATACAATTGGCACTAACAGATCAATTCGCCGGATACAAAAGCCGCTATCTCGAAACGGTTTTAGTCGTAACCTCAAGGCTGTCCGAACGTCTAAGGAGAAAAATGACACATTACTATCACTCACCGTTTATGCCCCTGACCCCTCCAAATTTAAATTTAATGAGAATTCCGGCTCTTTAGTTTGGCTCAGCATAATGGCCGATGATACGACATTATGGCTTGGTGTGAATTATCGAAACTTGGATATCGATCCACGCCAGTCTCTCCTAGATATGGAAAAAACGTGCGGTGCGTGGGATCCACGATCCACGGCCAATTCCAAACCTATATGGTGCGGATTGAGAAATCGCAGGTGAACACGTACACCCTTTGCACGTCGGACCAGCTGGACAATACCGACCATACGGTTTCGTTCTGCTCTGCCCCGGCCTGGGTTTGCAGAAACTCGACATATTGCCACGCCAGAGTACCGGCGTGGGACGTGGTCGGTAATATTGTGTAGGATGCCGTTAGACAGGCGTTTATTTTTTGGGGCGCTATTATGCGGGAGAAGAAACACGTGAAGAATGCCCGCTACGCACGCCACGCAGAGAGTCTATTTGAAGTGTACAAAGTATTGTTGTTCCTTCCAGTGCTGGGCTATAGGATGCTTATACAATGTGTGGTAACTATGATGAGCCAGAATAATTTAGAGTGATGCACTTAGAGCTACTTTTTCCGAAAACGCCCGGTTTCTGACTTTTATATTTGTCATAACCTAACCACTGTTAATAGACTCGTGGATTACTACGTCAGCTTTTAAGAATAAAATTACATACGGAGATTTCGTGTTTCACGGTGTTTTCACTCGTTCCCGTCTCTAGTAGATTACTAAGGCGTGCAACAACTTTGTAGTACTTTTTGTGTCCTAGAAGTCCAGAGACCACGCTCTTGCGCGTCGCCTGTCAGGAATCTAGACCGCTATCCCTAAAAAAATATTAAATACTCCACTGCCTTGCATATATTTTTTAAGAACGTTAAAATAATTAATGCATACATATTGTTGACGACTTAGAAGCTTTTTGAAATTGGCGTGTTGTCGCAATGTATATGAGCATACTTGTTTGTGTATGATATGTATATAAACACTCATATATGGTCCGTGTTATGTGTATATATACATATATGTATGTATATATATATTTATATATATATATATATAAATATATATACAGGGCCATTCCTATTGTTGTGCACGCATTTCGAGGTTTGATAGAACTCGGCAAGAAAATAAGTTTTCCCTATGGAGGGAAGACGTGGAAACGTCTTGTTTAGGAGAGAGAGTGAAGTTTATAAAAGTAGTTTTTCTGCCTTTTTTTTCTACATAGTTGTGCGAAATCTCTGTTTGCGGGAGAACCAGTCAACGCATGAAGGAACCGATTACATCTGCGTGTTCGAAGGAAAATTCTGCACAACGGAAGACACTTCACTAGCTTGCGTAGCAAAAAGCTAATACCCAGATTAAGGAAAGTCATGAAAAGTCGATATTTTACGTTAACGCCTTTTCATGAAAAATCGTAAATTGTTTCTATTGCGACCAAAAATGTACGTCCTAAAGACCACTCTCACGCAATAGGAAATTTAATGCCCATTATTTTCGTATCAAGGTGATGGTGCTGCGTTACGTAGTTGTCAAGTCACTAAGCTTTTGGTAAACTGGTTCTCCCGCAAACAGAGATTTCGCACAACCATGTAGGAAAAAAAGGCAGAAAAACTACTTTTATAAACTTCACTCTCTCTCCTAAACAAGACGTTTCCACGTCTTCCCTCCATAGGGAAAACTTATTTTTTTTGCCGAGTTCTGTCAAACCTCGAAATGCGTCCACAACAATATGAATCACCCTGTATATATATATTTATATATATTTACATATACAGGTGTAATGGCATACAAATATATGAACGGCAATGATTTGGACGTAACACGCATGTATCGATTATTGCGCAACGCGATGTTATTTAGATGCTTCTACTCTTGCGCAATAAGCAGCTGAATATGTACGGTTTTGTCTGTGTTGTATGAGACCACTGCATTGATACACACCATTTTTACTCACTTTTATCAATCGCATCGTTAAACGCAGCTCCGTTGAATAAGCGTCGTTTGAAACGTCTCAAATCTGTGCTGTCTGCACGTCAGCCCTGCGCTTCAACGAACATACTCACCATAAATCACATTGTCTTGCTCTAATTGATACTCGCATTTAATACTTCGTCTTGTACTCTGACAGCTTGACACGCCTTACGATTCGCATGTCATCTGCCGATTGTTTGTCATCCACATTTCATTATGGTAATAGCGGCCATACTTATGCTTGTGGCAATGGTGGCGATGACAATGATGATGGTGATGATGATGATGATTATGTTGAAGATTATAATGAAGACGATGTTTATTATTCAGATGACTACTATTGTTACTATTGCCACAACGATAACAACGATGACAACAACAAGAACAACAACAACAACTTGTTGTTCATGACATGTCACACAAACGCAGCGATATTAGTGTTGACGGACGGTCACACCCTGCCGTGTCGTCGTTGTTGTCGTAGGTGGCCGATCAGCTGGCCCACCGCTGAAACTTGTTGTTCTGACTACGCGGAACGCTAATCGGCTTTAGCTCTCAAAGTTGGTACCGAGGAGAAATCGAGTACCGAAGAGCACATAGAGCCTTCGCCATCGTACACACAGTAGTAATAATGTTGTTGGTCGTAGTAATAATCACCATAATAACCACCATTATTGTCGCAGTTGTCGTCGCAGGCCGCACAGTGATGCGGTCGATGCAAGTGTATGTGCTGCTGTTTTTTTCTTTTTCTTCCTATTCTTTTTCTTCTCCTTCTTCTGCTTGTTCTTCACCATCATCGCCTTCTCTACATCCGCTTATGGAGGAAAAGGAGGAAGAGGTAATTCAATCGTGAAGTGCTCAGATTTTGTCGCTACAGCAAACAACAACTACTACTACTACTTTTACTACTACGCTTGCTGCGGTTGCTGATGGTGTGCTCGCATGTGTGTTCGTGATGCAGTTGCACACTGCGGTGTGCACACTACGGTGTACATACAGCTTGCAGCTATTGTGCCGTTGCCGGCTGGCCAGATATAAGCCTTCCTTTCTTCCTTCGTTTCTTCCCTACTTACTTATCTATATATTATAGCCTCGCCGTTGCTAAGCGCCTCGCCCGGAGTAGAAGATGCATGTGGTGGTAGTGGTTGGGATGGTAATGAACACCTTCTTCCCAACGTTCCAACTTATGCATGTGCTCTTCCATCTTAGTCTGTCCCCCTCTCTCTCCCTCTCTCATTCTCTCTCTATTTCTTCTTTCTCTTTCTCTCTGTACACATACTGTCATCTCGGCATGTACATACATGCCACTGTCGCTGCCTGTGCACACATTCAATCTGCCCCTTACATGCCACTCATTCTATGTCTAACCGTACCTACACGCTGTCTGTCGCTGGCTGTGTGTTCTGTACTGCCTGTTGTGTTGTTGGCCTAAAAGTAGTTTATTTTTTTAAGAAGGTTGTTTTTATTACTAGACTATCCACAGTCCCTTGCGGGCGTGGAATCACTGTGAGGCGCATGTTCCATGCATCAAGGGCCGGACATGTTGAGACATATCTAAGGTTTTCCCAACAGTCCTTGTGGCAGCTGCATGACAGCTGCTAACTCTCAGAAGCGGTACATAGTTTATCACCAATATTCTCAATGAGCTCAATCGCTCAACAAAAGTTCGACCAGCAACAAAGATCGAACCGGCAACAGCCCGGTAGATCCTAACCATGACTAGCGTACTAGCATCCCCCTAGACCAGCGTGTCACCATACTGCCTTGGCCTGATCACCCACACTGTATCTGCATGTATGCGCATTTACTGTTTCTGCTTGTACACAGAGCGTCTCTACCATATACGCATATGTCGCATTGCTACTGTGAACGCAATGTCGCCTCCTAGAAAATTGAGCGTTTCGTGGGCGTGTGGTTGTTAAAATGCGTGTTATCTGTCTGTCTGTCTGGCCGTCTGTTTGGTTATGTGACAGTGCTCAAGTCAGGTCTGACGTACCTGCCTTAAACTAGTAGAGAAAATACTAGTTAGGAGACTTCCTGCTGTGAAACAGGTCTTTCGTTCCCCAATGCGCGTACTCACGCTAACACGCTACATGTAATTACGTAGCTCAACTAATTACTAACGCACATACACACAGAAACAGCGACAACGGCAGCAGCAACAGCAGCAATATCGCCAACCTGCGTACAGCCTCTCTCTAAATGGTGAACACAACTGATAGTTTAAATTGCAAACCTATCGCTTCGCTATGACAGAGGGCCTACTTTTGAGTTGAACAGGTCAAAGCAACATCACCTCTGCTGTTGCTTGCACGTAAGAATGGCAATATTGCTATTGGACATTGTAGTCAATTGACTGCCGCTTCTTCGCTAATAGGTTGCAGGAATCGTTTGCATTGGCTACTTATTGTCACCGTTAACAGCGTGGCACTTTGCACGCCGTACGCTCGTTCCGCTCGTCAGTATGGTGCTGTCGACAATTTAATTTCGGCTGCCTTCTATAAGAATTAATCAATAGGTAGATGGATTGTAGATCTAACGACCTGGACGATCAGCAGGCGTCTTGTTGTCACATCTATTCGTACGAAACCGCACACTCACATAATTTATGGCGACATTGTTATTATTTCGGTGCAAATATGTATTCGCCGTAGATACAACACAACGGCATATATATGTATATATATATAAATATATATATATATATATATATATATATATATATATATTTGTATACGTATATATAAATATAAATATATATATGTATATATATATAAAAAATATATATATATATATATTTGTATACGTATATATAAATATAAATATATATATATATATATATCGTATCTCGTAGCGTTTGATGAATGTGGCTCATTTATCACACTGCAACTTGTTCCTGACGGGTGCGCGCACCACATTCCGGCACGTTTATTTCGTTTGTGCTGTTACCAACGTTTACTGCCGATGGCGCGGGCTTGCTTCTCCGCTCGCCCGGGGAAAGCAACGAGGCACGCTTCTCTGACGGCCGTGGCAGTCGGTCCCGCCATTGCATTCTGGCGCAGCGGAGAGACTGGGATCGGGGCAAAACTAGGCGCGAAACACCTGTCGTATTGCCCCAGCAGACTCACTCGTCGTGCGAACGGCATCGCTACTGCGAGTACTTTTACAGCTACTACTATTGCTTCAACTACTACTATTGCTACTACTTCGACTACTACTACTACTACTACTATTGCTACTACTTCTACTAGCTAAAGTCGACCACAATGATGACGGCAATAACCAGTGGACCGTGGACTCAACGGGTGCTACTGCAGCTCAGTTTGTGCCCGTCCAACCCTTAAATTACGCTCAGCCTACGCTCGACGCGGCTGAGCTCTGCGATCAGTAAAGTGGTGATGCCGCTTTGCGCGATTCCCGGTCTCTATTTTTCTATCTTTGACTATCTCTGCCTTCTTCGTCTTCTCGCTTTCGTTTCTATGAACGTCGTTTTCTGTCTGTTTAGCCATGTTCTCGTACATATAATACATAAAAAGTTGCGTAGAAGGCTTTTACGTGTTGCACGTAACGTATTCAGCCAATATCTAAATATATTCTTCTAAAATAGTCTCACCCGACCAACTACACCTATGCCACTGTTTCCTTAGTCGTTGCTCGAGGTTTGCTATTTTTAATTTAATTCTGCAAGCTTTTGATTGATGTAATGTTTTGGGAAATGTTGGAAACGGAAAAATTACAAGTGAGGAGGAAAGTGGTAAGACAGAGATCGAGGTTTTCGGCAATTATTCAAACCTAAGAAGCGAACAATGGGCCCGCGTTCAGTAGTCTTAGACAAATTTTTCTAGAGCTATAATCGTTTGCAGCGGTACTTTCACATGAGCTGTAGATAATTTGGCCATAGCAAAGAGAGATATCTGGGCAGACACATTGTCCTGGTGAAACAGCACAGTCCTTTTCTGCGTTGCAGGCCGTAATGTTATGATGCATGCGTTTTTCAGCTGGTCCAAGAGTGTTGGGTATTACCTCCTTTCCGGTCGAGATGTGCCTCTTGACACGTTTTTTATGTTACCCTGGTGGGAGGTCTTTCGCCGAGCGCAGTCCACTCCCTGGTCGAATCTTCCCGTTTTGGGGGAAGTGTTGGATCCAGATTTCGTCGGCGGTTGCGAATCCATCTCATATATTCGAAATTGCTCTCCGAAAATAACATGCGTGTCAGTTTTTGTCCAATTGTTAGCTCGTGCAGTAGCGCCTCGACTTTATTTTTACATTCATATTGTAGGTATGCAAGAACAATTCAGCCTTTTTTGCGGTAAACGCGTTGTAACACGAGGTCGGCCAATTCTTTGACCGCACGAAGCTGGCTTACTAATACAAGCAATGCTGATGCAATATTGGATGTACAGCACCATCGCTGCTCTCGTCAGCGTTCTTTAGTCAAGACCTTATCTTGAAGCATCACTGCAAAGAGTAGATTTCGGCGTTGATGTCGTAGCCTTTCATGTCCGAGGATGACGACAGATAATACACTGCGCAGTCATCGCTTATCGGCTACGATTGCCCTCTATAGTACCACCGATAACCCTTTCGCCGCCCAAATAATTTATAAACATAGTGTTTGACTGTATCTTTGTTGTTAAGTCAACTATTTAGAGCGGCGTGATTTAGGGGACTAGTGCGCTAGTCGTGATCATCATCATACTGGGGTGCCTCCGGTTCCCTCCTCGTTGTTGATCAAGTTTTTTTGAGCGATGCTTATTGAGAATAAGTGATTTACTATGTACCGCTAAGAGCCAGCGGGCATACTGCCGCAAGGACTGTTGGCGAAACCCTAGATCTCTTAATGTGTCCGGCCCTCGATGCACTGAATATATTCCACACGGCAATTCCAAGTTTGTAGGGGACGGACAATAATCTAGAATCAACCTGCTTAAAACAATTCTATTGTTGTTTTCAATTCTAGTTAAACCAATAGAGGATATTTTGGTAAACCAATAGATTTCAATTCTAGGTAAACCAATAGAGGAAATCCTCTTTTAGCTCCTTTAGAACCTCCTCCCTTTAGAACTCCTTTCAAAATCATTACAATGAACTCTTGCAATCATTTCCCATACATTTTCTATGTCTGATAGTGTCCCCGATCCCTGCCCGCCGATATCGGATTCTCTTGCGAGCAGGAAACCCTTTTCAACTCTACAATTTTACCCTTTTTTCTAAACAGAACATTTCTACCTCCTAGTACAGAAAATCGTCTATTTTAATGGGTTCCACGAATCTCTCAAATGTGGCCTAAGCATTCAGAGACACACTGTATATACATATACTCGTATATCTAGTCTGATAAGCACGCAAAAGACGCCCGCACGTCTCAATAAACCATCTCAATCAGAGTGGCAAACCGTGGCGCCGTACAAACATGTCGGGTGGGTGCTCCTCTCGCACTAAGGCAACGACCACTGCATTTACAAGCCTAACTGTGGCCGGGCAACGCAGCTGCAGCAGGCTCAGCTCGACTGCGCGACCCAGTAGGGTAATAATAAAACAACATCGTTGCTATTGTTGCTGGTACTCTATGCGGCGTTTACCTCTGTTACAACTACGCTCTCTACCATTACTGTTTCAGCGACGTTAACTGTGACCGGTGAGGCCCTAATCAGGTGCTTGGCGTAGTCATTTCTCATAGGTCCTTTGACTGTCGTCACGTCTGACGCGATAACGTCGTTTCTTGCACAGAGAAGGTTTTCGGTTCTTTTTTTGGTTTGGGCCGGTTTCATTTCTCAGAACCTCGTTGTTTTCTGACCATCGAGGCTTTCGTGCTCTGTAAGATAGAGCCCTATTGCATTCCAGGACCACGTGCTTTATCTAGTCTCCATGACACGTGAGCTCAGTGAACACAAATGTTCGAGTTTTGGCAAGACAATGTTTGCATGAAGCAGCAGTTTGTTATCCTAGATTTTTGTTGAAAATGACAAAGATAGATGTTAATTGAGAGGACAAAATATGGTGCTCTTGTTATGTATTCCAAACTATACAAGGAAGAAACTTGATGAGCAGCTTTGTGTACTACCGTAATACCTTCGGCAGATTAGCACGTGCCTCGAAACGTTACTACTCTTGAAATTATCTAGCCAAGAGTTGGCTATTTAAGGTTGGCGCTATAGGTTTAGTTTCTATGGCTTTCAGGTTCCACGCTAAATGGTATATACGGCAGCCATTGTGGCTCTGGTCGGGACATTATGAAAGAGCCATATGTCAAGCTGGTGTTAAATTGCAAAGTGGCAGATGGGAAAGACGTCTCCTGAATAACGTGCAAGAGGGAGTTGCGGGTACCTGACCTTCATGTCACCCGAGGAAGCACGGGTTGACTTGAGTTTATAACTTTAGCCACCTCTTAATGCGAGTGAGTGTATCCAGCATACTTTAGGACAGGCAAATCTAACATGTCATCATTGTTTTCACAAAAGAGGTTTAAATAAAGAGGTATGGTGTGTATGTTAAACAGTACCTAAGAAAGAGCAAGCTCTGCATTAAATATTTAAGATACTAAAGTTACGTTAAGCGGTCCTAAACTACTAGCAAAAAATGATCAGAAGTCAAACTCTGAAACGTCATCTAGTACCGACGTTACGATTAAAATTACCATTCCTATTAAAACATAGACAACGGCGTTTATGTTATGGTTTTGTAAATATACATATTGTGTTGAATTATTAATCGGGTTTGCTAAGTATAAGTTTATGCAAAATAGTGGGTAACTTTACTTTCTGGGCTGACTCTTAGCACAGATTTAACGTCCATGGGACTGCTTTTCGCATTGCTTCATAGACGGACCCCAATAAATACAAATGTGCAATGGTGAGGCTCGAACCCGCGCACCTATGTGTCTCCTCCGTTTGCGAGGCGCAGACGAATGCACCACACCACCGGGCTCGACACGTGGGTGACCTGCTAGCAGTATACATGGTTTTGATACGAGCTATTCAGGGTCTATCACCGTATCGTAACATCAGTGTGCTAGGTGTTAAACTGTGAAAACGGTGACTTCTATCTAGGTGTACATAGGTTTTTGTTCTTAATAGGTCAATGTTGATAAACATGCAGCTATTAACTAAATTCACAAAAATATAAGCTTACTTTTATGCACCAGCGCCCAAACATAGATTGAAAAGCAGTAAATACGACCATAGTATACCAGGCCAGCATCCCTTCCCTACGGGCTTGGGATCGCCCTGTGGCATATCTTCAATGGACCGAGGGCTTGCTGAGTTATCTAGGGCTTCCCTAAGATCACTATATATATATATATATATATATATATATATATATATATATATATATATATATATATATATATATACAGCATTGGCCACAGTCGTCCATGTTTGCTTAAATTATCGCATCGACAAAACCGCGTCAGCTACGGCGCGGCATGAGCTAGTGTTATTGAGCCCACCATATTCCTGCAAACTGCTACTTTCTGATAGCGTCACATGCATGACTGCACTAGGGAGCATTGACAGGACACTCTTCACGGGTAGCGTAAACATGTTCGTGGTTAGCTGTCATTCGCGTTCTACAGAGTAACAGCTCACATTCAACAAAAGAGGCTGGCATCTCCGAGAGTTCCTGCATTTAGTTCCCTTCAAAGTGGAACGCATGCTGCCTAAACACGAAGGAAATGAAAGGCATTACGATACTTGTTGACAGTGCTAAAGCTATATTGTTCGTCCGAGAGGGAAGACGACTCGCGAGAGCTTTCAGCGGCTGTTCCGCGAAGCAGAGGCGCGACTCTTGCAGATTCTTGAGAATGGCTACGAGAACGACAGGCTACAAGTTGACTTTGAAGCACGTGAAGGGCTATCGGTGGTCCGTCAAAAATGAAATAAACATGTCCTCAGGAGAACCCTCAACTGTTTGGTCTTTGTTATTGTTGGCTACGGCGCTTATTTTTTTCAGAGGGGTGAAGAGTCGCGGGTCTTCTTTTCTTGCGCCCAGCCGGAAGTCGCGGTGGCGCACAGTAACATTTGTTGTTGCCGCCGCCTACACTATGGGAGGAAACTGCACTTCGGCAAAAACTCACATGCACAGATATTAACACTAGATCGACAAAAATGATAAACCTTGTCAAGACCTAAAACGATGTTCTGTGGCCTACCGCACGGAGGTCAGGCTTTGGCAATTCGTTTCGGTAGCTTGCTCTGTGAACCAACATTCTCTTTATAACAGAAAAAGTGCCAGTCTCCGACTATACCGCGTTGCGTCGGTACTAAAGACGCAAGCAGCGTTTCATAAAATGATGTTTTTATTACTTCATGAAAGAATTGCCACTTCCTTAGCAGGATATTGTAAACAGCATGCCCGGCTCTATTTCTACGTGACTAAAAATAGTGTATTCGATTAGGACATGACACATACACCTCTAATATACAAACGCGATCTTACGTAAGAAAGGTTAAGTTGAATAGATTAACGAAAACATATATATAATATTTTGCCTGATTTACATTTGGGGCAAGTCCATGGGGTACTTATAAAGAAAAAGCCCTTTACAAAATGTATTTCGGTATTGATAGGATATCGTAGGCAGACTTGCTAGTTGCTCGATATGAGCCATATAGCCTACTAAATGTGACAACAGAAATATGTTAGTCCCGTTCACAAGTAGGTTGCTGCTGACCCTACTCAGCATTGTGTACTAAACGAAACTCCTGAAAGCCTATCCGACACTCGAGTAATTATAGAATAACGTATTCTAAGTTGAATAAACTGCTGCCGTAGGTTATATATATATATATATATACATACCGTCTTAGTTATGCATACACATTTTAATAGTTTGTTTCATTTTGCTGCGCACTCCATTACACGATGCTTTCCATGCGTAAGCTGCGTCGCGAACGTTTGCCTTCTATGGAACGCTTACAACGTTATTATGTATGTTAATATAATGTACCACCGCTAAATTGAAAGACGGATGTATATTTATATATATATATATATATATATATATATATATATGGGTATTAGTATTCATTTATTCAATGTAATCAAGCATTCACGGTCGGAACATGACATTTGGGTCCCTGCAAACGTATATATATATATATATATATATATATTCGTGCACGGTTGTATGCTTCAAGGCAAGTCAACCGGTCAAGCCGAAACTGGTAGACGTGGTATGGACGCATAGCCCCTGGCGATAAAGACAATCAGTGAGGCAAGAGGAGAGCGAAACTGGTGTGCAGCAGCAGCAGGTGAAGCTGCTTTTCCGCAGGTACGTGGGCAGAGCTTGAACAAGCCGTGCCCGCTCCGCTTCTTCTACTCGTTTCGAAAACACATTTGATTGTGCTGAGGCTAAGGCTGTGGGCGAACACTATGGGTGATCTGTGAGGAAGGTCGGCAGCTAGTTACGTACATCGTTGTGATCGGCAATACGAGCAGCACAAGGGACACTCAGATAGACATGAGTTGTATCCTCATTTTATGTGACTGCCTAACCATAACTACGCCTTGAGACGCTTCTTAGACAAGACCACACCGACACGCAACAGCCGTGTGTCGATTTGCCATTGTGCAAGTTAGCAGGCTGCCTTCGACACTGCAGCCCCGTAGGTGGTAGCGTTAGACTATTTCTGATGCGCCTTCTTTGCACGTCGTGCGTATACACGCCGGGTCCGCCGAGCATATCTGCCGACAAGAAACAACATACCGGTAGCTAGCATAATTGATGCGCGGTCGGCGTCGTGAAATGATTGACGCCTAATAGTGCGCACAGATAGCTCTGCCCGTTTCGAACACGATTTATCTCAATGTCAATGTCGAGACGTAAGTCGTTCAGCTGGGTCGATTCTCCGCTGTCCGAGCCGTCCAGTAAAACTGATTGACGACAGACCGACTAACCTACAGACTGACCTAACTAACAGATTGTGGCAGTAGCGATGCTGCCGCACCTCTAAGGCCTCTTACAACAACTATGCCCACCTCCGGGACTGTAATGGCCAACACAGTGTCGGGAACCTGTGTATTTAACCTGCTGCTGCTTGTTACCATCACTGAATAGCACACGTGACTAGTCAGAATGGCGAAGCACGGCCAGGTAGCACAATGATAACACGAATTGTCCCGCAGTATGAAAACCGATGATACGAATGGCTACGTTGCGGTGTGTTGCGTTACCTATAGGCATCGGGGGGGCGTCGCCACTTGGGCGCCTACAAGAACGACGGCGCCCTCGCGCTTGCAGCAAGTTCCGCTCTGGGCACGCAAACGAACGATATGTGCGACAATGCGGTAGTGTATGAACAAACGTTCCGTACGAGTGACTGCGTGCGCAGCAGTGCAGCTGAGGTGAGCTTTCGGTCGTACTTCGTGAGTGTTTGTGTCGCGTGGCAGGTGGTGGTCCCAAGGTGGGGCAATATGGAACGCAATGGGGCAGAGGAGGACAAGGCGGGCACGCGCGCAATGCACGCAGCGGCACGAACAGGATCGAGAGCAAGAAATAATCGAAATAAAATATGCAGAAATTCAACGTCGGTCTAGTATCCTGTGCTCGTTGCACCATGCGAGGCGACACGCCATGCAGAGGAACAATAATAAGACGAAAATAAAGTAACGCAGGAGAAGAGGCGAGGTGGCCGAAGGGAGACTGTAGAAACAGAGGCAGCACGAGACCCAAGCTCAAAGCACCGAGCAATAACTGCATGGGTTGTGACGAGGCTGAGTCGGGTAGCAGCAGCAGCGACAGCAGGAGTAGCTGTGGTGTTTTTCAGTCGACTGTTCCTCAGAAAGGGTACGACGATACTAGATGATCTGCTTTTTGACTCGAGTATAGCAACAAAAGGACACAGGCACACGTGCAGAAAAAAAAACAGCTCGTTGGATCGCCCGTCGCCAATTCATGTCGAGGCAGTAGCATTTGCTGCTCCTGCACTGCACGTTGTCGACTGACGCGCGACCGATGAGGTCTCGACGAAAAGGCTCTCACCAACAAGCGTACGATCGTGAGATAATTCCATATCTAGAGAATTGTGATTGCCTAAAAGATCCACATATATGTATAAGCATATATTGTAACTATGCTGTGCTTCGCTTTTGTGATCAAGAAAATGCTGCATGGGCACAAGAGTAAGCAATGCATTTACTGTACAGCTGGCTAGCGCTTCCACTGTAGAATGACACCGTAATAACTAAATCTGAGTACCGGCTAAGAGACGGCTCAAGATGTTTTCCGAGTTTCCAGAATTCCACACGAGTGCACGTCTCGCTTTTTTCGTTGGAGTAGATTTACGTGCATACAATATATTGTCCAACTGCAGATAAAAGAAACGCTTAAATCAAGATGACCATGGTGCGTATCGGACAATGTCGAGGCATTGACCTAGCGACTGCAAGTTGTAACAAAGGATACTAAACATATCCTATGCTACTGACCAACTTAAATAGGGCCGTGTTCGTACAATTAACGATTTTTTTTCATTAAGGTTATTTCGGGATCACGAGCCATTACATGCATATACGTGCATCACTGTCAGCTAAGAGCGATGGGTCTTAAAAACCCACTAAACCTGCGGGTTTTAAAAATCCACTAAACCTGGATCCCTCCACCCCCCGTTTCACAATTGCCAAGCAAGCCTCAACTTCGTACGGGGCTGTTCTTCGCTCTGCGGCCCCTACGCCCGCTATTGTCAATCCAAGCGGGAGGAAGCAGGGCGCCGAGAGCATCTCGAAGGGCCAGCTGTCTTCTCCCTGACTCTTCGAAAGATGCGAGACAGGTTTTGAACGAACGCCAGACCTTCTTGGCTACATAGTGAACGTGGGACGTCTCCGTCAAGCCCGTGTTGAGTATCAGGTGTTGGTAGTTTACATCAACCCGTATCTAAATCAGGAAAACTGCCACCTTACGCCTCTTATCCTGTTGATTTCCGTCAGGCAAGGTTCCTCGGTTTTGTGTGAGGTGAGCTCCAAGCGGCGCTTTTTAACCCGAAGATAACCTATCCAGTGCAACGTTAGCAACCGCTTCCAGACTACCTCGCTATTTGCCGTGATGAGTAGTTCAAGGTTGTTGGCATACCCGGTATGTCTAGAGCATTGTCATAAGCATTGTTCCATGGTATCCGGCCAAGGACTGATCCCCGCGAGTTCCCTGCCATTACCCTGTACACGCAGCCTTCCGCTGCGAGCCATCTATTAATACGGGTAAAAATATAAATAAAAAGTATATATATATATATATATATATATATATATAAGAAGCGGTCTTCTTTTAGAGGGCGAAAAGGCCATCGGGGCCCTCCACCCGTTACTAGCGGGCATGGTTTAACAGCTAGACAGCAATGACGCCTTCTGCCAAAGGCAGTTGCATGCTACTTGTAGCTGCAAATTATTGCTTTGGAATTGCGAAGGTTCATTTGGCGCTTTACAGCTAGCACCAGAACGTTTGTTTGATGATGTGGAGATTGCACTCTTGACGGAGACTTTTATGCGGGAGGAACTGCATTATAATGAGATGCGAGGGTTTCATCTGCTAGCGAGTTTTCTAGACGGAGGGCGGGGAAGACCAGTAGGTGGACTTTCAACCTTTTTACGAGCAAGGTCACCCCGAATGCAATGTGTGTTGAGTGAGTGTTGTATGGCACTCACCTTAAGTAGTTTCAACCTTGCATTTTTTTACCTGCCACCTCCTGTTTACTGGCTTAACAAAAGCATGCGCAGCATGACAGAGGAGCAGTTGCGGCAGCACTTTACTGCTCTTCGGCTCGATGCAAACGGCCCCGCGCCTAACCCCGCTATTGAGCAACCGCTTACTCTGGGGCAGCACCACATAAATTCGCCGTTTACGGTGGAAGAAGTTGTGAAGATCTTGCGCGGGTCACGCAAGAAAAAGAGTAGTAGTTCTGATGGGATCTATTACAAACATTGGGCTGAGTCGTCCGATGTGTCAGCAGAGAAGCTGTGTAAGCTGTTTAATCAGATACTCAGCGGGGGACACATACCCCAGGTTTGGCACGAGGTCAGACTTACTCTGCTATTCAAGGGCAAAAACGGTAACAACATGGACGATCTAAATCTCTACCGGGGTATCGCGTCGAAACACACTTTCAAGAAAAAAAAAGAAAATCTTTGCCAAGTTGATCATCTTGACGTCGCCTTCAACTGTGAAGAGGGCCCTACCTCCGGAGCAATTCGGATTCAGGAAGGGTCGAGGTACACAGGACGTACTCCGGTCGGAAGTTAAACGCGTGTTGACTGTGCCCGGGGGTCACTTTTTATCGATTGTGTCAAGGTTTTCGACAAAGCTCCCTGTCACCTACTAGTCGCAATATTTAGACATGCTGGGTTTTTTTCCTACGAGTACTGTCCAGCTTCTTTGCTGAAGCTTCTTTGAAGACCGCCTTGAAGTAAGCGTAAAGGGCGGGGACACCTTGCAGCTGAGTCAAAACGGACCCTTCAAGAAAACCCTCTCAGTTGCCTGGCATTCTACTTGCTCACTGCAGACCTAGCCCGCCATGTGCGGGCGGATTTTAAAAACGCCGTCGGCGTCAGGTATGCGGATGACATAGTAGTGACCCACCGGGACCGCGGGCCATTCGTAAAATTGTTGGTGACGAAAGTTACCTTCACCGTAAACTGTGGTACCATTGGGTTACACAAAGTTGCCAGTTACAGACAAAAGTAGAAACATCATTGGGCTAGGATATTGTTTGCATTCAACTGTCACGCACAGGGGCCTTTTCCGTGATTGTTAGTCCTCCAAAGCGATGTAGTTCTATCACGAAACTACTTTTCGTTACCATATATAGGATACCGTTGTAGGGCTTGCCCAATAGTGCACTCGTGCATGCATTTTAATAGACTACGAGTGCTCCTCCTTCATTTTCGCTTTTCTCTTGTCCGGGATCAGGGTATGCACACTGAGCAGCACAAATGGGCTCACAGCAATAATAACTTCTGCGCTTTTCGCGAATGGTCATGTAATTCTCTGCTGAGTTACTTCGTAGGTCGCGTAGGTCTTTAGAGCAACTTCGTACAAAATTTATTATTTATTCAGGAGCGTTTGCGTAAGCAAGTATAGACACATATACTATTTGCATATGTGTATATATGTATAAGTATAATACTCTACAGAATATATATATATATATATATATATATGTATAAGTATAATACGCTACAGAATATATATATATATATATATATATATATGCACACAATATATTGGGTTGATCCATGAGTTTGTTCTGATTTTTCAACCGTTTTTGAAGACACATTCTTTCCAAAGCATGAATCAATGACTGTATCTACCGTCGAGACGTATCTTCATCGACTGGGGAAGAAGTAGCTATTCCTGTGCGCCTATTTCCAACCAAATATGGGCTATAAGTCCGTTCCGATTTTTCTCTAATTTTTAAAGACACATGTCATTACAACGGAAGGTTTTTATTAAATGATGTTTTTCTCACTTTGCTCAACTACCTTAGCTCAACATTCAGGTAAGTTCATGATTCCATCCCACTAGAAGGTAGCATCCTGGCTTCCAAAGTAATGGTCCTATATACGTTTTAACACATTCCAAAGAATCGAATTATTGGCCAGTAAGGAAATTTCGAAGGGACCAAAATAAACGATAATCCGAAGAAGCAAGGTCAGGACTACACGAAAGATGTGGCAAAATATCCCATCCAAATTTCAGTTCCATCATCCAATTTTCGTTTAGTTGTAACAGCTTATAATAAATCATCCTTCGCATATCACCAAAGACCTAACATCACTTTCTTTATATGGGGTCCGGGCTTGGCGATTGCTTAGGGCTCATTCCTTTTTAGGCCGCGCTTTTCTGCGAGCAGCGTTCTAATAGAGTGTCGACTTCTCATTCCCTGTCATCATAGTGCGAAGAAAAGAGCGATTCTCTTTCTTTTTTTAGAAGATGATCCCATTCTAGCACACGTTTTTTCAGTTGGCGATTGCTGTGCGCGTGCGGCCCCATACATCCAACTTGCTGACGGATCTCTTGGCATGAAGATGCCTTTGAACGGACATCTATGGTACGTCGACAATGGCCACGATCTCGGGCACCGAGAGCTGTGGGTTTCGTTCGACCACTGTTGTTACTGCGGCCGTGACCACTGTCAAAGGACGTCCCAGCCGGGCTTGGTCGTTAACGTCGAAGTCGCTGTTCCTATATCGGACAAACTATCTTGGAACTGTCCTATCTGTTACTGCTTCTTCGCCATACCCTCGACATATCTCAGTTACGACTTGGGTTGCATTCTTTCCTTTTCGGAAATAAAATAGCATTAAATGTCGAAAATGCGCATTTAACTGGGTCATCTTCACTCGAGCGTTACGGTTGCGTGAGTTAGATATTCGAACGAATTCCACGGTATAATGAAACGCAGGTCTGCTCCTACCAATGTGTAAAAAACAACCCTCTCCCAATAGTTTTCGTCCTCCCCCGGTCCGTCCAGTTTGATTGCGCACAGGGCAGCTTGAAGATCAATTATAAGAATTGTAGAGCAAAATATGTTTTTAATGGAATATATTAATTATTATTTATCTTTAATGGAATATATTAATTATTATTTATCTTTAATGGAATATATTATTATTAAGAATTGTAGAAATATATCTGTTTTTTTAATGGAACATGGTCTCTGAGAAGTCTTGTTTTGAAGTAAGAGTGAAATGCCTACAATTTGAGACACTGGTGTTGTTGTCCAACATAGAAGCACAAAATGTGCCATTGTGACACAACCAGTCATCCTATACAGAAACTAAGCGTACCATCGTGTTTGACGAATATAGAAGATACGACTTGGCCGTTTACATTAGAATTCACAAAAAATTAAGTTGTTTATACGCCTTCATGCCAAATACCTCAGAGTTATAACTCTACGACCAGGTAGGGGATACGCTACATTACAGCGCTCAAAACTAAGGCAAATAAGCAGTTTGAAGGTGATAATTTTGATACCAAACCTCTGGTAATGCGAGCCGCAGTTGCGGAGCAATTAATATTTGTCTGCGGGCATGTCGAAATTGAGTGCAAGCATAAATGACTGTGTGACGACGTTGCGGCTGTTGTGCGACCTGTCTACGGTAGTGAACCGTCAAATAAAGCAGAATTTACTCACGAACACGGCGGTGTGCTTAGTGTCTATATAGGAGGACTAGTGTATGTATATATATATATATATATATATATATATATATATATAGTTGCTTTTACATAGTTATGCAAAATCTACGTTTGCGGGAGGAACAGTTAACGCAAAAAAGAACCGATCATATAAAAAATATGAATGGTAGGCGAGCACAAGGCGAATATGCAGATTAAGGAAAGTCTTAAGGAAGATTAAAAAGTCGATAGGTTGTTATGTCTTACGTTGAAGCTTTCATGTGCAGAACCGTACAAATTTGCCATTACGACCAAAATTCACATACAAACGACAGCTAATTGTTCCCTGATGTTTTGCTATTCACAGGCAATAACAAATTTAATGCCCATCATTTTCGTAGCAAAGTGATGGTGCTGCGTTATGTAGTTGCCGAGTAGCTAAGCTTTTTCGGCAGTCATTGTTGTTACGTTTTACGTTAATGTTTTCACGTTCAGAACCGTTAAATGTTGCCTAGGCGTTTCCGCCCCCACCTTCCATTAAGAAAGATATTTGTTTGCCAAGTTCCACCAAACCACAGCATATGCACCTAGCTTTCTCATGCACCCTATGCAAGTATGCAGGCTTTCACTTTTCATTTTTCATACAATGCAGCACCATCATTTTGGTATGAAAGTGCTAGGGCATTGCCTGAGAATAATTTTCTAGGCGTAAATGTTTGGTCGTAATGGCAACATTTTACGGTTTCGCATGTGAAGCCTTCAACGTAAGACTAACAACATATAGACCTTTTATGACTTTTTTTCAATATGGCTATTTACTTTTTGTCTAGCTTGCGTCTGATGCCCCCTCCTGTGATCGAGAAAAAATATTTTCTTGCCGAGTTCTACCAAATCATAAAATATATACATACGGTTGTGGAAGATTCTTTATATATATATACGAGGTGTGTTCAAAAAGTATCGCGACTTTTGAATTTTCGCGGGTTACGTATATTCGAATTTCGATTTTTTGTGGCGTTATGTTGGTATTCATGTATCTCACTTATGCCGACAAGCTCGGCCATTTTGAATGTTCACTTAATTGTTGACAGCTGCTTTGCTTGCACGTGTTTTGGATCGTCTTCGATTTTTACCTATTCAAAAAAATGGATCAGAGAACCTGTATCAAATTTTGTGTGAAAAACGAAATTAAGTGCGCGGATGCATTCCGAATGTTGACTGTGGCATACGGAGAAGCCACCTTGGACCGAAGCAACGTTTATCGGTGGTACAAAATGTTCTCAGAAGGCCGAGAAGATGTGAACGACGAAGAGCGTGCCGGACGCCCGAGCACTTCAACAACAGACGAAAAAATTAATGAAGTGGAGAAAATGGTATTGGCCAATCGTCGAATCACCGTTAGAGAAGTTGCTGAGGACCTAAACATATCGATTGGCTCGTGCCATTCGATTTTTATCAATGATTTGGGCATGAGACGGGTCGCCGCGAAATTCGTACCAAAATTGCTCAATTGCGACCAAAAACAGCATCGCATGAACATTGCTAATGAGATGTTGGACTCTGTCCGCGACGACCCAAATTTGCTCCAGAGGGTCATAACTGGTGACGAATCGTGGGTTTATGGTTATGACGTGGAAACCAAAGCTCAATCATCTCAATGGAAGCTGCCGCACGAACCAAGACCGAAAAAAGCGCGCCAAGTTCGGTCGAATGTGAAAGTTTTGCTGACAGTTTTCTTCGATTGCAGGGGCGTGGTGCATCATGAGTTCTTGCCACAGGGTAGAACGGTCAATAAGGAATATTACCTGCAAGTTATGCGCAATTTGCGCGAAGCAATCCGCCAGAAACGCCCGGATTTGTGGAAGAACAAAAATTGGCTTTTGCACCACGATAACGCCCCTGCTCACACATCGTTGCTTGTGCGCGAGTTTTTGGCCAAAAACAACACACTAATGATGCCGCAGCCACCGTATTCCCCAGATCTGGCCCCCTGTGACTTTTTCTTGTTCCCTAAACTGAAGAGGCCCATGAAAGGACGACGTTACGCTACGCTTGACGAGATAAAGACGGCATCGAAGGAGGAGCTGAACAAGATAAAAAAAAATGGTTTTTTGAAGTGCTTCGAAGATTGGAAAAACCGTTGGCACAAGTGTATAATATCTCATGGGGATTACTTTGAAGGGGACAAAATAGATATTCATGAATAAATGAATAATTTTTGAAAAAACACAAAAGTCGCGATACTTTTTGAACACGCCTCGTATATATATATATATATATATATAGTCAACCGATATATGTATAACCTAAACAGAAATTCCATTCGTATGGGCGCACACAAACACTTGATAATATCAATATTGTTGAAATAAGAACACTAATTATGATGAATTGTATAGAATGTCTACTCCGTTCGCTATTGTTTGGAACGGAAATTCACACCACACGAAAATGGTGGTACCTAAAACTCGTTTAATTAGTAGCGCTGGCGTCATAGTGACATTTTACCAATAGAGGACGAAACGCAAATCGACAGAATAAAGCTAATTTGGCTTTAGCCAGAACCAATAGGTTTTTGTTTCGCCAAATCGCAATCGATCTTGTACAAAAATTAGGTACACAATTTGAAATGTTCTAGTCAGCGCACGCAGCTTGTTCTGTAATCCAAAACCGTCTGTCATCTTGTTAGCAATTTTAGTACATCGTATAATCTTTAAAAGTGAATTTGAAGTGAGTTTGACGTTACTATAGAACAGAGTGCCCAACGACTGTCCGATGGACAGCCATAGAGCACCCTGAAAACTACAACCTGCACTGTACCTACGCAGATAAAATATTTATACGAGTATATATAACCAAGTATAATTAATTAAGATTTGCCGGCTTATTGCTTAAAAATGTTATGCTAACATAACCTGCACTAGTAAGTGAAGTACCACCGCTGTCGCAAACAATGCTCAACCTTAACCACGCTATTACTGCTACCGCCGTTGCTGTTATGAATATGCGCTTATGAGTAGAAATATTTAGCTATGAGCACATGCGCTAATAACTCCAACTTTTTTTTATTGAACATATGTTACAACAATTTTGATTGGAACTACTTTAGTTTTACTTTGCTAAAATGAAGATTCTTCTAAGCGCTCCATTTATAATTGTTCCCTTCTAATATTGGTTTTTGGCTGCCGTTCCATCTCTTCGTCGCCTCATTCTTTCCAGCTCGTTGTCTTTCCAGCTCATTTTTTCTTCTCATTCGGATGACCTCCCATTTTTTTCTTCTAATTCGGATGACGGCCTACAATCGAAATTATCCTCGCTTGTCAGTTTTAGTCGTCGCACATGATGCATTTGGCGTCCAGAGCCTTTATTAACTACTACTACTACTACTACTAAAAACAACATTTTCAGGTTAACCTTCAGCCAAGATTTAACGTCCACGGTACAGGGTTGCTTCGCATTGCTTCGGGCCCCCATAAAAACAAATGTGCAACGGTGGGGTTCGAACCCGCGTACCTATGTATCCCCTCTGGTCGCATTTTGGCGACGATCAAGAACGTTTAAAAAAACAGCAGCACACAGCCACACAATTAACAACGGTATTCTTCGCCTAGTTGCTTGGTGTATCAGGTCAGTTGTGAGCGTTCTCCTTCTTTACTATCTAGTTCACTAAGGTTCCTTTCCCATCTAGTTTACTACGTTTACCGTTCGGCTGCCTGTGGCGTAGGCCTGTTTAAGAGGTACTTCTGCTACCATTCTGCTTGCACGAGCATTCCGCTACTGTCCAGCAGCAATGTTGTATCATGAGCTCGCGTACGACTGGAAAAAAACTAGAATAAAACTATCTACTAGCAGTTTGGCATTAGTATACTTAGTAGTCCAACACACTTGTTCGGAATGTAGGAGACTGTTAAGAGGCTATAAATTAAAACGTAATTTCGGCTCTACCCTTCCTAAATCCTTTTCGCGTGGTCATACTGAACTTATGTGTGCATGTGGGCTTTGTCCAGCAGATGATATTACAGCAGAGCAATACTCAACCAGATTCACCAGTCAAGGAAGGGTAAAAAATCCTACCCGACGTTTTAATCGACGCATAAGAATGCCTCAATTTGTTTGAAAACGAACGCTAGCCACTCAATCCATAGCTGAAAGCCATATATATATATATATATATATTCTTGGTAAAACCTCATTGTTCGTCACGGTCTCTGCACCAAAAAAAAAAAGAAAAAAAAATTATATATATATATATATACAGGGTCATTCGTATCAAAATGTGCTTCTTTCGAGGTTTGATAGAACTCGGCAAGAAAATAATTTTTCCCTATGGAGGGAAGACGCGGAAACGTTTTGCTTAGAAGTGAGGATGAAATTTATAAAAGTCGTTATTCTCTTCTTCTCCTACATTGTTGTGCAAAATCTACGTTTGCGGGAGAACCAGTTAACGCATGAAGGAACCGATTATACCGGCGTGTTCGGAGGACACTTTACTAACTTGCGTAGCAAAAAGCGAATACCCAGGTTGAGAAAAGTCATAACATATGTTATTAATTATGTCTTACGTTAACGCTCTCCAAAAGACCAGTCTCACGCAATAGCAAATTGAATGCCCACCACTTTCGTATCAAAGTGATGGTGCTGCGTTACGTAGTTGTCAACTCACTAAACTTTTTCGAGAGCTACATATATCGAACCTGAAGGCATGCATATTTGCAAAGGGCGTTGAGAATAATTTTTACTAGTAGAAGGAGGGAGCGGAAACGTCTTGGCAAATTTTTACGGTTCTGAACGTGAAAACTTGCACGTAAAACATAACAACTATGACTGTCGAAAACGCTTAGTTACTTGAAAACTACGTAACACAGCATCACCAGCGTTAGAGTGGACGTACATGTTTGGTCGCAATAAAAAAAATTATCGATTTTTCATTAAAAAAAGCGTTAACGTAACATATCGACTATTTATGACTTTTCTTAATCTGGTTGTTCGCTTATCGCTACGCAAGCTAGCTTCCGTGTGAAGAATTTTTCTCCGAACACGCCGGTATAATCGGTTCCGTCATGCGTTAACTGGTTCTCCCGCAAACGTAGAACTCGCACAACTATGTAGGAGAAAAAAAGCAGAATAACTACTTTTATAAACTTCACTCTCTCTTTCCTAAACAAGACGTTTCCGCGTCCTCCCTCCATAGGGAAAAATTATTTTTTTGCCGAGCTCTATCAAACCTCGAAAGAAGTACATTTTGATACGAATGACCCTGTATATATGTGTATATTGCCAATCCATTGCCCGACAAGGTGGGATCGTAGAACCGACCCCCTCTTGGCTAGCTAGAATTTGCGGTGCAAATATTGTTTTCTGCCACATTCGGAACTTTGTTCAAAGGTTTGCCCGATAACCGGCTTGATCGGATCCGAATTGATTGAAACCCTGTCAGTTAGACTATCCGATTAGTTGAGCCTCCAAAAAAAGATCTTCGAATTCCGAGATTCCAAACTGTTAGTGTTGCAACGGGTTCTACTTGCCCGTCAGCTAGCTCTTGTGTCAAGTCATGTGTTCGAAACAGACGTGCGTGGTCGCCTTTGTCACTCCCTGTCTGAGATAAACACAGACTGAACTCCAGGGGTTTTACCGATTTCTTACCTGCGAGCCAAAGCGCAGACGAATATCTGCTTGGCGAGATAATTCTTCCGATACGACTAAACAGTGATGTGCTACAACTACTATGTAGGTACGATCTTACACAGCGCAATACAACAAGCACTGTATAACTCAGGGCACAGTTATCGAATCTAGATGCAATAGCGGCATGGTCATTATGGCCAGCTGATTTGTGCGCTATCCGTGCGACCCAGACTTTATTTGAGTTTCTGTCTGTGAAATGACTGTCTTGTCCGTTTAGCTGAACGACAACATATAGTGAGAACAAGAAAGATACTTTCTCTCTCTCGCTTCGGAAGTTGTGGGAACACACGTTGGGCGCCTCCTTAGGGCTCCATCCGCTGGCAACGGGTCTACAAGGAGGCAGGGGTTGGTTACCCCTCTCTGGGCATATAGCTAGCTCCAAAAAGACAACCATTTGGCATACCGGCCACCCCCTTGTCGGAGGTGGCCTGGCAAGAGCCAGGCAGTACTGTCCTTGTACTTAAGACTACTTTACATAGCCTCAGATCAATTTGTCATTAAGTTGCTCGACTTGAAGAGCTCGACGTTGTGCCGCGGCTATGTTTGCCTCTGCGGATAATTCTTGCGATTCCTCTAATAATATACCAGGACGAAGAGCCCTTGAGAAGCGCCTCGGTCAGAGGATTTTTCGGCCCCAGATTCCGAGAGAGTAGGTCTTACTCAGTGTTGAAAAGGGCACAACGTTTGTAGCTGTGCCTTATGTCGCCAGCTTATCTAGGGTTGCACGTAGGGCATAGAGTTGTCAACTTTAGAGTGCGGTACAGATATTGCCGAAGCAGTCATCGCGGCAAGTTAGCAGTCGCGGGGGAGTGGGTAGGTGAGTGAACCGTGTTTCAGACTGTACTATTCTCTGAAGTCAGAAAAAAATATGCTGGACTTAGTTTCTATGCAAAGTGGTACGGCTGAATTGCTTTTCATCAGGCATCTCTTCTGCTAGTTCTTTGACTCTCAAGTCCCACAATGCTCGTTTAGAAACAACCTGTATGTCTTCGGTAGATTGCATTACTTACGCCGCATTGGTGTCTTCCTGCTAAATGCAAGCGGAACAAAAACGCTATTACATTTTGCATCAGTTGCAAAAGGTAATACGTAATTGCCTTTCACAGTAAATTCAAATTTGTGACACTTGTGTTGATTACTGTTTTATTTTTAACCTGTTGTCTTCGACCATTTATTCAAAATAAATAAATGATTTAATTTATTTGTTTAGAGAATGTTGACATCATATATAAATAGGATATGCTTTAATCCTCTTAGCACTAATAGAAAAACCATAGAAAGAAAGGTTCGGCACGGTTTGATCCAGGATCAAGGAGTTTGACTGAACCAGGATTGCGCGGACTGAGAACAGAGGATGCAGCGTCCTCAGCAATATCTTACTTCTGTGGCCGTAAAGCCCCATGATTTTCGCCTTTAACAGTGCGCGTACCCTTGGAAAAAAGACCAAAACTTTTTGTCTGCTTTGCATACCTTGGTAGATAAAAGGTATCGCCATTTGTCGCAGCCCCTCTTGGCAAGACCCCAACTAAAAACTTGGGTCAAAAACACAGTAACAGATCCAACTAGACTTCACTGTATCGCACCTTGCAATTCGCTTCGCAGTTGACTTTTTCAAGGTTCTGTCCGACTGTTCTACGTCGATGAGGACCGTATTGCGGAGCTCTCGACAACCTAATTAACGACAACTCACTCATTGACGGGTACTATCGGGAGTTCTATGACACAAGCGGCCTGGCCTTTAATCAGCGAAAGTGAGCGATGCCCACTTACACGTAAGGGCCTTTGCCAAGATGAAAAGATTTGCCGCCCGAAGAAGTTACAGCTTCTAGGAGCGCCACTGACCCTTGAGGCGGTGCGCTCGTATGTCCGCAAGACCGCAGGTTCTAAAGGTGTCAACAGAGAACATTTGCAAATCGTGGCAAAGTCTGTGCTCGGCGAAGAGTGGAGCAATATGCTGGACCGCACCGCTTTTCATATGACATCCTTTAAAAAAAATAGATACACATCCTTTCCTTATGGGTACATACAAAGATGGGTTGATAATAATGGCTTACATCCGCTTTACTGCCCACAAATCGTATACATTTTCAAACCACAAATTAAACAAAAGTATAAAACAAGTGCTCAGGAAAGACAAGCTATGAGCAACAGAAACCTATTCGAGATTAAAACGGACTAAATTACGACAAGAGAACTGATGCCGTGACCTCTGTTGTCGTATCGCAAGTGCTTAGTGTGCGATGCAGTGCCCTGCACTGTGGCTTCTTCCTATTCAGGGGCCTGTACTCTGTCAACGCGACGTGGGCAGCGGAACATGCTGAAAGAGGCAGGTAACGTGAATACGCAGAGCTTGAGAACAACTTTTAGCTTGTGCCGGGAGCTATAGGGATACTGAGGCCTATCAGCAGTATAACGATAAACTTTATTGGGACATGCCAAGCAGAATATATGTAAGCGGTGACGGAGTACCGACGCAACGGAGAATATCTAGAAGAACGAATGTACTCGTTGTGTAGCAAGACAATGCCGGTTTTATAGCTGGCGACGTGAAATGAGAAGATAAGCTAGTGTTTGTAAAACTGATACAATACGTTCAAGCTTCACAACTGTCAACTTGGAACAAATAAAATAATGGTTAAAATCCGCAGGGGATTTCCATTGTTGCTGCACGCTCTCCCAACAATGAGTGCCATAGAAGAAGAGTGCACATCACACTTAAAATCCATAGTGGAAGTTATATAAAACGTAGTTTTACAAAAAATCACTGAATTATATAAGGAACATGTCTTCGACTTTATAGCTATGTACCGCCAATCTTGTGCCTGATCCCGTGGTAAGCATGCAACCGGTTAATAAAGTCGCCAGTTAATACGTAATATTTAACTTAATTTACAGCTTTGGCGTCAACTTTATCAGCTTTGGCGTCTAGCATACGACTAGCCAGTACCAATGCCACAACACTTGCAGTAAGTCAAGCGCGGAAAATACGCAACCAACCGACCAATTTGTTTTACGGGAACTTAAGGAGACACAATCTAGTAAAAACACTATGCACACTTTTGCGCAGATAAGTAGATCATACCACCTGTGTTGAGAGCTTGTATATATATATATATATATATATATATATATGGCCTCTCTCCAGGGCCTACTCAGAGGCGGGTACTCGTCAACAATCACGGAGTTCTAGTCAGCTGCCGTTTCTGGCGTGTGATGTTGAGTACTCATATGTATCTATGCGTTTACGTACGACACGTTTTGGCGCAACGAACTTCTAGGCTAGAACAACATGCTCTAGCCCTGGGCCAGTGACTACTTGCACCTTTACGCAAATCTATTAAAAATCTATTCAAATGCAAGATATTTATTGATGATATTGTTTGATATTTTATAATATTAATTCAAGGTGTATTTTTTTATAATTAAATAAAGACATGTTATTTGATAAGCAGGAAAAGAGACCAAAGAATCAGTAAGTGAATTATTCATTTCAGAGACACCCGTGAAAAAAATGTGGTCTAAGCTTTACAACAACAATGCTTACATGGGTCGGAAGTTCTATCCATATATATGACGCCAAAAAGGACAAAAACATGATTACCGATGTTGCCCAATAAAACTAATTATACTATTTCTCATTGGGCGAAATGTCTTACAAAAACGTTCATATGTTAGAGTGGAGCAAAGCAGAAGCTATCTCTAAACAACTGTGTTCAGTGATTACCAATTAAGGTGCTTAGTGCTAACCACTTCCACGAAAGGAACTGGTCACGAATTATCTGGATCTGCTACGAATGCGCCTCTTGCCTAGAGTTTAATGTTGTTCTAGCTTTACAGGCCTATTTGCCTCTTAGGCCGCCGACACCATGTGTACGATAATTACGGGCCATGAAATTATACTACTGGGATGCTAATGACAAGCATGTGGTAATGAAAGTTTATGTGAGTGGCGTGGCCATCCCCGACGTATCGCCACGTTCTCTGGTGTTTCGTACTGAGAATACATCAGACACCACAGTAAACGCTAGGTGAATCCGTGGTTACCTATCCAGCCGTCATGCTTCTTGGCCTGGAATAGGCTATCTTTACACTACAATTCGCTGTGAGGCACCTGATAAACAACCTACCGCCGCCCCTAACGCTATCTGCTTCGCCGAGGTCCCTGAGGACCTGTTTGCTGCTTACGTACGTCCGCCCGCCCGCCCGCGAACGTCAGGTTCTACAGATGATACAGCCTGTAGTCAGCAGGATAGTTCACCAGCGGACGGCGTAAATCTCCGCCGGAGTTTCGGCGCTTGCAGCTTCGTGCCGAGCTGCCGGTCAAGCAGCCGCTTCAACGTTGCGCCTGCCTGTTTGCAGGGACGCTCGTCCGAGATTTGTTTTTTGACAACCGTTTGGCCGCATGGTTTCCTTAAACGTCATATCTGGTTAGCTGCTGGCTGCTCTACTCACTAGACTCAACCGCTCTCGAGGGAGGCCGGGTCATGAGGGCGCCGTCTATCCGTACACAGCCTAGACCCCGGACCCTGGACCCCGCCAATTCGGCCGTTGTTCGAGACTGGGCCATGCGACTATCTAAGTCCTCCACCTCCCGCCCCCTTCCCCATCGCCACCCCCTGATCCCGTTCGCCTCCCCCTGTTCCTCGCAGCGTTAGAGAGATCTCCACTCACCCCTTGTCGGTCGTACGGTAGCGTCAGCGCCCTTTCTTCCCGACTGTCAACGAGGCGCTGTCGTCGTTGTTTACCCGGGCGGGTAGTCCCTCTCCTAAGGGCCCTTTTCCTTCTCGCCCGCTGGTGAGAAAGGGAACGCGCATAGCAAGCGAGAACTTGTGTCCCGGTGTACGCGTCTACAGCGTCCAGCCTGCGGCTCGCTCTTCCCGATTTTAAGAGAACGGAACCATACGCGGAACACTGGGCTGGTCTGGTCTCGTAGACATCCGACAGGGCATTGCTAAGTGATCCAAGCGGTGAGTCGGAGTCAGAGGAAAGTGGCCGCCCTATAGTCCACACCCTACAAACAAACGTGGGCAAATGCAGCTGGAAGTTTTGTTGTGCATCTATATCGTTGCAAATGTGTAGAGTTATGCTGCGCCGTCTTGGCAGTTTGTGGTGTTTCGTGGTGTAGTTGCAACTACAACAGCGGATGCAACAGCTGTAATAGCAGGTGACTTAGAAACAACTGTGCCAGCAGCTCCTTCAATCCGACATTGCAGGTGAGGGTGTGTGCTAAGGGTAGGGGCACGAATTAGGCAGGTGGGTGCTCGTGGTGGTGGTTGTTGCTGGTGGATGCAGCACAGTGAATGCCACAGCAAAACAGAGATTAAGACCGACGTTCTCACGGTTGGCGGTGAATACTAGCTAGCTCTGGGTTGCAAGCGGACGTGATCGAAAATCCAGTGGAATCAGCTGTCGCTCAGTGTCGCCGTAAAGGATAACACACATTGAAGTGATCAACAATTATAATAACAACCGCGGCCACGGTCGCAAGAACATAAACGTCACCGAATCGTGCAGATCTGTGCTGTGTGATATAAAGATGTTGTGATTGATACATAAGTGTGTGTGTTTGTGTGCTTTCGTCCTCTGGATACACCGCGTGGGCGTTTCTGCTTGCTAAGAAGAGGATACTACCCTACATCAGGATTATGTAGCGCTGACGCACAAACCCCATCTAACCACGAACAGTGAGCATAATGGTGAGTACTTGACCTACCGCAGCGTGTATAGCCTTTAGTATGAGTGAACAGAACATGATTCGAATGTGAAAATGTTCGTCACTTAGCAAAGTAGACATACGGCGCATGCTTTATATGTACCCACTGGGCCGTTCACATTTGCACTGTCAGGACACGAAAGCGCTGAATGTTGTCATAAACGCCGACATGGCACCGGTCTGCGCCGGTTACATATGCTACCCTTAACTGTCCTGCAATACGCAAGCCCAGCTATGTCTGTTTATAAGTTGTTCGATAACTTGATGGCTGATGTTGTTTTCGTCATTCAATTCATAATTTCATGTTATATACGCCGCGTATAACACCGGTTATTATACCGAGTAAATTTACGCAGATAGTCAATTTTAAGCAAGCAAATCTAATATTAATTATCATGCTATTTTAATGCCTAACCTGTGGCATGTCTAATGTTCTACAATAATGTTTAGAACTGTACAAAGGCCCTGCTATGGCTAGAAGAGCCGGTCGATCTTGGCTTTGCTCTGGTCGCAACGAAGTCTCCAAAGACCTCCCTAGCTGAGACTTAAGAGTGGAGCAGTGTAGGTCGTACAGAGGTAACGGTGTGTGTAAATCCCAGCAAAGAACGCGCGCAATATAGTTTTTGCAGCAGAACATCTGGTGTTGATTAGGTTAAGTGCGCTGTATGTACTGTTGTCTGCTAATTTGCGAGCCGGCTGGTGTTGCAGTAGATGCAGGAGAAGGAAAAACCCCTTATGAAAAACCAAATGCACGCTTATGCATGTATTTGCACACGCCAAACGATATACGATATATGCGACTGGCCCATACATTTTGCATATGCTCGTCATTAGGCAATTTAATGCAATAGGCTTCGTTTCCCTTGCAAGGGCCTGCGGCACGTTCTCGCAAACACTGCTTCGGAATCTGCAGGAAGTGCCCACTATTTTTCTCGCAGACAAATTTTCATCTGTCAACAATCTTGTGCTACGGACAAGAGGTATACATGGGTATTTGCACGGACCACTTGTACACGCGCTTAAATACTGTGCAAGCTTGCAAGTGTCAATTTTAGACAAAGTTGACTAAATTAACACACTTGCCAGCGCCACGTCGTGACGGAACTTGATATATATATATATATATATATATGTTTGTGTGCTTAAAGCAGTCAAGCACGATATCTATATGAGTGAGAGTTATTCGTAATAGGCAGTTTGGTGCCACAAAAACGTTTAGTGTTTGAGAAATAATACTATCGGATGTGTGTGTGTGTGTGCGTGTTATAGTAGTGTGTGCCATGAATGAGCGATCCGAATCTTAGAGCGATGGGCCGTCTGATAGAATGTCTGGAGTATGAGTTCATCCATACACAGCACAGCTTGTCGCATCCGATAAGATGTGTATCATTGGCCATAGGCACCAAAACTTGCCACTCGAATCAACGTCAGAGTGTCGATTGGGATGATCCGTGTCCCCGAGTCTGTCGGTAGGTGATACACGTAGGCGAACTAGAGAGGCGCTGCTTGATGGAGCATGTATAGTAAGGGAGAACGTGCGTCGCGTATATGCAACCCACCAACATCTCCCTTGCTACTGCCGGCCGCCGAATCGAATGGAGGGGGCTATGTTAAAACCTCTCCCACTAAGTGAGCACAACTCTGGTATAAAATATATATATATATATATATATATATATATATATATATGTATATATAAACGCGTATACGGATGCTGTATATCACGGGCTTTGCCTACGACTCATTACTCAAAAGGCAGTGTAATGCTTGGGTGATGTAAGGAATATACAAAGAAAATGCATTCATGATATATACAGTTGCACATACTCCTTTATAGCCTAACATTTGTGACACTGGAAATAGACCTTACCTGGATATGGCGTGGCAACATGGCGTATTTTAAACGAATGAAATAAAGTAGAATAAAAAACATGTTGTTGTTACTGCCGCTACTCGTGCTTGCAAAAAAGCACATTCTTTGGAAAGTGGTCTTGAGAAGGAAATCATTTTCAGACCCATGCCGGACTTGTCCTCTCAGTGAGCCTAGTGAAGAGAGCGTGTAACGGCAGATTAACTGAGTTTCGACAATAACATTAGCTATTGAGACTTCTACTGCGCTAGTCGTAGTTTTCATCCACCGGCGTGTTGCCGATTCGAATTGCCCTGTTATTGTTGTTGATCAAATTTGTATATCAAGATGCTCGTTAAGAATAGACATTAAACCAGACCGCTAAAAATCAGTGGCCATATTGACACAAAAACTGTTGGGAAAACCCTAGGTATCTTAACATGTCCGGCCCTTTGTGTACTGAAGATAAGTCCAACACCGTAGAAGACGGATAATAGATAGTATCATATTAAACAGATAATATGTATGTTTGTTTTTATTTACAACTCAATACATCTACCCCTTATACTGCTACATATAAGAGGCGATATCTTCGGTTTCAATTTTTAAAATAGCACTCCCCATTGAGAAAATGCATTTTGGTTCTTACTTAGGAAGCAGCCTAATTCATCGTTAACTCATTGGCGACGGCGCTCGCTACCCCCGTTGAAATAAGAGTCCGATGTTTGACGTCCTACTGCTTGCTTCCCTACTGTAACGCCGTCACGAAATAGATTAAGTTGCAGGCACTCAGCATTAGAACCGTTTTACGGTAATTCAGTTGATAGGCTTACGAGAGAGGACTTGGGGGGTGGTGCGTAATAGTAAAAGCAGAAAGTAGGCCTACTGGGAGGCCTCTCGGTGGTAGGTGAAGGAGACTCGGCCCGTTATCCAGGAAGACCAAGCTGAGAGAAACAAAGGGAGACATGGGATGAAGAACAGAGAAATAAAGAAAGAGAAGGTTGAAGGGACGGAGCAAATGGGCGCTATAGGGACAACTAAATTGAAGAGAGGGAAAGCACGCAAATTGATCAAACCGCAAAGTTCTGGGTCTTCTTAAGGGAGCCAACACGAACAGCAAACAAAACGCAGAATGTCCAGTGTTTCGATGGTAGAGAAAGTTGAGCGATAGAACAGGAAGATGAAAATCAACCATACATAGAACAAACATAAGAAGAAAAGGAGATAAAAAAAAAGAAGATGGAAATGCTAGCAGAAAGTTGACAAAGATGTGCTGTGAGCGACTGAAGAAGGGCCAAAGGAAGTACGCGTGGTGCGTGAACAGTATAGCTGTTGAAGTCACCAGAAGCAAGGAAGAGGCATAGTTAGAGAGACGAAGAGCGTGCGAGAGAAAAGCAAACGGGCACGCGTCGACGAATGCACTTCAATCGCATGTCAAGAGCGAGTCTTCCGGCAGCGGCTTTCTTTAAAGCCATCAATGGGCACACTTCAAGTTGTGACCATCACAGTCGCAAACAGTACCAGAAGAGACACCAGAAGGACTGCCACTACTAGCATCACCAAAATGACTACGTCCCTACCATCGGTTTATCTGGCGACTGATTGGGGCACATGGGCCCTCGGCTGGCAGACGCCACAGGATTTTTTGTGTTGGTCCCCCAGCACTGGCTTGCGCGAGCAGGCGTCCTGAGCTAGTGGCTTCCGTGCGACACTGTTGTATTGGGCAAAGCGGTGTGTCCAGGCGTCCCGACCTCAGCATTCGCAGTAGCAGCAGTGGTAGCGGGACTCCCCACCGGGAGTCGCACTAATTGTACCAAGTAGGCCAGCCAGCTGCGGCCGCGGCCATTAAAGATGCTGCTGCTGCTCCTGCTTGAATCGTCCAGGATGGAACAGCCTTGCTGTTGAGATAAGATCAACATAAGGACGAGGGGCAGCAGGAGCAGAAGCGGCACTCATACGCTATTTAGAAAATGTCAATTTATACCGAAAATTAGGGGACAAAGGGGTAAGGGAGAAGGGCAAACGAAATAAGCCGACAGTAGAGGCTGACAAAGAAGGGAAGCCCCTTTAGCTTCACACATTTCTGCCCAGGATCTTCTCGAACGTACTATACGCAGGAGATCACCAGCGGTTAATGGCTTTTCATAAGTAATGACTTTAATCTGGCCGTCGGCTGGCGTAGATGGGGACACCCCGTGCTTACCTTGGCTACGCTCCGCCGTTCTCGCTCTGCGTTCCACTCGGTATATTCGAAGCGTCGACTAACACCAACCAGTACTGATGGCACCACAAATAGCTACTACTGTTGCCGCTGCTTCTACAGGTGTTGCTCAAACCGTTAGGACGAGAATAATTCGACTTCAACTAGCAACGCATAAACGCTAGGCTATTACACACACATACACACCCAGTCCGTCTGGTCACCAATGGTGCCATTAATTCGCATCAGTCAAATTTGACAAATAGGTCCACGTGTTCACTTGACGTAACAGTACTCATTATATTTGGATAGATGTAGCAAACGGGACACTTGTAATGTACGAACGTGTCCACGGCTTGCGTGGAATTCTATGTATGTCAAGGATGAAATTTCTTATTGTATACAACCCAAAGTCCTGGTCTCCTTACTCGGTATACTTAGTTTTTACACAAACCAGCGGAGTGACTGGCTTATAGTTACAACTACTATGTGACTCCCGAGCCTCTGAAGCAGCGGTACTATGTAGTGTTACTCATATTTTGTGATCGATACTAGGAAAGCAGTGCGCGTCGGTAGAGGATTTTTCTAACTGCCAGGTCCTCCAGCATGATGAATTGTGTCACTGTAGTAGTTACACTCATCACATAGTATCTGGCTAGTCTGCGAGCCATAGACAATGAATTATCCAAGTAGAGATCCTTGTCCTATTGTTCTCGTTGTTTCTACTGCTCGAAAAGTGATCGCCTTTCTTTTTTCCGCTCGTCTTCTGTGTTGTGCTCCTTGACGCCTTGCAGTTCCGTGCCATATGCCGTATGTTGTTGAAATAACATTTTCATATTACATGTGCATTTCGATTTCGGGTCTTTCCTCACTCCGTGTACTCGTCCTATATAGATCGGCGAGAGTCGAGTACCTACCCATACAGATGTCTACGACAACCAGTAGCAGCAGCAGAAGTAACGGTAGTCGTACCAGTGGCGGCCGTAGCGTAGGCTCTCCATTGAAGATCCATTCCATTAGGAGAGCGGCTTCCCCGTTGTGCCTCGCTTCGTTCGTGTGAGGCCTGCCAACAACCAGCGCGCAGAGAGGTAGGGTGGAAACACACGGCGTGCACGGATGCCTGCTGCAGGGCCCCTTGGCATCCTGGCAGCAGGATGGATCAGAAGGATGGCGCGCGGCCTCTCGCCGGCAGCTGTATAATAGGATATTTGCCTCTTGGCTGGCTTTGTCATTCGAATCATCATCGTACGCGGCAGCGTTTCGGGCCACATGGATAAAAGGCCATTGAATCCCTGATGCACAGAGGATATACATGGCAGATCTCCTCTCTTCTGCTGCTGAGTCCTGATAGAAGGGGCACCATGATTCGTACTTGTTGTTGTCGTTGTCGTCGTCATCGTCGCAGTGGTAGTGGGATTGCGGTGGCCCGGGACTCGGGGTGAGGCTGGGGGTGATGGTGAGGCTGGGGGTGATGGTGTTGGTGGTAGTAGTAGTAGTAGTAGTAATAGTTGATATAGGAGTAGTAGATATAGGAGTAGTAGTTGTAGTACTCGGCAGCAGTAGCCAAGCTAGTGGCTGTGATGGGCGTTCACACGGAAAATATCCCCGTGCCGATAGTTCGGCAAAACTGGATGAGAGACCGAACATCGCCACCGGTGAGCTTGGACTATTGTCGCTGTGGCCCTCGGTAGCCCACTCCATCTTTCTTTATTTGCTCCTCATCTTTCTCATACTCTTCCGCTTTATTCTCATTCTTTTCTATATCTCTTTCGTGCCGAAGGCGTCTGTCTGAAGTCACGTGAGAGGATGTGCGTGCGCCCTTAGACTCGCTATCCTCCACATCCAAATCCACCTCAACATCTTCTACGCACGTGGGTGCGAGTCCCTCTGAAGCAGACCGGACAGTGGGCCACCGTCACCTGCCCCTGCTTCGGCCCCTGCAGCTTTTCCCACCTATCGTCTCGATAGCCACTCTTGGGGTTCGGGTCCCGGGTCCCGGGTCGGGCCTATCTCGATGGAGTTCACTCTTTTGTCCGATTTGTCGGTCTCCATTGCTGCTGCTGCTTCGGTAGCCGCCAGTGCTGTCACTCACTGCCTCAAGCATCCAGTTCAATGCTTTAAGCTGTCTTTGTGGGCAGGCGAGCCAGCGAGCAGATGAAAAAGAGGACGAACTTCCATCACCACTCTCTGCCACGACTATTGCCGGCTACTGGTGGTGCTGATTCTGTCACTGCTTTTACTACTGCGTCTGTTACTGCGTCTTCTACAGCTGCTGCCGCTGCTGCTGCCGCTGAACCGTAGCCCCTTCGTTTCCTGAAAATCCACGATTTCATTTACGCTCGGATATGTCCAATTCGTTTACCGGCAGAGCGCAGGACGGCAGATCGAGGCAAACTGTTCCGTTCCCTCTCCAGAGCCGCTTGTGCGGTGAACACAGCGGCACGGACGACCGGGACAGATGCGAAAAGAGGGAACGCGATGCGTCCTAGCCCCGACGAACAGGAACAAACCAGTAGAAAAACGAAAAATATTGACTCCCAACCAACATCATACTTCATCTTCTACTGATCCCAGCTCAGCAGCAGCAGCAGTTGCAACGAGAGACAGCGAGAGAATGCCAACACAGATAGCAGTAGTAGGGGTAGTAGTAAAGATCATAACAGTAACAACACTAACGGCAACAACAAACACGCGGAAGGAACAACAAGTCGCTTCTATTGGCAGAAACGGTTCAGACAATTGGCAGGAGATTTTTTATTGGGCTTGGAAGCCCGAACGTTAGAAAGATATAGCAGATATGTCATAAGCTGGCATAGCTTAACCTAGCAACGTTTTAGCAACACAAATCCTCCAAGCGTCGACGTCGTTCTAGTTACCAAACTGGAAATGTTGGACCGCACTTCCCCGATAAATTATAGGCAAAAAAATGCAACTGTGGTAAACCCGCCATCTTTAGTAGTACTTTTAGCAGATATATTGATACTTTCCGCCGTAGTATGGATATGTATAAAAATAAAAGCGTTTTATTTATAGCACGAGGGGAAGTACAAGTTGGTGGATAGGCACAATGCCATTTACTTAACATTGAGCTAGATTTATATGCGCTTTTCTGGCCACCAGCCGTGTAAACAAACCATTATTATGCTTAGTGCATACCACAGTTCTTGAACTAACAGACCTCGGATTCGTTAAGTTGTTTAACCTTATATTTAAAGATCTCAGCAATCCACACATTTAGGTTGATGCGGTCATTTGCTATACATAAGTATGAAGTCGCGGATGGCAAAACACCAACGCAAATGTCGAGAGAACATCTCCAACGCAGACGTTTCAATCATCTCTAAGCTAGTATCACTAAAGTTCTATACTTAGCCAGGCCGGTAAGCACAAGTGTGAGGAAAAAGTGACCTATAGAGGCGAATGCATACGTCAGGGTTGTCAGAATAAAGCAATAAATTATTGCGTTTATAATCTAATGAGGCTCTTACTGATTCGATTATGTGCTGAATCAGGTCAAGTTTTGCGGGATCATAAACTCCAAGATCACGTGTAAAGATTGGGAGCGGCATAAAGGCTTCGCATATTTTATCATAACATTCAGATAGGCCATATTTAGACACAACGTACTTTGTAGCGGAAGGTAGCATAGCTGTTCCATCAGCCTTATATATGCATATATGTATATGAATATATATATATATATATATATATATATATATATATATATATATAAATAACCTAAAAAAATAATCTGGAAATATATAAATAACCTGGAAATGCCTCACGGTTCACTCTAATACGTTTTAAGAACTCGGCTGCCTCGACGACGGCGACTGTACGTATTACACGTGGATACGGTGTCGTCGTAGTAGTAGTAGTAGTAGTAGTGATAAATCATACCGCTGAGAGTCAGCGGCCATGCTGCCACAAGGACTGTTGGGGAAACCCTAGACATCTTAACATGTCCGGTCTTCGATGCGTTGAAGATATGCCTCAAGTTGAGTTCCAAGCCCGTAGAGGACGGAGGATGGTCTACAATTAAAAACCACCTCCTTAAAACATGTTTTAATTCTAGTAGTAGTTGTTGTTGTTATTGTTGTTGTATACGTGTACAGTTATACCTTCGCTTCTTGATACATTTTCTTTTGCTTCTTACAAGAATGATTCCCTACGCAGACAATAGTATTCGCCGCGGCGGCAGCAGCAACAGCAGCAGCGGTATACCTAGACGAGAACAGGTCGTCATTCATACAACCTTGTCCGAAGCAAAGGCATGTATTGGGGGCTGGCTGCGCGATCTGTGAAATAGAATGTCGAGATGGTGTCGCCCTATGTTTTCTAGACGTTACCTCCTTCGCCAGTCATAACGAGTCGAGAGAGAGAGAGAATTTTCAAGAGAAACGAGGAGGTTCCAAGCACGAAGGAGAACAGAAGAAATATACATACGAGCGCGCTAGAGAACGAGAAGATCTAGCGGCAGGCAGAGATTACGAGTACGCTATAGAATAAGTGAGTTAGTAAGAGGTCTGTAAGAGGACTCGAGGATCCGAGGCTCGGTGGGAAACGTAGGAAAGAGAAAAGGGATAATCGTGACGCCATTGCTGTGCTGCTTGATGGGCCACCTCCACCAACTACGACAACTCGGTGTTCGACATGTTGGTACGAAAGCGGGCGCTGGATGACGAACTGCTACGGGTGCATTGCCGGCCAGCCATTCGCATTGGACAGAGGCTGAACAACTAACTGGCAGTCCAAAGCGAGAGAAACAGGGACAGCGAGCCACGGGCAAGGGAGAGAGAGACGGAGAGAGGGGGGAACGGCGAGATGGGGAGAGAGGGGAATAGAAAGAGAGAGAGAAAACACTAAAAGTGCAAGAGATAATGGATGTCCCGTCTTCGTCTCTCTCTCGGGCTTCGTTCGCCGGGTCGTGCAGGCAAATGCCTGCAAACGTGCTTGTTCGTCGTCGCTTCTATTACGGCACTACCACGTTTCAAGTAGGGAGGTGGCAACGGCGATGACGACGGCAACGACAACAAGAAAGACAGCAATAACAGCAAAAACAAGAAAAACTACAACGACAGAAACACGAACAAGAGCCATAACAACGATGACAGCAACAACGGCAACAGAAACAAACAAAAAACAGAACAACAGCAACAACAACAACAATAACAGCAGCAACAACAACAACAATAACAGCAGCAACACCAACAACAATAGCAACAACAACATCAACAACAATAGCAACAACAACAACAACAACAGTGTTAGCGACAGGGTTGACGATAATGATCAACGGCCGTCGAAATGCCGCCACCGTCAGGTCTCCAAGCTGCCGCTCCCGTAACGCTGCAGTTAGTGATGTTGTTGATATTGTTGTTGTTGCGGTTGCTTCCGTGGTCGTTGTTATTGTTTTGCATGTTCGATCCGATCCGGGCACAGCTTTACCTTAATCAGCAATCAACGGCAGTCCCTTTCAGCATCAAAATCATCACCAAGTAGGTCCCGTATGTATCTTTATACGCACTCACGCATATATATATATATGTATATAAATATATATATATATATATATATATATAATATATATATATATATATATATATATATATATATATATATATATATATATATATATATATATATATATATATATATGTATATAAATATATATATATATATGGTCCGTGCATATATACACGCACTCGTATGCATGCATGAACGTGTAGCAACAGCACTATTAAAAGCATGCGTCCGGTGTCGCGCATCAATTTTCGAATGCCAGCGTAGCCAGTAGGGCCACTAAAGCAAGACATCACACAGTCACTGCCATCGCCGGCTTTGGCGCCTGCACTGACGCGGGCTCTGTTGCCGTTCGAAGGTGTGGGCAGTCGAGCGCAAACGGATACTGCGCCCGCGGTGAGCGTTCGGCATAGAGATCGTGTGATTCCGAAGACCACAAGGAGCCATAGAATGTGGAACAGAAACACAAGCAAAAAGTAGAGGAAAATGTGAGTTTGCCTAGCGTCTCTCACGCTCATATATATATATATATATATATATATATATGTATATGCGTTTGACCATGCATCCGTTCTTGACGTCGTAGAGGTTGCTAAGGTGATGATGATACGGAGATGACCATGATCTGCTCTATGATCCATCATATGATCGATGGCGTCAGGTAACTGAACTTCTTAGTCAAGCCAGCCCACGCCGCTGGTGTGGCCACCAGTGCCCCTTCCTTTCTTTACTGAAGAGGGCGGGGAGAAACATGTCAATAAATGCACGATGCCATTCAGAGTATCGCCATCATCGCACGATCATCGCAATCAACACCGCCGCCACCCCCGCCACCGCAGCCATCATCATTGAGGTCGTTGTCGAGATCATGGAGATCGTCGTCCTCAAGATCATGGAGATCGCCGTCATTGTAGACTACTCGATCGTCGACAGCGCCGTTACTGTCTTTCGCACCTTTACTCATGTATCATCACCCGCAGACAAAAGGCAACACCCCTCTCATCTAGCCTATCCATTCTTCGTGGAGCAACAACAACAACGGCAGCAACAGCAACAACAATAACAGCAGCAACAACAACAACAACTGCAGGAGCAGTAACAACAACAACAATAACAACAGCAGCAGCAACAACAACAACAACAATAACAACAAAAGCAGCAGCAACAACAACAACAACAACAACAACAACAGCAACAACAACAACAACAACAACAGCAGAGCAGCAGCAGCAACAACAACAGCCTCATCACAGGAGCGTTATACGGCGCTGGTTTCCACGTGGGAATGCCAAGAGGCTGTTGTTGTTGCTGCTGTTGATGCTGTTAATGTCGGCGTCGAACAGAGCTGCAGCGCAACCAGCCAACCAACCACTGGCGGTGAATTATTCATCTGGCTGACGGTTGTCGGCGGTGGCTGGTTGGTGGCGACAGCCGAAGCTGCAACAACAGCAGCAGCAGCAACACCAGCCGCCACTGTCGTTGCCCCACTACGGTCGACCCAGCCAAGCAAAGCAAGCCCTCGAAGGAGGAGGTTGAGAGAATCACCGGGGGGTGTCAGGAAAGGGGCCGTGATGTGTCGTTCTCCTGGTGGGCTGAGCGGGGGTGGCCGTGTGGTAGATGCTCTGCTCGAGGGCAGACGGCGCCTCGAACCACCGACGACGACCGCTCTCCGAAGCGGCCAACTGACTAAGCGACTGAGCGAACGCAAGCGACGCCCAGTGTTGTTCCCGCAGCCACCCCCGCCGCCGCCGCCCAGGGCTGCTGCTGCTGCTGCGGCTGTAGCTGCTCAAGGCGCCGAGACAGACGTGCAGAGGTACGGAGGTGCGGATAGGCAAGCTTCGGGGGCCAGACGTGCAAACCAGCAGATACGTACCTGCATAGACACATACTCGTACATGCATACATACACACAAGCATACCAACATACCGACATACATACATATTAACGCATTTATTCGCTAGCCAATCTCGGAACTTATCGCAGCAGTCTGCACTAGAGCCTTCATTTGCCAACACTGTCCCGTGGCCCTCCCTCTACGCACGTACTAACAGCATACGTTGTCGGTTGTTTAATGATCGCACACCCACGTGCTGTGGGTGTTGCTCTACAAATGTACACAATTCTTGTGTTCCTTAGACATGCATGTACGAATATATATATATATATATATATATATATATATATATATATATATATATTACAATGTTGTCTGTATATCGAGTAAACGCACTAATATGCAATCTCAAGATTCCGTTTAGTACCCAGCCTAGAGACACATAGACTCCATATGCTCTTGTTGCCGTTGTTAAACAATGCTTTTTGTACTTTGCTGTAGTAGGAACATGTATGTAGGTTTGTGGTATATATTCACGATGATATTATCAGTGGCGTATCGTACGTATCTGTACACTGAAACGATCAACACGTGGGATGTTCTATTCGTTAATCGAATTTACATGGTGCATAATCCTGATGGCTCACACACTCGAGATGGAAACCGAATTTTCCTACTCGTAGCAGTAGTGCGTAACTGCATTTAACCCTCCTCCACAAAAAAAATGGTGCATAATGCCAGTTAATTTGGATTATTTCATACTCTCAGTATAAAATAATCAACATAAAAATCAACTATAAAATAATCAACATACAAATCAACTATAAAATAATCAACATACAAATCAACTATAAAATAATCAACATAAATCTCAAATAGAAAATAATCAACATAAAAAATAATAGCTATTAGCAATCATATTATTGTAATGTATTAGGTATATTTTCAACGTGCAGTGTATTGTAAGGTAGTTTTCCAGTATTGTCTTGGTCATTTTCTGTGTCATTCGCTGTATAGGCTGTATCTTCTTGAAATGTCTTCGCCTGGACACTTTAACATACCAATAAGGCTGCTCGATTTGATCAAAACTCGGTTTGTGCAGCGGTTATTTCTTGGCACTTTTGAAATAGAGTTGGCAAATTTTTCTCCACAGAGAGCAGGAATCATGGTGTTTAGTGAGCGTCCCTATATAGGCTCAACATAACAGGGGCATCCAGAGTGAAATACTGTGCATCTGAGTCTGGCACGTTTGCGTATATCTTGGTTATCCACTTGGGAAGGTGGATCCTTGGTTATCCACGAGGGAACATGATGAAGGGAATGTTGCTCCGTCATTTTTCTGCCCCAGGCCTCACGGCCGCCTTTAAACGTACCATGTCGGTGAAGTCGACAGCCCTTATTAAATGCCTGGATAGATCCCGCCTCCGTCCGTGTTGCATAGGCGGGGCGTTGCATCTATGTCGTGTAGAAGATGATTTTTTGCTGTGCCCGTAATAGATTTAGCATCACTGCTGTTCGCTGTGACGATTGCTTTGATGCGATAAGTGGACAAAGTGAGAGGTATCCCATCAGCTCTTCGTTCTCTCTCTCTCTCTCTCTCTCTCTATATATATATATATATATATATATATAGATATATATATTGGGCAGACACGGGCGATAGCCTTTTCTGCAAAATTACCTGAATAGTTATAATTGTTTGAATGTATGTAATAGTGGAAATTTCAAGTTCAATGAAGAATTATTGAACTTAAATAAATTTGCCGTTTAAAAAAGACGGTCCCATGAAAAAAATAAGTATATATATATATATATATATATATATATATATATATATATATATATATATGCATATATATATATATATATATATATATATATATATATATATATATATATATATATATATATATATATATGCATATATATGCATATATGCATATATATATATATATATATATATATATATATATATATATATATATATATATATATATATATATATATATATATATATATATATGCGTAAGAACTACTCACCGAATTAGCCCTAGCACATCTGCAGCAGCATGTGGTTGACTCAAGTGGTTTGAGCGTGATCCTGGACGCCTTCAATTATCTTCACCACGGAATGATTACCCAGATGTTGCTGAACTTGGGTTGGTCGTTCTCTACAGTTAGCTGGTTTAGGTCCTATCTTGAGGATAGTGCTCAGTCTGTAAAGTAGGGACCTATTCAATCCACTTGGCAGCTTGTTGACTTGGAGACTCTGCTCTATCCTTAGTCCCCTTTATGTTTCTTATATTACTGAATTTCATACCCTTGAGAATGTAAGATGATAACCTGGGAAAGGCGATAACTTTTGCTGACGATGCGACAATCTTATTTCGGCTTGTCTACGAACCTCTTGTGGTTTACCACCGGCGGATATAGCATTTCCTTTGGTGCCTAGACGGTGCCCCTAGTTAGAGTGCGCCACCTGGCCGCATAAGATTCGCTTGCGAGTCTTTTTCTCGTTCCTCCTATCTACAGCACTCCGAATGTTTGAAATGTGATTGCCTTCACGTGATTTAGCTGCTGCTACTGTTACTGACGCCAAAACTTCTACTTCCGCTAACTCAAACGCTATTAGGTGCAAAAGAATCTGCAATATCATATCATCATCATTATGGTTACCGTGGCCAGCGTCGTGTCGTCAACTTTAAAGTATCTGGGCCGTTACACCAGCTAGTTCCAGTCGTTCACTTTGCCCTTGTCGGGGGGTGGCCGCAGCACTGTCTTCTCGAGGTGACTTCACCTGGCCACCCTGTTTTGCCAGTAGGGCTACTTGACTTCGCACGGCGGTTATTTTTGCCTCGAAGATCAATTCTGCAAAATTTCTTACTACAAACCAGGATTGAGGATTCTTGAAGGGCGCTTCTACGAAAGCCTAATATGTTAGGAACTTCCCAGTCGTATAGATACCGAGATAGCAGCTCTCGTTCAGTATTGAAAAAAGGCGCAGCGTTCGTAGCAGTGCCTTGCATCGTAAGCCTCTCCTGAGTTGCACATACGGCATAAAAGTCAGCCCTACCACTGCGGTGTAGGTATGGCTGAAAGCAGCCACCGTGACCCGTTAGCAGCTGTGCGAGCGGGTAGGTAAGCGAGTCGAGCTTAAGGTTGTACTGTTATTTTCAGATCAGGAAGTATTGATTTCATTCAGTATCCAATATGGCCCAACTAGATTTCTTTCCATTGCTGGTTTCTTCTCTGTATGGTATCTGTTCTGCTGATTTGTATTCCCTCTGTCCGGACGTTTATTGAGGGGCTTCTTGATGCCAGTTCTCTTATTTTTCGATCCCAGATCATCTGTCCAGCAAGGACTTGTATGGATGTTGTGTTGGCGGTGCGACTGCGCGTGCGATGTTAATCACCATAGGGTCTTGGGTCGTTATGCGCTTCCATGAGGGTGCCGAACCCCCCGGGAGAATACCTCCACCTAGCGCGTATCCGCCAGGGGGTTCGTTGAATGTTCCATCGAGCAGATTTTTGTCACGGGCGGCAACGATCAGTGCCAGATCGTCTGCATGGGCGGCGGAACATTTTTCCGGAGGAGGTTTGAGTCTAAGTACTTCATCGTACGCTATATTTAACAGAGTTGGTACGAATCTTTGGAGGGCTCCAGCTGTCACTGCACATTTCACGCCTTCGTAGATAGATGCTCGGTCTTTTAGGAACGACTCTAGTATGCGTCATAGTAAGATGGATACGCCTTTGTTTACAAAGGTTTTGTTTATAACGTCTCACGTAAGCATATTAAACACGTTTTCGATATCTAAAAGATCTAAAACTGTGGTGGTTCTCCGGCAGCGCCTTCTTATCTTCTAGTCGTTCGATGATAATTGAACAACCTAACTAATTAATAATAGTAGGACTACAGTTCCTTCCTGTTCTTTCTGGTTGTACTGCGTCCTCCAAACGCCGAGCAGTCCGTTTTTGTCAAATGGTGAGTGGGCGGGATCGCATTAGCCAATCAGCGCGTATTCATGCACCCACCTCTGAAAGGTCGAGGGACTTTCGAGCTCGCCAAACGAATAGCGGACATTCAATATAAACCTGCAATGTTTACTATATATATATATATATATATATATATATATATATATATATATATATATACATATATATATATATATATATATATATATATATATATATATATATGCTGACGTCGTACAACGTTGTCATGCATCACGTTTAGTGTATACCTAATAATATAATATAATGAGTACAATTATATGCACATATCTAAAAGAGACTTCTAAAAAACGCACAACATGTAGATTCAACCTATTGGAATGTTATTCTGGTGGAACGAACGGTTGATCCAACACGAGTGCGTAGGCCGCGCGACATATTACTGACCGCCCTGCTCTATTGAGACAGCTCCATACGGAGCTCTTATCGTGCGAAGGTCTTGAAGCAGCGCCCCTACTTCCTGTCCGTAGAGAGCGAAGCAGCCGGGACTCCCCCTATCACCTGACAATAGAATAGCATGTGACCTATTTGACAGAACCCGCCTACCTACAACGTCCCAGCGACTTGTGTAAAAGCTGCATGATCGAAAAAGGTATAAAGTCTGTTTGCGCGTATACGTATACATTATAGATAGTTGCCTTCCCGGTAGGGCATCTGTAGCAACTGTCAATAGACATTATTCAAGTTCTCTCTTTCTCTCTTTCTCGATATATATATATATATATATATATACAGAGCGTACGGCATAATTGAGCAGAGCATCATTTTGTTGGGAAATTCCAGTTTAGCTCTATCTCTCTCTCTCTCTCTATATATATATATATATATACAGACCGTACAGCATAATTGAGCAGAGCATCATTTTGTGGGGAAATTCCATTTTAGCTTAACTGCACGTATAGAAACTCCCACTGTGACATTCGTGTCTCGCAGCAATGCCTCATCACCGAGCGTTATCGTTTTGACGAGACAAGCTGTTATCGTAAATTGTTTTGTTCGTGATTATTTTACGTCTCGGTGGGAAACAATCAATTAGCGTTTGTGTATACGAGTACTTTAATGCTTCACATTTTTACATCCTCTGCTGGTTCTCAAGTTTTCTCTAACTATTTATCTCCAAATAGTATGTTGTTACCACTATTCTGCTGGTACCTGCAACAATTGTAAGCAATACTTGTTCATTGCCAATATAGTGGCAAAATTTAAATTTGCTATTTCTTCTTAAATTGTCTTAACGTTTGATCGGAACAGAGACTTTCGATAAGGTTAAATATATATATCGAAAATATTGTGATGATTTATTAATCATTTACAATACGTTTGCACACTCGGCAGTGCTCGCCTATATATATATATATATATATATATATATATATATATATATATATATATATATATATATATATATATATATATTTGTATACTGTTACTGGCAGCATCATGTAGCCGGGCTCCACTGGATCGAGCACAGCTTAGAAACGCTCGGTACAAGCTGACACCACAACACGGGGTCACGACGAAGGTCACCTTGGCGCCCATATGACGAATAGCAGCACCCAATCACACATATCCTCACATAGATTAGACAATTACGTCTATTGGCACGCTACGACGCTATGCCAGCAGACGACAGAAATTGCCGTGCTCTGAGAGGAATGTCGTAGACTAGTACATAGATAACGCGCTTTCCAACCTCCCGCCTCTATCTGGGACAAACATTTCACGCTTGTCCAAATATCCGAATGATTGAGAGTCGTTACTTCGTCGTTACGGCACCAACATAATACATATACTAATTATCACAATCATTTCCATTTAGGCTACTATTGCGATTTTCATCTGGCAACTCAATCAGACTTGTTGTCGGTTGCATCGTACGTAGGTATTCGCATGTCAATGTTTGCCTCGTGCTGCGCTCGCCTTGCGCTTTTGGTCATTTCTGACGACACAAAAGGTCCGTCAACTCGTCGCAGGCATTAAAGGGTGCACGTGCGTCCTTGACCTATGAACTTTGGGCTCAACTTGGCAACTTAGTGGCAGTACGGAACTCATCCCGCTTCGTTGCAACTTATTTCTCTCGTCTGATGAAGCTATACTCTCCGCGATAGTGTCCGTAGAGGGTTCCCGGCTAAACTTGGCTAAGCCTATCTCTATACTATGTTCAGACTCGTCATAGTGCTAGTGGCGATCTACAAGTGTATTGCTGTGTTGATTGATGGTTGTGTGATTCGTGACAGGAATTCGTGAATTGGGCTCACAACTTGTTAGTAACAGCGTGTGGAAATGGGAACAGCTTTAGTGCCGTAGTAACAGCATGTAATCGGGAACAGTTTTAGTGCTATCGACGTAACACTATTTACAACACCGCAGCCAGTTGTGATAGGCAGCGACCAAAAGTCAAAACACAACACAGCACTCCGATCGCACTGGCAGCTAACTACAAGAGGGTATAGCATTGCCATCGACAAACTGTCGTTTCGAACTTTCTTCCGTTCTTCCCAGGCGAATCGCGCGAGTTTCATTCGCGTAAAAAGTCGACAAGGACGCTATAATTGGAACGGAAGGCCATGTAGTCGAGCGTCAAGCAATAGAGCAAATTATGTCTTGGTAGATTGTGGCTGGCAAACGCCCAGTAAACCCACAAGGTATCCACATGACAGTTGTAGATAACAAAGGGCCGTTCGTTTGGCTTCGTACCTCAAACAAAACCCTGTACATACGTGATTTGGCAGAGTTACTACAAATATCTGGAGGTTCATCATGACCCATCTTGTGGTTGGGCCTATGCGAATCCTAGGAACATCTACAATACTGCCAGAAGATAGCGGTAGCACGGCCAACATGAAAAATCCGAAAATAGACAAGCGTTTCACGATTCAGAGATTAGAGGGCACACTTCGTAAGCGCAATTAAGTAAAAGCAACGTTGGCCATGCAGCAAGAAAATTGCGGGATATAAATAGCGGGGTAAAAACTTTTGGAACAAAACTTCGAAGGTCATTTACTTAGCCGTAATATATCTGAGAAACCTTGATATGATCAAAGATTTTTTATTACGTGAGTACTTAAGCAACTCAGCCAAGCATTGTTTGCGTCATAACGTTAGCGATTAAATTGTGCGGCAGAAAGCCCTTAGTGAAACGACCAGAGACAAACTACCCTGCATTTACTATATAAGAGCGAGTTAAATGAAATCATGAAATATCGCATTTCAAGCATTACGTCAGGAAAGGATACCGTTGAACCTGCTTTCTGATCTGCGTGATCCGAGAAAACCGCTTAAGTTCTCTCGGACGTAAGCCTGCTATATGACCTAGTGTCCACATCACTTATACCTATGCCTGGAAGAGGTTTGTTTTGCCGCAAGCAATTACGTTTGTTTTAGGGCGAACAGACGGTTAAATTACATAACAATTTGCGATTGTGGGAAAATGGACGCAGCGCTGCCCAAGACTACAATCGATGACATAATGGCACCGGGCGAAAGATAACAGTAAGCCGATAGCAATTGGACGCCGATTCGCGTTGCCAATATTAAATCCTGGCATTGCATTGAGGAAAAACTGTTTATATTTACCGTGTATCTAAAATAAAGCTGTGTTATGCGTGGCCGCATACTATACTACGCAACACCTGCTTCGCGCCTATTCTTTTCTGTAGCGTTCCTTCTCTTTCTCTCTATTATCTCTATTGACATCTCGTTTTAATCCTAACAAAAACAAGGCAGCCAAAGGGCATACTGGGCTTGAAGTGGCGCAGGTTGGTTCGCTGATTTGAGCCGCCGAACGCTTTACAGCAGGCGGCTAGTTTTGGCCAGCGCGGATAATAAGTCATGTATGTACGCGTGTTTGTCCTTAACTTACTAGTAGTGCTCCGACTGCATCTAGTATCTATCTAGCCGAACGGATTGCTTTCCCTCTGGTTTAAACGAATGCAAGCAACAAAGAGCTGCAATAGGCTGGCGGCTTGCGTTCAGAGCTGCTGTTCCTTCCGCACCGGTTTTTATTACACTCTAATATGGACCGATTTTTTTTTGGTCTGCCGCACTTCGTGCAGTTCGGGGAATCGCGCACACTACGCACGTGTAATTCACGATGCGTCTACTTCAAACAGTTGCCTCCATCGTATTGACATTCGCCGAGAGCATGCGGTAGGCTAGGCTGCAAATCGAGGGTCTCCAGAGGCTCTGTGCTACACGGTATATCGGGGATACGTCGCAAGCCTGAATGTCATTGGCCATTAGGCCTTCGTCGCCTAGGAGGTCGTCCGAACCGTAGATGAAATAAGCAGGAAACAAACGAAAACACAAATCCATATCCACGATATACGAGATGCTGATGACAGTGAGGCTAGTAGAGAGCACAGAGAAATCATCCTTAGTGTCTCTTGCAGAACGATGGGCACTTCTATGAGGTTATCCGGCGTTATGAGCAACCGAAGCTGAGCTGCCCCTATGTACACAGAGCAAGAGAGTGCGACGCGCGAGGGAACAACCCCGCCTATAGGATTGCGTATCCCTATTTACTATGGGATTGAGCCTCGGTATTGCAAATAATGGCTTCATCGTAAAACGTATGAGTATGCTCCATTACGCACACACACGCAGAGAGAGAGAGAGAGAGAGAAGGGGGGGGAAAGAGTGAAAAAGACGTAATATACAGGAGCCTACAGGTTGTGCGTGCGTAAGCAAAGTGGCGATTCGCTTTCTAGCGGTCATACAATAGGGGCTTTCTGCCGCACAATTTTATCGCTAACATTGTGACGCAAACAATTCATGCATTCAAGTATTGTGTATGCGTGTACACGCGGATATGAGTGTACACTCTTATGCATTATTTGCACATAACGGCGTATTTACGCGCTAAATGTACGAAGCAAAGTAATACAAACGTACGCACAAACGACCGTGTTATGAACATGCGCATGCATATGTTATATATATACAGGGTGATTCGTATCAAAATGTACTTCTTTCGTGATTTGATATAGATAGAACTCGGCTAGAAAATAATTTTGCCCTATGGAGGGAGGACGCGGAAACGTCTTGTTTAGGAAAGAGAGTAAAGCTTATAAAAGTAGTTTTTCTGCCTTTTTTCTGCTACATAGTTGTGCGAAATCAACGTTTGCGGGAGAACCAGTCAACGCATGAAGGAAACGATTATTCCGACGTGTTCCTAAGACACTTTACTAGCTTGTGTAGCAAAGAGCGAATAACCATAATTTACAAAAGTCATAAAAAGTCGATATGTTAAGTTAACGCATTTTCATGAGAAATCGTAAAAATGTTCCATTACGGCAAAATATGTACGTTCAAAAGACCACTCTCACGCAGTAGCTCGCAAATGCTATGCAAAAAAAAATGCCCACCAGTTTCATACCAAAGTGATGGTGCTGCGTTACGTAGTTGTCGAGTAACTAAGCTTTTTCGACAGTCATAGTTGTTATGTTTTACGTGCAAGTTTTCACGTTCAGAACCGTAAAATGTTGCCATGACGTTTCCACCCCCCTCCTTCCACTAGAAGAAATTATTCTCTTGCCGAGTTCTACCAAACCTTAAAATATGTAAGTAACTTTCTCATACACCCTATGCAAGTACGCATGCCTTCGCTTTCGATATGGCTATCGAAAAAGCTTAGTTACTTGACAACTACGTACGTTTTGGTCGTAATAAAATTACGATTTTTCACAAAAAGCGTCAACGTAAGACATAACAACATATCGACTTTTTATGACTTTCCTCAATCTGGTTATTTGCTTTTCGCTACGCAAGCTAGTGAAGTGTCTTCCGTTGTGTTTCCTCCGAACAAGCCGGTATAATCGGTTTCTTCATGCGTTGACTGGTTCTCCCGCAAACGTAGATTTTGTACAACTATGTAGAAGAAAATAAGGCAGAAGAACTACTTTTATAAACTTTACTCTTTCTCCTAAACAAGACGTTTCCGCGTCCTCCCTCCATAGAGAACAATTATATGCCTGAAGTACATTTTGATACGAATGACCCTGTATATATATATATATATATATACATTTTGATACGAATGACCCTGTATATATATATATATATATATATGCACACATACACACATATATATATATATATAGATGTGTGTGTGTGTGTGTGTGCACTAAAACGAAGAAAAGGTCTAAGCCGGACGAAATAAAGATGTAATCACACAGAAAACTTTTTTAATTGTATCTTGAACCGTTGTGACTACGCTAATTGTTCTGCATCACTACTCATCGCATCTGAGATGCCGGTTAGAACGGTTCCGCCTACCAGTCCGTTTCAAGGCAGAATGACACACCGACACAAGAGCATTGCGCACTGCCATTGTAGCCGAAATGAGGAACACTCAAGCCAATATTACAAGATTATGCCATGCAAATACAATAGCTGTAAAAGCGGTGTTTGATGCTTGAATGGTTGTCGTCGATAGCTTGACTGGATTTGGGTTAGAGAACCCGTAACTACACGTTAGCGCGGAGACAGTTGTTCACATGTGCTAAAATAAAAAAGTTATAGAATAAAAAAATGCTATATATATATACTTGACTGGATATATGAGCTCAGTCAAAATGAACAGCGAAATAATCTAGTTATGGGCGGAAGATTTATATGAGTTTAGAACAGGCTTTGCGGCTGTGAAGACTGTCCACACGATTTGGAGCGTATTCGGTGAGAACAGCATTTCAAAGACTTGGTTCGCCAAGCTCCGTTCCGGCAACTTAAGTCTTCCTAATGAACCTCGTTCGGAAAGGCCTAAGACGCACGACGACGACCACTTGCACGAAATCGTGACACAGAATCCCCGAGTGACTACGCGCGTGAATTAGCCACGGACATCGGAGTATATCACACAACCATCGTAACTCTTTGCCTTTGTGCCCATGGTTTCGTGTTTTTCGGCTGCCCTCCAAAGGAAGAGACACTCGACGCGTGAATAGAACGAGCGTTATCATTCGCTACGACAAGCCGAGGCCCACGTGAGTCTGCTCAGCCTCCGTAAGATAGCAAGCTTTGATAGAAAAATTTGCCCACATCCGCCGTACTCATCAGACATAGCACCATCAGAGAACCTATTCAACTGTCAGCTGAATTAGCTACTATAGAGAACAAGTGCACTCTACTAGAAGCAGTAAAACCACACGTGGAGATATTTCTCGAGATGCAAAACCCAAAATGTTTGCCACCGAAGTCGATAATTTGGTCCCAAATATGTAGGAAGGCTGTAGATAGCAAAAGAGAGTACTTTTTGAATTAATACAATTGCTCGTTAATGTTTAGATCGATTATAAAGTTAAAAACTTTATTTGAGATTTACTTTCTGTCCAACACAATATACTTTCAAAAGGAGACACATCAAAATATTACTTCAAAACAAGAAAATTATATATATATATACACACACCCCAATGCATGCTTGCCGTCGCGATATATTGCGGAGATGAGCGGTGCTATGTCGTGCAGTCAGCCATACGACTATATATATATATATCTATAACGCATTCCGAGCGATAAAGTAATATTTATTATGCAACAAAACATGCTCAAGAATTGAATTATAGATGGCTGTAGGGTAACACAATGAAGGGCAGCCTTTCCTACCTCTCCTGATCACGGTCGAAGCGAAGTGGCCAAGTTTAACGTACGGAGCTTAACAATTGCGTCGAAGCTATCATTCTACAGAAAGGTGAATTCAGTCATATACGTACTTCCATTCAAAAACGATCACCGATATATCCCGGATTTCTGCAACAACCGTGCCGTCTTGTTAGTGCATGCGCGCGTGGGTGAATGGCGTCTTGCTAGCGTCTGCATTAAAGGGAACTTGGTCTTGATTAGTGCTGGACGCGGGCATATTTAAACTTAAAATTCACGGATGGCCGAGTTGAGGCGCTTAACTCTGGTTTTCTCCACTCGACGTACCTGCATCTACCGCCACTGCTGCTGATCGATGAGGATACGGTTACTGGATCCTCGAATCCGTCTTTCTCTCACTACCGCTCGCAATCTGTCGGCCGTTTGCCATCAGAAAATACAATTCGACTCGATCCACCTTTTTATTCTCTATCATTCTCTTCCACTCGGTCTCTCGGATTTGTCTCTCGCGGCGACCGTGCGCGAGTTGTTCCGATATGCCGATGGTGAAGTGTCGACGATGAACGATTTACTTTGCCTGCCTCAACCGGTTGTTGTTGTTGTTGCTGCTCTTTTTATTGTCGTTGAGGTCCCTGTTGCTACTGTGAGGTTCTCATTCTAGTTGCGGTTTCCGTTGTTGCTATGTTTCTCTGTATTGTGTTTTTTCCTGCTTGCTGCTGCGGCCGCGGTCGATCAGCCAGCTAGTCAGTCTGCTGGTAGTTTGCCGAGCGATTGTGCCCAGATCCGACACAGGCGGTTGTTGGAGTACTGGCCTTGGGCTGTTGCTGTTTCAGCAGCTGAGGCTTCGTCGGTCGGTCGAAAGCATTCTACTCGGCACAAGCCTCACATGGACCTCAGCAAAGGCGGCGCAGGAACAGCGCCCAACAACAACAACACAACAACAACAACAATAACGACAACAACAACAACAACAACAGTAACAACTGCGAACACGGTAGCAGCAGGAGCAATCGTTGTAGTACAATACAACACGAGCGAGCGATGACGCCGTATGTGAGCTACGTCATTGTTTCTACGGATTAATCAGGGGGCGCAAGCTCTCGTCGTCCTTCCTTTGCTCCACTCGGCGACTCATAGATGACAGGGCGGGGGAGGCGGAAGGGGGAGGCGGAAGGTGGGGGCGGCGGCGGGGGCGGCGGAAGGTGGGGGCGGCGGCGGGGGCCAAGGAAGGGGGGCGGGGGCGGATTCGGCGGAGATCCGAGTCGCTCCGAACAAGAGAGTAAGTCGTCGTCGCAGCAGCAGCAGCAGAAGCCGAAGTGGTAACTGCAGTGGCAGCTAGTGGTAGTAGTAGTAGCAGTAGTAGTAATAGTAATCGTAGTCATTGTAACGCTGCTCGCAGGTACCCTAGTAGTAACAGCGGGGTCAGCGGTGATCCCAGCCCAGCTACGATGGGGTAGCCGCAGTGATCTCAGCCCAGCTACGATGGGGTAGCCCCAGCGATGCTTCCAGCCCAGCTACGATGGGGTAGCCCCAGCGATGCTTCCAGCCCAGCTACGATGGGGTAGCCCCAGCGACCCCAGCCCAGCGATGAGATAACACTGGGGCGATATCTGGGGGCCCGGCGAGGAGGACTGACTAGTGTCGGGAGGGAAGAATAGGGAGAGAGAGGGAGGCGGAATAGGGCGATGAAAGGGCCGAGCAGCATAGCGATAGGGACGGACGGCGATGTCGGCGGGACCCGAGTGAGGGTGGAGGGGTGGGGTCATCATTGATTGGGCGCCCGCCTGTGATGAGTGAAGAGGCCGTTGCAGCGTTGCAGCTGCTGCTGCTGCTTGCTGCTGCTGATGATGATGATTCTGCAGCTACTACTACTACTATTACTACTGCTGCTAGAACGAGTGCTGCTACGACAAAAAGGAGCAAACGAGAGGTGCTTTCATGTTCGGTCGTAGTGTGCGGATGCCTGATTACCGCCGAACGCCTGCCTGACGGTCTGCCCAGCCTGCTTGACTGCTGCCTTCAGTCATCGCCAGTTGTTCGTACGTTGGGCGTACCCCAACAACCCACCACTCGAGCGAAGCGAACCAAGCGCCGGACACAAGATATAGCAGCAGCGGCAGCGGCAGCGGCGGCGGCGACGACGACGATGGAGACGAGGATGAAGGAAAGGAAGCCAACAATGAAACCCATGATGCTGAAGACGATGACGTCAATCATGATGATGATGATGGTGTTGATGTTGACTGCAAATGCCGCGCCGCCGTCTCGACAAGGGCCATGTCTGCAGACACTGCCACTGACCTTGCCGAAAAAATGGCAATGTTTTATAGCCTGTCTATGGACAGATAGATGTTTTTAAAAAAATTGACGAAGAAGGAGATATCTATAGATATATATATATTTATGTATAGATATATATAGATATATTATGTAATATATATATATATATATATATATATATATATATATATATATATATAATATATATATATATACATACATATATATATACATATATATATATATATATATAGGTATGTATATATATATATATATATATATATATATATATATATACATACATATATATATATATATACATATATATATATATATATATGCCATGGCAACCATGATTAATAGACCGATAATCGCAAGTTCGAGCGCCAGCCTTGCTGGTTGTTCTTGGTTGTCATTGTCCTGCCGCTACATACCTTTGCTGGAGAGGGCATATATTATTTGGCAGTAACGAGAACGCGATAACAATGGGCGCATTAGACGCTATCATCCCACAGACATCTTACTATTACAAGCGTCTAAAATATCGTTGTCAGGGTGGTAAAGAAAATACTGTTTATATATATATATATATATATATACAGCGCAAGTCGAACCGCAACGACAACAGGAACAGCAAAAACGACATCGGGGACTAAAATGTAATTGGCATTCGATTAGCATTAGCTTACCTATGCATTCAGTGTGCTGTACGTATGTGCATACGTATCCAACAACCGCGGCAACCTCTTATACAAGGTGGATTAAAGAGGATGTACGATGTGACATAGAATAAATGCAGTAAACGGCCCAAGACCATTCACCCCCACTATCTAGATGAACAACACACGAGCAATATTCAGAATCTTTAGACCAAAAAATACTCGTCTACGGCGGCTATAGCATCATTGTTGCTCTGATATTTCTTTCTGGAGAGATATTTAATGAGGTTTTCAAACAGGTTGTTGCTGCGAAGTCGAGATAATATGGGGAATACTCGACTTTTTGGCACTTTAATTCTCGTAATTTGCCTATAGCAAAAAGTGTCGTGTGAGTGGACGCATTGTGGTACTATTATAAGCGATCTTCCCGTTCTCGAGTGAAGTAATAGATCTAGAGTTCGTCGATGGTTACCAATAAGCGCATACGAATCTTGCCGACTCTGTTTCAAATGTTCCAAACTGCTCTCCGAAATTGACACGCGTGTCAATTTTGGTTTAATTGTATCGGCGTCAGTCATGCAGTTTGAAAACTTTTAGCACCGTTTTTTCACACGAAGCTGTGTTTGGCCGCCCAGAACAATGTAGTACACCCTCGATGCCGATACAATTTCGTATAAACGACACAATCCATTTGGTAATTGCACTGTACGTCGGTCGTTTTGTAAACGACGTCTAGTTTGTGCTTAATTTCCGTTTCAATTAAGCTTTTCAACCTTTTTTAACGACAGCACGGTACTCTGCTTCACTGTTTCTGGAAAGTCGGACATGTCACCGTGGCGCGACCCATAGCTAATGCAATTCAAAACCAATCCGCATGAGACAAAATTTGTATGACTTCTGAAGGACGTCTCTCTCTCGGGCTTTGTAGTCGGAAAAGTTTTATAAAATTGTAGACAGGCGATGCTACGAACTTTTTGATCCACTTATAGACTATGCGGCAAACGCCAGCAAACGCGTGGACTATTAAAGCAGTGCAAAAACTAGTTAACCGATCAATGAGGATGATAAACAAAATAAGGGAAAAAGAGTAACGATGAAAGGATACAAATAATAATATAAATATATATATTGAGATATATACAGAAGCGCAACTTTAGGCCAACTGGCCATACTGTGCATTGCCCCATTTTTTATTTTCTCACGGTAATCTAATCGATCAGGATAGGTCACCGCGGCCTCCTCTAAGTTGTACTCACTATGACAACAACAATAGCAACAGCAACAACAACAACGAACAATTCTGTGTATTCTCGTCGTTGGGGATAATCTCGCTACCAATGCGTTAGCGCTATGCACGCCACATATCGCTTCTCGTGTAGCCTGGCAATACAGTAATTTTGGCAACGAGAGAATGACAAGAGTGCACTACACCATGTGGACAAATGGTATAGTGCACACACACCCAACAAATCTCGGTTGCTGCTGTTGTTGCTGTCGTTGTTGTTGTTGTTGTTGCTGCTGGCGGTGCTGTTGTTGATGTTGCTATTGTTATTGTGGACATTGTTGTTGTTGTTGTTGTTGCTATCGTTGTTACTATCGTCGTCTGTATTGTTGTTAGTGTCGTCGTTTCTCTTTTTGCTGCTGCTGCTGTTGTCTTCATATCCATAAAACATAAGGCTTCATCCTGACGTCCCCACCGGAGAGTGGCGGCGGATAGTGAGACGCAGTTGTCCGGAAGCTGTGCGTGTTCCGTTCCCTCACTGCCCCTATATCTCCCCCCTCACTTTCTCCCTCTCTCTCCCCCTTCCACTCTCTCCCTCTTCCCCCTTCCTCTCTCTCACTCTTCCCCCTTCCACTGTCTCACTCTTCCCCCTTCCTCTCTCCCTCCTCCTCTCGCACTACTCGCTGTCACCGTAGACAAGTCTATACATGCAAACACGATATGACGCAGGTGTCTCGTTTCCGATGTGATGTCGTCCACTGGGTACTACTGGGCATGGAGTTCTCGACAACTTCATTCGGTTTCGGCCACCGCGCTGACGGGCACCACGACGGCGACGACGACGATGACAACGACAGCGAGCTTCAGCAAGATAGTGTCACTGATCAGGGCACGTCGTGCCATGTCTAGCGTGGACATCCTAGTTGTCCGAGCTGTACTAGCGCGGGGCTACCAACCAGCCTGACGGTCGCTGACTCGCACACAGACAACGGCAACGGATTTTACCTCGGGGCTAAATATACACGCTCGCACACTACACCCACACACACACACACACAGAGAAACATAAAAAAATACGCGTATATATAAATGCATACATCTAATCTTACTCTATGGGTCGCCACCAACTACACGACTGCAGTAAGCTGCACGCGTTATCACTGGCCTCCTCGGGAACAGGCTTTTTTTACAACGCAACTCGGTCCTCGTCGCTGATGTCGCTGCTTGTGCTACAACCGCCATCGCCACCGCCGCTGCGGCTGCTGGTGCAGTAGTGATGAACTTTATGTTCACTCGGGACAACATAGTTGACCATCTCTCCGCTCCGTTGTTGTTGCTGTTGTAATAGATGTCGCCACGTGATTTGCAGGCGCTCCGATAAGTGAGCCTAAACACAATTCATTCTCCAACACGTCACATATATGTATGCATATATAATGCATATATATATATATATATATATATATATATATTTATATGTATATGCATCTAAATAGAAAATATTGTGACGATGTATCAATCACTTACAATACGTTTGCATACTCGGCAGTGCTCGCCTTTATATATATATATATATATACATATATATATTTATATATATATATGTATACATAAGTAAATTGGGTACACAAAAGTACTGATATCCAAGTAGAAGCACTACCGCTAATCGTCATATTATTGGCTCTAGAAGTGAAAAAGCACGTGCTGAATCAAAACAGCGAGATGCACCTTACTAGCAGACGTCAGACAATTTCGATAACGACGTACACTCGTGTGGACTCGAGGCATATACAAATGTAGACACTACTACATTTACTTGGCACCAATATTCGAGTGAAATTATTCTATCGGAGGCGTGCAGCAATTCTTTTGTATTGCATGGACAGCTTTTTTTGCGCGAACAATCAAAATTGCACATTGAAACATGTTGGTACGCGAGCTCAGCCACGCTACGAGCTCGACAAGCGGCGCCAAGCGTTGTTAACGCGACTTCTGCCCTCTGAACCTCTAGATATATATGATGACATTACGTTGCACTTGCGCCAGCGACTTGGGGGGGGGGCGCAGGCCGAAGACAGCATTTCTGGCCGCCCATCTTTAGGGCTCCCTTGAGTGTCTCTGCCCTCATCGCCGTTGCTTCCAGCAAACAGTTTTGATGGCGATAGTGGGCGTATTAGCGCCGCGCCCGACACTGGTATAACGACAGTCGCCGCAATTCGTCGCTACGCCGCTCGTATAATTTATTATTTACAAGACGCGACTTGAAACAAAGAAAACCTGTCTTCAGAAAACAAAGTCCTTCCCAGGTCGTCAGCTGCTGGGTCCGTGGCCGCGTTTACACACGATCTACGACGACCTTTCTTCCTGCCACCCTGTTTCGTGCCTCCAACAAGCTCCGACTCCGGGCTGTAATATTTTGACCGACCCGACTCTCCCGACGATGGCATATGGCGTGCTGTCGACATTCGCTCTTATACGGTGCTTGTTTTGACGATCTAATTGGGCTGGCTGAAACGAACGAACGAATTGCTGGTCCTACCGATCAATCTACTTTTGTCCACTTCCACGTCCGACTTGTTCACGGTCGAGCATCGAAATTGGTCACGCCGCCCAGGATGGTGAGACTCTATAGTTGCAAACGCATCGTTTCGGTACGAGTAAGAACGCTTCTTTCTTGATAGGGTAGAAACGACAGTGTTTACTTTTTGTAGTTGTTTAATTTTTGTAGGACCGCGTTGTAGGCCGTACCTATATTTCCATACACGTCTATTTTATGTGATATTGTGTGTAGGTATGATATGTGGTAAGCAGGATTTCCTAGCGGCGCTCTAAATGCAACACTTTGCAAATAAAAAAACACCGGTAAAGCAAAGAACGTCGTTGCTTTGGTACCGAGTGTGCATCACCGTGCATTTTGGAACATTGCGATAAGCCCGTTTACGAATGTGAAAAGTCGATTTTTTTACGCAATCGTGGATTCGCATTACCAGTCGTGCCAGATCCATTAAAGGGGTCTGAAAAAACGTGTGGTAACTAAGCATTTGCCAACATAGCTGACTACGAGGTATATTAATTATGCAGGTATTTGCGCGGTACTGTTCATTTATTTTTTTTTCTTTGTGGTTTATGCCATTTTGGATGCCCGTCACAAGCAATTTCATAAGAGCTAGCAAGCTGGCAGCTTAATTTAAATGGGATTAGTATTCCTTGTTTAGTCTCATTCGATCTTCTTCTGTCCTGATTTGGTTTGCCTCTTTTTCTTTTAATTTAAAATCTGCTCGATGCAGGTGGTAGTGTGGAGTGCTTAAATTAATGTATACGAGTACACATATATGTTTACTTGGACAAACCCCTGCATACCCGTAAGTAGAAACGAGAATGCAGATACAAGTTTACGACTTCACAATGGAAAAAGCGGCCGCGGCAAATTATTGCTGAAGATTATTCTTATAAAAATTGTCTGCTGGCCATTTGCATTGGCACAAGGTCAGCGAACGCACTGGTCAAGGGTAACACCTATAGATGTCGAAAAATTTGTTTGTTCTGTAAAGTGTTGTTTATTTGAGAAAAAGCAAACGCTCTTAATCGTACTTGGAAATGCACGCGTGTATATATATATATATATATATACGCGTGCATACAAAATAGTCTACTAATGTCTGTCTCAATGCCGTCAGTAGCTGATCGCCACGCGAATCGTGGAACGCTGTGGCTAGTCCTTGGACTGCGCATGATTTTCCGCCTAGACGACCGCGTACTCATATGCTGGCTGTGAGTGCGACAGCATATGGGGCAAAATGTTGCACAAAGTCTGTACATCATGGGATACAAACGCGACGGAAGTATAGCAAACTTTTTGCATAGACCCGCGTCGGTTGACTGTTCGGCCCTACTAGTGTGCCATTTCTAAATGGCGAAATCGATCAAAAGGCCAAAAACTTGAAACAAGTACAAGCTAGTTACGTTACTTGTGCATTTAAACTTAGACGAACGCAACACGCTTAAATTGTTCAAACGTCAACCTTAAGACATCTTAATCAGCGATGAAACGTCAAAACAACGGCAGATCGACAGCCTGTTGTAGCGCGAGGGCAACATTCCATTCCAATAAGGCCAACGAAGTATTTTAGCACGATTCTCAAAATTCTTCCGTATGGCATTTCACAATAGTATCCGCTTCTAATGAAACAAGCAAAATTAGCAAGTGGACTAAGCATGGGAACCTTGGTGACAGACGTTGCCTTCAGTCGCATATTTTTTTTACGCTTTGACAACTACATGTTAGACGATCGTAATGAGCTAAGTTGCCTGTGGCATGATATCGTTATTCTCGAGACCTAAGCCATTCAGTCTGAGGCATGTAACCATGCTTTCCTTTCACGATTGAAGAAAGAAGCTTGCCTTTTGTAGCAGTTCGCTCGGCCATTACGTTCTATTAAGCCTTGGCAGCACGCATTCAACTGGGATCACCAAGTGGGCGTAAAGCAGTCGCACGGTAAGCCAGTGGTTGAGACCAATCCGTGTAATAATCAAAGCCTGCAGTTCTTAATTGGACTACCTACAATATGACAATAGTAGATTGCCGCACCTTACTCGACATCGTATTCCAAGATCTTCGTGTTGGAACCAGGGGAGTGTCCTGACCTCGAGTGGGTTTGCGCGGTCTGGCCAACTTTCAATCTGTAAGGAAGGTAGAACCATATGATGCTTCACGCGTGTTACAGGTGCATCACGCTGGAATGAGAGTCATAGCTACTCCCACGCGCTTAACTTCACACCCTCGAATGATGTAGGCGAGCTCAGCAGATGCAATAAATACTATGTGTACTAAACCAATACCGCCATATGCAATAGTAATACGGTCATGCCCGCCTAGGAACCAGCCTGTCGTGTACCAAATATAATTTAAAATAATTAGTGTTAAATAATTGCTTAGTGAGACTTTTTATTGTGTTTGTACTGACGGAGTAAAACTATGAGAACCTCCTACACAGCATATAATATTTTTCAGACTGTATCTTTAATTGCACGCTTGAAAATGCCTTGAAACAAAATACCGCCTTGTTGCAGACCTAGGGGCAGATGTGTATCAGATTTTTGTTTGATATAAAGCGACACTCATTAAGTGGTATAAGGCTTGAACGTTATAAGACATTCTCACGCTCATCGCGTTGATTGTTAGTGCAGGCTAAAGCATCCTTTTCGTTTTCTTAAGGGCCTATAGACTGTAACGATTGCTATTCCTAGAACTATGTGCTAGGCCTCCAAATACTACGGTAAAACTGTAACAAGGTACAACGAACACATTCTCCAGACAGCAAATGCCAGAATACTCTAGAAAAACAGACATACAATAACCATAATAACAGCAACTTCTAACCATTTCTAGATGGCGAGGAAACCATTCTTCGTACACAATCGTGCATAGATAGCCTCCAGGGGGAATGTGGTAAGATGCGTACTGTTAAGGTAGTTTGCCTGAGGATTCTCCCAAACCTAAGGCTGACACTAGCTGGTCTTCTGTGAGTTCAACGTCATCGCATTAAAAAAAAAACGCATGCCGCACACTTCACGCAGTTAAGGTTTATTCTCGGCAACAACACGGCCACATGGTGGGTGGGATGGTTGTTGTTCGCAAGGTCATTACTGTCCCTCTTTTAAACATCTAGGAAGCCCCCAGCAATGTAGGAGGACCGAATATCTCCCTCAATCTTCCGCTATAGTTGGGAACCTGCTGGCAGTGGAAGACGTAGGTCGTAAAAAATATAAATATATATATATATTATATATATATATATATATATATGTATATATATATAAAGAGCAAAGTGGTGCATAGCGTATATCACCGGATTCTTAGTACTAGTAAATGTATTAGTTCGTGTACCATGTAACGTTTCCAGTACCTGTAAGTTTGGGGTACCGCCCGGCAGTGGCTAGTTCATGACAGAATGAGCTACAGATGCAAATATTTGAGTCGTTTCGTGTGTGTTTATATGCTGCTTAGTTAGCCCTGTTAAAACTTTAACGTTTACCTTGTGACAGACGCCGTCGTTTAGAACTAGCACAAGTGTAGTAACCCTTCGCGGTGAAACAGAATCCCAATTTAAGATGTGTTCGCCAAATATTAGAGTAGTGACATTTTTATTTGAACAGCTATATGCAGGTAGCTCGATAGGTAGGTCAATAGTGTCAAGCATTGCCTTCTCTAATGAGTTTCCTGGTGCCAGTTTAAATTAGTCAAGGCCAGCTCCGCTCAGGACGCAATAATATAGTGGCATACAAGATGGGATTGTCTATTTAACGACGCACGAATGTGGCACTTCGGCTAATGTTTATTAGTGTCCGGCCACATTGTCAATCCGGGAGCTTGACATTTCATGTCTATATAGTTCCTACGCACGCACTGTATGTACATATGCATGCGTGAAAATCTTTTTCAAGTATACGAGAGAACATATTATGCCACTTGTCTGTTTTCATTTGTATTTTTTGCAAATTTAACCATGTTTATGATCTAAAGCAACTAGGACTAAGTGTAAGCATTAAGAGGAGAACACGCGCCATGATAAATGAACATCAAAGCCTTCAGATGACAAAACGTAGCAGAATCACTTTACTCTATGGCTCGAGATGCAGGTGACGCGTACCGAGTCAAATATTGCTGAGGTCCTAAGCCGAGTGAATAGCATGTACGCACATAATAAAATGAGCAATCAGAACCGAATTTAGTACTCATGAGTAATATTGTACGTAATGTCAAAGTATTTTCTGAGAGAATAAAGACTTACTATGTGTACGATATGCTATACGTCACTTGCAATTCGTCGGTTCCAGTCGTGTTTGCTGGCCTCAATGTCCTATTAGTGACTGCGCCTGCATAATTAGCAGTTCTTAACGGCCACCGCAGTTTAGAGCACCACGAGTTCTACCAAATTATAGGCAAATATGTACTGAAAAATTTCCACCGTATCCGTTAATGTTAGTGATTTTGCGCTGTTGAATCTCAAAGGCTCGCCGTTCCTTGTCGTCCGACTCTATAAAAATTAAATAAACACGCTCGATTTGTGTCTTCGCGATGAAAAAATGGAGGCACTTCGCCAGCAGTACAAATGGCTGGATACCAAACCTCTCACTGGCAAAATACTACTAAAGTTTCCGTTAGACAGTAATTTTTTTGCAGCCGTTGCAGCAGATAACAATTCAATATAAAATTACCTGTGATATATATATATATATATATATATATAAGTAAATGTAAGTGACAGGTCGGTTTGCATATATACAGAAAATACTAGCCAACTGAACATTAATATTTTTCAGATCTAAAAGCTCATGTACTTTAGCTCTATAATTAAGCAAGATTGCACTACACGTTCATGTTGTGGAGCTTTCAACGAGAACAGACCGATTAACCTAAACATTTTTAGATGCACCACCTCGCTCCTCGTGTCGAATTAGTTGGAAAAAAATCGATCTCGGCCTGACCCCAGGTTAAGGCAACCTGGCTTTATGTCACGTTTTCTGTTGCCAAGTAAACGCAAATGAAGAATAAAAAAAGGCGTTCAAGAATAAAAAATAAATTTGCTAGGCCAAATAGGGGGTATTTCAAAAATCAAAATTGGAGAATTATATAGAGGTGTGAAAGAGGCGGCTAAACAAAATCGGGTATAAATATGTATAGAACGCGACAGTCGCTTTTCGTCGTAAGTAGACACTCTAGCCTGCGCTCTGCACTTATTATATCATAGCTAATTTAGTCAAATATTGCGTACGCCTTTCAATGTTGATGCGAATGACTGTTTGGCAAGCCAGCTATTTTTCTAGCTCCAGCCCCTTCTGATTCACAGCCAATTTTTCGATCGCTCCCTATCGCTTTTCCTATCTTCGTTGTTGCTATAGAGACGAACACGGCAGCCCTATACGGCTACATACCACTACATCCACAAGTACATCGCACTCCGGCACATTCTTGCATCACTCTCTGACACGTGTACGTATGGTGAAGCGGTATCTTGTTTTTCAATGAATCCGGCGTTGCCGCGGAGTGTTCTCCAAGCGTTACCGACCACTACGAACCAAAACCGGCGTTTCTGTTCGGTCTGCAAGCGCTCGCTCGCGCATTTTAAGTTCAGTTCCACTCCGTCCGTTTGCTGTTTTATTTATCTCCATCCAACACTTATTCGTCATGCTTCATTCTTTAGCGCGAGCTCGGATCTCTTTTTATCCTCTGACAAACACTTCCAGGCCGTGCGCCGTCTAACCACATCTTACCCAAAATAGGATGGAAGGGGCTATTCCTCCCTATTTTCGTCTCTCTCTCTCTCATCATGTCTTTACTTCCCTCTTATATCTCTCTATCTAACTCTGTCTTTCTTTCATTCCTCTGCCCTAGTGTGTGGCTTGCCCTTCTTATTCTTTTCGTTTCCCTAGGTTTTTCATTCAGCCTCCTTTATTCTACGTTCTTCGCTATGCTTCACTTATCTTGTCTCCACGCTTGCGTGCCTCCATGAGCCACTACTCGCCATTGGGAGAAGCAGCAAAAAGGAGTAGTTTTGCATCTCAAAGTCCTCTTTTGGCGGCTCGTGGTCGTCGTCGTCGTCGCCATCGTCCCTCTTCTTCTCTCAAAGAAGAGATGTCTCACCTATATCCTCTCGGTTCATTCACCTAACGAAGCGGGCTTCTTCAGCTTCGTGCAGCTCTTCATGCTAGACGGCAGCTACTGCTTGGCCTTAGCGTCACCGCACGTTCACTATTTCTTTTGTTCTCTTCGCTATCCTTCAGGGGTTGGCTGTCTTTTTTGGTTCACCTTTCCCCACCCACCTGCTCCTACCTCAAGAAGTGTCATATTCTATGCTACACTAGAGACTGCGCCCGACTGCACGCCGGCCTTCCTGCCTCTCGGCCTTTCCAAGCCTTTCTTCTGCTGCTGCTGCTGCGATCTGCACGTGTGTTGCTAGCAACGGGTGCTGTTGGAAAATACCGAGCCTTGCGCTTGCAACAATGGCTCACACATACTACTTTACGCTGTCACCACTGCAGGCCTGTCTTCTGGGCATGGCGGAACCGAGCCAGTGGCTGCCAGTCAGTCAGTCCAAGTAGGTCGGAGAGGTCAGTGCTTTTGATTTTGCTGCTGCTGCTTCTGCTTCTGCTGCGGGTGCCGGTGGTGCTGCAGTCCACCCGTACCACACACACACACACACCTACCTCCTAAGCATTGGGTTCGTGCGTTTGTCTTGTCCTACAAGGCGCCCCACGACAACACTACATGCGCAAGCAACGCATTCGTCTTGTGTCAGGGGGGAAGCAAGACTGTGAACATGCCCCTATGCGTCAAGCCGTCTCACGGAGTCTTTCCGGGGTCATTCTCCATTTTCTTGCCCGTTTTTCTCTTCTCTCTATCTTTTCTCTCTCTGTTATCCCCTCTTTATCTCTATCTTTCTCTTCCGTCCTCCGTTGCCCTTCCTCTCACGTATCTTCATCATCCCTGATTCTGATCTATTACACCTCCTTGCTTGTATCCGTTTTACGCAATCTTTGTCTCATTATCTTGGCTCGTCACTTTACGTTCAAGTTTGCCTCGTATACGTCTGTTGTTGCCGTTGCTGCCGGACGATGCTACGGCTGCTGCTGCTGCCGCTTGCATCGTCATCCAGCGCCTAGGTTAAACGGAGTGAGCCAAAGGAAAGAAGGTCCTCTGGTAAGTCGTCGTTACTTGACAACAACACTATACATGGCAGCAACGGCTCTTTCAAAATGGCGTCGTCCTCTTCTTCGTCTTGTTCTTCCACTTCTGCAACTCTTTCATCCACCCTTCAGAGACGAGCTGGCGGATTTTTAGCGTTGTTAGCGCCGCCGCCGCCGCTGCTGCTGCCACTGCCGGCACCACTATCACATCTCGCAACAACCAACTCGCATCAACGATGAGAGCACAGGCTAATCATAGGAATTCGAGCGGGTCGGTCCGCTTTATCGTGAGGCCGATCGAAAGAGAGAGACAGGGCAGTAGAATACAGAGTTAGTGACATCGAGAAACAGGGCAGTAGAATAGCGGGAAGAGAGGGAGAGAGAGAGAGGAATAAAGATAATGAGGCCCGAATGTAAGAAACGAAGAAAAAAGAGCGCCAGAGAGAGCCGGGGAAGGTGCACTCTTGCCGTTAGGTATGGGCTCGCTCTCTGCAACTCTAAGTAACGCAGTTATCCAGACCTGCGATACTTGACGGTCAAAAGGCAACGCCGCACAAAGATGGCGCCGACTAGCGTCGTGCAAAACCCACACTCAAAGCTAGACAACCTGATCGACCCCGTCCGTGGGGCTTATGATGCGTCAGGACGATGCGCTTCCCTCCTTTGGCGTTTCCCCCCCCCCCCCCTCCTTCCTGCATCCTATAGTAATCCCCATGTTTCGATTGAATAATGACGTCAAATCACATGCTGTCGGCCATAAGCTGCGTATAAGTAGAGTAATGGATGCATTGCTGAAATGGGTTCCAGCTTCTTATTCAAGGGGCGAGGAGGTGGCTGGGATGGAGCAATAAGCTCAAAGAGGAGTTCTGGAATGTGGACATCCCAGTGGATCTTGTTCGCATTCTTTGTAACGTTTGATGTACTTATGTTTGATGTACTTAATCGCGTTCCTATACTTGTAAGCCATACGACAAAATAAATTAAGAAGCGCGTCTTCATAAGGCGGGCGAGAACAATCTCTGGCATAAAGCGAGCCGATAGAACAGAAGGAAATATGATAACATATGGTCTTGCTAAAAACATACTTTTCTGCAGCGAATTTACATCGCTGATGTGTAGGGCGACAAATGCCTATGTAACCTTAGGCTGCCAGTAAAGCGACCTCTGTTGATGACGATGGCGTTTAATAATGTTTTATTATTGAAACAACTTACAAATAGAACTTCCAATAGCACTTTTTTATTTTCAAAACTTTGCTCTAGGCATACAGCGCTGTTAACTAATTAACTGAGGTATCGGCAACCCAGCCCTTTAAACTAAACGCTTACTAACTACTTGTTGACGGACCAGTGAGATTTATTGCGAAACAAGTAATCTCATGTGTAATACCGACATAATTTGCTTAATTCTTGTTAGATAAATATCTAGAGTTTATATATATATATATATTTATATATTATGCGGCTCTTTAGTAGGTCAGATACCGCGGACGCTTCCACAAATATCCGCCTAGTTTACATGACAAAGTTCCTTCAGGGTTTGGCGCCAAGTTCAGGGCCGCGTGCACCCTATACTTTGTTGTACAATTTGGCTAGAATCATACAATAGGATAAGCGAAAAAGTACTAGCACTGTTTTATCTATGCTGTTATAGATATATACTATTATAGATCGTTATTCGAATATATAGATACCAAGCTAGATACATACACACCGTCTTGTGCATGCTGTTCGAAAGTATGAAGAAGAATAGTGCATTACTAGCAAGCTCAAATGCTGCACATATAGGCAAAGATTAAAAACAAGACATCCTTCAAACGGTCTTCACATTTTACGGAAGCCAATCCCGACAGGATCAAATGCACATTCCCAGGAACATGCATGGCGTTTGGCTCGTGTCACATGTGGTCCCCCAAAAGATATACACAGTTATGTTTTTAGGATTGCTTTTATTACAGTGGTTATATGCGTCTATTTAAAAAAGTGACGCATCCATCCAAATACGCCAATGCTTGAAGGCCTACCTTAATTAACAATCGATATCTTAATCGATACCTTTTTGTAGAAATATTGTACTAATTTAACCGCTGGAAGTTTATAGCTATATTGTGACATCACCACCATAGGCCGCCAACACTTGGCCACGAGAACGCAAAGTGCACGCAACTGTCTTGATCTTTGTCCAGAGCCACGAGAATGAGAGAGTCTTAATTTATGCATGCTTTACAAATATAAAAGATGAACACAGCTGAGGTGATCTTCTCGATCTCCAAGTGTCGAATATTATTCTGAGATAAAGCGGTAAGCAATTTGCTTGTCCGTATTTGGTCCAGTCGCTGCTTTTGAAAAAGTTAGTATTGTTGTTTTTCGGTCTAGAGGGCGACGACGAAGTTATAAGACTTTACAGGAGAGGTTGTGGCAAAGAGTCCATAAAAAGCGCACGTTCTGATTCTTTGCCCGCTGTCTACGGCCAAATAATAAAAATATTGATGAAATGAAAAAGCATTATAAACGAAATCAGTGCACCTAAAGCCGATTTGCTTCTAGTCTGGCAGTATGCCCCCCCCTAGAATTAGCTCTTCTGGTCTCTCTAGAATTATCCTTCTGGTCTGCCCCCCCCCTAGAATTAGCTCTTCTGGTCCCTCTAGAATTATCCTTCTGGACCCTTGTGGTCCCTCTATTAGCGTAGTGCAGCCTTCTGGCAGTACTAGAGAAATAATGTTTGATCTCATATCTAACCTTTTTCCAAATTAGCTTTAAAGTTTCCTGAGAATGAAGGTTCGTCATTAGTGGAGATTATTTCATTACTTTGAAAAGTCAACGCACATGCGGGCAAAAAAACATTTAAAAGGCAATACTGAAAATATGGGTACATTTTTCAGTGTCAATAATATTACATATTACTAGCTTTCAGAGAGCGGTACTGCTGAACACTCTCATTGAAACTAGTTTGCTGTTCTCATTATTTTGTATTCCATAAGGCTAAGCAGATATCTTGCTCTATAAAGCCCCTATGGACACCAACGATCCCAGACTAGAATATGTACAGGCGGTTGTACTCCCATTGGTTGAGTTTCTGACGTGAACTGAGATGAAGTTCGACACACTCTAATAAACCTAGTGACAATGCGTTGCGACCTCGGATAAATACTCCATTTAAAAGCTGTCTTCCACTTAGATGCCTTAGTCGTCATTAAAGTTCGTCTTGTTATAGAGACGTTTATGTCATGAGTTACGGCGCCGATGCAACTTCGCTATTCGTTGATACAATTTTTGATGGCCAGTTTTTACATTTTAAATTGAGTAGTTTGAACAAGACAAACAATATACGCTGCGTTCTTCCTGCTCTCTCTCTCTCTATATATATATATATATATATATATATATATATATATATATATATATGAAATGCAAATACAGGTTTAGTTATATAACTTCGCTATGTTAACACTTGGAGTGGACAATTGTCTCCACGCTCTCGTGTGGTCACGGGTTCTCTAACCCAGCGTTAGCCCAGTTCAACAATGTGCCCCGAACAAGTGCTGCATTTCCCCGTTGAATGTCGAGCCTCTGACGCAAGAATTCGCATGTTCTCGAGTTTCCCGTCAAAAGATTAAGGCTTCTACCTACGCTAGATATATATCTATATCTATATCTATATATATATATATATATATATATATATATATATATATATATATATATATATATATCTGCTAGCAGTTGTGATGTTCGAATGTTTAAAGGCGGGTGAATAACCAGTGGTATGCAGCCACGGCTTTTCCAGAGCAAGTATTACTCCAACGCCAAGTAAGCCCTCGTGCCCGCCAAGAATGCGCATTTTGTTGCGCCTGTCGGAGCCTGTGATCCTAGGCTAACTAAGCCAGGGAACGTAGACTGGCCGACTCAGTGAAATAAAGTGGGACGTTGTGAAACTGTGGTTAGCACACTCGGAACGGTAGGAGCGCGTGGCCACAACCATCGAGGTCGAGTTTGCCTTATCCCTTACAATTACACAGAAACGCTGAACTGAAGCTCCATTCTAAATGACAAAATTCGTGGGGACGGCGGAGGAGAGAAGGTGGTGTGACGTCACCGATGCAAGGGCGAGAAAGACTGCTGGGAAGAACAACGGGAACGGGGAGCGACAACCTGAACGACACTGTCCAAATGAAACGAGCCGATGGTGGTTCAGCAAGTTCGCGAGATTCGGTGACAACAAAACCGACCGCGCTCAAAACTAAGGACATCAGGCGACGATTTTATTGTGGTTCGGCAACACAGAGACAACAAACACATCGATTGCAGAGGGCAGTGGACCAAATGTGGTAGGCGAATTAAAAGCTTATGCCAGACCTAGGACGATCTGCGTCTTGAGAGTGGCAAGATTGGCGCAGAGTTTATACATCACTCGTATATTATACTTTACAAACAGACGTGCATATATATATATATATATATATATATATATATATATATATATATATATATATTTATATATAATTTAGTTCTACATATACATGTCAATCCCGCGTACAACGCACCCTAGTTAATAATGTGCAATGCATTTTTAGGTCTACTACGAGTTCAAATACATGCATCCTGTGTTTATTAGACGAGAAGTGTAATCAAGACATATGTCGCGCGCACGCCGTTTTTCGTATGTGGTTTCATATGCATCACATGGCTATGCGGCTTAAATTGTCTAACAATTTGTGTCAGTCAATCTGGGTGCGTAGTTTAATCCAGGATACGATCACCTCTTGAGTCGCTAATATAGCGAAGTTTGAATGAATGTAAAGCTTAATCCATTAAATACAAACTGGCAACCAGGCAAACATGTTGATCAATTTACAGGCGCGTTATAGCACCTCCGCATCTATTGAAATTAGACATACACGTCATACAGCGTGTAGACGTGCACGAAAATCACGCAGTGATGAAAAGCGCTGCCGTCCCAAAGGATATCAGCAATTGTAACAATTTCAAGTGCATCGCAGAAAAGGCCATAACCCGTGTCTGCCCGCTCTTGTGAGTGTGTTCACACCCTACATATTACAGAACGGTGTTTATTAGATTTTTAATGGTCTAATTGTGCTAAGACACTCATTCAAGTGCGCATGGTTGTTTATTATATACGGCGGAATTACACAAATCTGCTATTTAAGTTTGGTTTTGAATTCCTGACCAGATAACTCTAATACACATCTGAACAGATGAGTAAATCTGAGATTTATATTTACCAGGCGATAATTAAGCATCGAGTAATTTGTCACAAGCTTTGTATGCAAGTGTGTTACAACATTGTTTATGTTAGAATAAGCTTTTTTCGAAGTAGCCCCAAAAGGGGCACGGTTCCTGCTATAGTGTGTCAGAGTCTGGAGAGTTACTGTTGGCTTGACATTCGACTTAAATGAGGCACCGTGCAACAAGACACCATATTTTGAATGAAAAAAAAATAGTGTAGATCATTAATATATATGTTAAACAGTGTTGGTCCGTGATCAACAAAAGCAGGTTGACCCAAACATTCCGTATACTTTGTACGCTGTTGCCTGTCAGATAAGTGGTCTTCAAGTATGTCGTATTTTGACTTGCATTACCCTAAAGCTTTCGATTTTATTTCCTTTAGAAAGCGGCGTAACAAAAGGTGACTTCAATATCCTGGGGAAAATTCCAGTTTGAACAACGCCATTATGGTTCGTGGGCAAACCAGCGATCGTTTCTACGATTTATTTTTGTATTTACGGTAAATACCTTTTTGTCCGAGCAGAGGTGGAGACAACATACTTCATCAGCTTAGGGAAAATCTGCAGCGATTGAGACAAGTCTGCAGGCTGTATTAATCTCAGAGAGATGTTTCCTAACCTTTGTGGCATAGGACTGGTATCCGAGGTCTGGTACTTCCGGATGTGTCAAGCTCGGTCTGCAGAAACCCCTTCAAAATACGAGAATAATAAAAAAAACGCACGTTGCGCCGCTCTTTTAATAATGGGGGTAAATTCATATGCATTTTTCGTTCAGCCGCGTGTGGTCCTGATTTTTCATATCTAGCTATACACTTACTTTACTCAATAGAGTACATTTTCAATATGTAATCCGTCTGCAGTGGGTGACTTCGGTCGATTTGTTTTGCCCCTGGTCTCGCATGCGAGAGGATTCGTTTCCCTGTCTCGTGTGTGATGTGAGGGTCAGTGCCCGGTTTGCTGCCCGATACGCAATCGAGCAGCAAAAGGCCAGCCGACAAAGACAAACCGATACAATTACGGATCGACGGCTCACGGGCCGCCCCATCAGAAAATACATTGACGGTCGAATTCATGCAAGACGCTCGTCGGTTGAATACGTGTTACGTCGAAATCAGACCAGTAGTTTTTTTGTGGCGCCCAAACCGCCTGACATATGTATCTCTCACTGTATTTCGCAAATAAGGAAAGGTCAGCTTGGCGACAATGATGAGAATAATGATCATGACATGAAAGTTGTAATATTGAAGATCGGCGTCTAAAGACGAGCGTTCCATGCTAAGAGCGAGTACACGCTGGCCTATGCTTTCTTGTCCAGGTAGATAGGTGCACGTTGGCTGGACGGGCAATCCCCAGCGGTCGCTGCTACTCCATGCGGATACAGACGCCCAGCCCGACCACTTCGAACGAACAGCTTCTTAAATTGCTGTCGTCTACACGGCTAGGCTTGTATCCGTCGTCGTTGCTGCCGCAGTGGAAAGAAATACAGGACCAGGCCTCTCCACGCCGACTGCCGCATTGTACGCATGCCCGCCCCATGGTCGAAACGTCGCTTGGGGTTTGCTCGGATGTAACGAAAAAAACTAAGTAAAGCCCGAGCCACCGCAACCGAACCGCCGCCCAATGGACATTTGTCTTCTCAAATGAAACTAGTCGGATAGGGAATAGACAAAATAGGAAAATAGACAGGATAGGGATAGAGAGAGGCATGCTATCGGTGGCCGGCAAGCCCTTGTCGGTTGCCGAGACTACACCTAACAATGACAGAGCATGGTTTTTTTGCTCGCATGTTGCACCCTTGTACGATGGTGTATCTCCGATGAAGTCAATTGTCTGGTTCGTCGATCATTTTATTCTTCCACCGCTGGCTACGCTTCAGGTTTCAGGCGCTTCAAAGCTATCGTCCGAGATCGGCGCCGGGCATTAGTAAGTCTGTCAAGCCCGGTAACCTCCTGACAATACAGGCGCTTTATCTTATTAAAAACCTGTTACGGCCCACCAGGTCGAAGGTGGGTCGAAGGTGGGCCACACTCACGCATGAGCATTATTTTAAAACCAATGATGGAATAATTGCGCACCTTCTGAAAACTGAGGATTTCCTCTATTGGGTCAGTGCCATCAGAGCTCTATATATCTAAACACTACTATTAAGTGAACCAAATATAAATATTAGTATTATTTTTATTTAGATACGAACGACTTTGAATGCATACTGGCCCTGAAATCGTAGCCCATTGTTTGTTTTTCTTCATAAAACAGACATTGTATCTAACTGAACTTCTGTAATTTCTCTAATTATGTAATAATCTCTACATGATGGTGCTAGGGCTTTACCTAATGTGATATCAAAATAAAAGACCGATGATTAGTTGCCCACGCTGTTTACTTATTAGAAATTTCAAAATCTTGCTTAAGAAGATTTCGTATAGCTATTTTATTAGTAACTCAGTCTATTAGCGGCTATTATAGCTGTTCTGATATATATATATATATATATATATATATGTATATATATATATATATATTTATGTAGATGGGGTTAGGAAAGGGTGATAATGAGAAGCTAGTGTGCAACATGTACACCATTTCGAAGCCTCCCGTATAAAGCAAAGAAAACTGATAGACGTCTCAAATCAAACCGTGACGACGCCATAATGCGGCGGCGGCGGTGGCGGTGGAGCCGATGACGATGATGAACATCGTGAGTGAGTCGCGGGCACTGTAATTCTTCAGGCTGTCGTCTTTGCTTCGCAACTTGGGTCGCTATCGTTATTACCGCGTATGAGTCTGACTATCATCAGTCAGCAAGGATGTTTGCTGGGTAGCCTAGACAGCGCGGCTCTCGATGCGCTGCGTATCGCCGTACGGCATGAGGAGGGTGGGCAAGGACAAGGCAATGATCGCCTCAGCAACAGCAGCAGCACAAGATACCGCTGCTGCTGCTGCTGCGGCTGTTGCTCAAGGTGATAAGGCCACCGGCCTGCACACTTGACACACTCGACGTTGTGTTCCCCTTCATCATCGTCGTCGTCGCCTTCGTCATCATTATGGCACGTTTCATTAGCAATTTGGTGGTGACCGCCGTGTCGTCCATGCGTCCGTGTTGTTCATGGGGTGTGCACAGCTCACAGTGCGTCGGTGGTGCTGTTTCTATAACGGACTAATATTAGTTGTAGTATTACTACTATTATTATTATTATTACTACCTGGCCCAGCGCAGTTTCTGTCGTCCGCCATCGCCACCTCGGCCACCACGCGATAGCCGTCATCCGGTCCGCCCTGTGAGGGTTGACTGCTCATTGTTGGTGGCCGCCTGGTGTCACGACGATGATGAAGACAGACGATAATGATGGAAGTGGAGACGACGATGAAGAAGAAGACGAAGAAGAAGAAAAAGAAACAGAAAATGTCGATGGTGATAACTATGGTGAACTTGGCTTTGACGATGGAGGAGTCGAGGGAAGACACAGAACAATGACAGCCCCTAAGGCCTAACAAGAGAGTTAGAGGGGGAGAGAGAGAGAGAGGCGGGTAAATGACGAAATTTAGAGAGGACTTGGGTGGATCAAAGCATGGAAGACATAAACAGATCGAAGGGACTAGGTAGAGAAAGGAGAGTGATAGACAGATAGGGAGGGGTGGTAGATAGATAGTCAGAGATGAGGAGAGGTAAAATAATGACACAGAGAGAGAGAGGGAGAAATCATGAAGTGCGACAACGACGTTGTCGACCGCACGGCCAAGAACAAGAAGACGCGAAGGATGAAGGCCGCGAGGAAAGGAGGGTGAGACAGAGAGGACGTGCAGTTGTTGTTGTTGTTGTTGTTGTCGTTGTTGTTGTCGTTGTTGTTGTTGCTGTTGCCGTCGTTGTTGTTGCTGCTGTTGTTGTCGTCGATGTTGTCGTTGTTGTTGTTGCTGCTGCTGTTGTTGTTGTCGTCGTCGCCGGCTCAACGGACGAACGCGTAGATCGAAATGTTGATGATGGTGACGGTCCAGATCTCGGCTGATGACACGTGCCGCGTGTCATCCAGGCCGCGTGCGGGGCTCGCCATGCCGCACGGGCGTGCTGCCGGGCCTGGTTGTTCTGCACTTCATTTATTCTTCAGCTATTCGCCATTCATTATTTTCGCCCCTCGTAAGCCTGGAATAGGGGCCGAGAAGGAGAAAGATGGAGAGAAAGAGAGAGAGGGAGATAGACAGAGAGAGAGAGCGAGATAGATAGAGAGAGAGAGAGAGAGAGAGAGAGAGAGAGAGAGAGAGAGACGGAGCGCGCCTCCGACTCCTTTACGGAACGATCGTGAAAGAGTCGGCAGGCGGCAGAAGAGACTTCATTGGCAAGTATTCACCACGTACGTTCGCCGGGAGATCAGCAGTGAAATCAGCAGCAACGCGCCATTCTTTGATTGCAATTAGCAGCCAGCTCAGCGCTGCTGTAATTAACTTGATCCTCTAGCTACTACTAGCACTGCTACGTTACTACTACTACGATGCTACCACTGCTTCAACTGCCACTGAACTGTTTTGAGGTCAGGATGCGAATTGTCGAGTCGAGTCGACAGAACACTCAGGCAGTCCCAGACACACCGACTAAACGGGACGCCTTCTTCATTGGGGTGATGGTTTTTGTTTGCAGCGGCTTGCCACACCTCACTCACACCTGACTGTGCCTAGCGATACATCTGAAGGCAACGTCTAGCGTTCGAATGCCTTGTATGGATGTATAGGGGCTCGCTCTTCAAAGCCAGCAGCTGCTGTTGCCTAAGGAGTATGCGCGTACGGAAGGTCTATTAGTAGTGAGTCGTCCGCATCACGAGTCGTGGTTAGCAAACAAAATTATCACTGTATTAAGTGTAGGCGTAATGAAGCCTGGATACGCTTAGAGTACGGGTGGCCGGGATTGGCTCTACGCCACTGACGCTCGAGGCGACGCCGGGTGGGTCCTCAGTGTTCGAAACGTGTCTCGTGCTCGTTCGCCCAATCGCCCGCCCACCGCCAGTAGGGCATGTGCTGGCAAACCGCTGCTAGATGCCCTCCGCAACACTCGCCCGTATGGTGGTTGACAACACTTTGAAGCACAAGCAACAGAAGCAGGTGCGGACCGACCCATTGACCTTCCTGCTATTCCTCTGGTGGCCGCCTGTATAGAGCTCTGACCGATGCAAGCGCCATGGGGGGGTGCCGAAGCACAATTTGCAGGCGTCGATGATCACGTTTCCTATAAAATCGAAATCTCTAAGCCAGCTCCCCATTACCGAGCTCACCGGGTGTCTCCGTGGCGTTTACGGGCGGGTCGACACGTCCGAACACACCCTGCTCAATCAGTCATCGGCAAGCGCTGGCGGCTCAGGGACTGTTACGTTGCGCCGAGCCGCTCACGTACGCGGCACAGTAGACGGTAGCTGAAAACCGCATGGGAACAGGACAGTGCAGCCGAATCGGGTAACGACTCTATACCACACAATAGCCACTATCATTACATTTCGATAGAGTCAAATATCCTGGTGTGGCCTACGGAAGTTTGACCGGAGCGCCGAACCTGCTTCATAAGTACAGAGACACGTCTAACTGACGTCTACATAAAATGCATACGCAAGAGAACATAAATGCGCTCCTGGCTTCAAGTTTGGGATCCTGGGATCTTGCTTGGATCCTATAATGTCATAGATAATTGAATCAGTATTTGTCTTTTCTAAATGTGATATATTCCCCTTTCTCAAAATGACCTAGCAGAACAAAGTTCGAGAATCTAAGCTAGCTCCAGAACAGTTACGCATTCCGCCGTTCCCTTGGACAGCCAATGCCTCGAGTTTTCGACCTTTAACGTAAGAGAGGAAAGGCTTTTCACGCGTAAAATAAAAACGTAACCATTGTTAGCCATTTTACGTTAAAAGTAAATATACGGTAAGAAGAGGCAACGCACAAACATAGGCATATTCTGGCAAAAGGCAAAATTCGATCAACGTGCCCGCTGACAATCATCTATAGACCCCTACAGGAGTGGGGGTTTTGCATATGGTTTTTGCTTGTCTGCGCGTGCTAGGATGTCCGAAGCTTTATGCACCGCAACAAAGCTATACGGCAAGTAATCCATATGATGGCCTTGAACAACTTCAACAAGCTAAAACTCATTCAGGGCCAGTGTGCTACAAGGAAAGATGCATACGTAGCCTTACCATAGGTGTCATTATCCCAATATCACATATAGTTCATTAAATGCGGCAGAGAACGTTGTGGACAACTTAAGCTTCACCCCCTAGTTTGGGAACAAGTGTCAGAAGAACACAATGATTTTAACGATATATATATAAAAACTGTTCAAGATAGCTCCCATTGACAAACTTGATGATTGCGTGACCAAAAACGGCACGCTACGTCTTTGTGCGTGCCCATCTAACATTATTGTCCAAACTAACCTCAGAACAACACACGACACAGGATGTGCTGATGTCGCCAATGTTTAAAGAACGTCGATTGTGACTGTGTATATGTATATGAGTATTTGCAAACGTACATACCTTACGTTCTCGTGTACGCACTATCGGTGCATGCAATTCAAAATTTAAATAGTTACGTGTGCAAAGCAGTAGTAGTAGTAGAAGTAGTGAGTCGAGCCCGGTGGCGTGGTGGCTTAGGTCTGCGCCTCGCAACCGGATGAGACACATAGGTGCGCGGGTTCGAACCCCACCGTTGCACATTTGTATTTATGGGGGTCCGTCTATGAAGCAATGTGAAAAACAATTCCGTGGACGTTAAATCTTGGCTGAGGGTCAGCCCGAAAACTCTACTTAGTAGAAGTAGTGAAATGTATTCGCATAGGGCTTCTGCTTCTGTCACGTATGGTGCTCACGCAGCATCATTCGTATTGTCTAGGTACCATAGTGTGAAATAGTCTCATTGTTAACACAATGTAATTCGCCACCGGACGGCCTAGAAGACGCGCCAAATTCCACATTTACTAACATACTACTTCAATTACTCATCCTCACGCTACAGCCGACAGAAGGACGGGTACGCTAGATAAAGTCACGTCTGTATTGAGTGCTCAATTTAGCCCTAACACCATCAAAGCAATCACAATCACCTAGGTGATCATCATAGGAGTAAAAAAAGTTCACCTCGATAATGGAATATATTATTCGCGTACGCGTTCCACCTTACTGTAGATAGAACTGAAATCGATGAGAAGCGACCAAAGCCAATACGCACGCTATCACATACAGCACCACCGCGTGCGGAATTTAGAGCAGACAAAATGAGATTACCAGAATGACGGGACTACGCCGATCTCCAAGTATCTATGTCGATCTATGTGGCAACTAAACGAAGGCTGTTTACGATAATGTCTAAAGCTTTCACCTGGTTGATCGAAATGACGCTGAGAGCGGTGATCGCCAGGTTGGGAGGCTGCCGGCATGCGTGCTTTTATTTAAGAGGCGGTTGCCAGCTTGGGATTGTGTGATGCCGCTAGTGATCGGCAAGTTCTCAGCCGGGCGGACTCCGATACCTCAATGGTTCAGTGTGTACAGGCAATAAATACCACAAGCGACGTGTAGGCGGAGCAGAACAACCCAGTGCCCAGTTGCTGTTGAGCTGAAAGTGAGTTGAGATCTTACTCAAATTAAGAGTTTCGTGCCGGAAAGTAAGACAAAAATAAGAAAAATAAGACAGAAATACATTGAATTCAACAATATAATATGTACTTTTTGTTTTATTTTGTACTGATCTTTTTCAAAGTGCAGACTTATTCGTTTACATAATTGAACTACTAGCGTTCTTGTGCCGTGTGTGCTAGCGCACCGTATATATATATATATATATATATATATATATATATATATATATATATATATATATAGGTCATGTTATTGAAGTGGAGACATCGGCTAATGTAACGCGACTTTAGCTGCATAACAACAAAAACAATGCCGCCTGGACTTAACGACTATTGCACGTAAGTAACGTCTGTGCATGCTGCAGCCAGCGCAACCAACGATAGAGTCCACCAGTCAGAGGCTTACAGAAGCGCTGCGCTTAGCGATGACAGCGTCAAGATAAGATGAACAAGGTCAAATAGTGGAAATAGCTGGTATGACAAAATGGCATATACGTTGCGGACGTAGTGTAGTAGTAAAGATGGTTCTGGTACAGAGCAGTAGTAGTAGTTGAGAGTAGCATTTGAATGCAGGATTTGAGGCAATGTCTCCGGAGGCTCAAAAACCCGCATGGGCAAACAAGAGCTCTCAGAGATGTGTCGCAATACGATTCTAGGGGAAGGGAGTGAAAGCAGGCAAATCTGGCTTTAGTTTCCAAAAACCGGACAAGCCGATGGACATACACAGCTCGCCTTTACTGTAGATATGGCCGAGGTATTAAAGAAGAAATTTGCTGAATGGCTAGTTAACAAACCTAATAAAGCGGAGAAGAAAAGTAGAGCCCTTCGGACTGCCAATTTAGCCTGCGCAAAGAAAGTTCACCCGCTACGCAGCTTTAGAATAAGTGTATAAAGTCGCCGAAAACCAATGGCTAAAAACAATTGAGACCGAAAAGTTTAACTTAATGGTGCACTTCAACGCAAAAACGCGTATTAACAGTATTCGTTGTGGGATAATTCGACAAGCCCTCGATAACGGGCAAGCAATCCATCAGATCCTCGCAAAGCTATCCATCGGATGCAAAACCGGGTATTGTCGAAGAGGGCTTATTGTACGATGAGTCGGTGCGAGTTCGAAAGGCGTCTGTGCTTTTATATTGTACAAATATTTTGTACAAAAGACCCATGCTATAGAGCTTATAGATACATGCTTTTGTACAACATAATTGTCAAACTGGAGAAGCTACCGCTACAAGGGCCGTCATATTCGAAATAAATCAGCGTTGATTACTGAGGCAAAAGACGACGAAGAAGCCTTGGAGTATAATGTCAACAAAGGCGAGGCGCACAACATGATTTCAAAATGAATAAGAAGTAACTCTCCGACAGACCGAATCATATATGGGAGATAACCAATTAGAAAACTGAACCCGAGCGCTGTCAGCCAAAGGCAACGCACCCGAGCAGAGGCAGGTGGCAAAGGCAGGTGGCAAGATGGACCAGGCTGCTGATCTCAGATCATGCTGCTGCAAAATCATTCCTTAAGAGAGCGCGAGTTCTACGATAAATCAATCGTGCTTAACGGGCACGGATTTGTCCAAGCCAACAAATTCCCGGATTAAATCCGAAAGATCTTGCAAGAAAAGAAGGCCCCCGAAGACGTTAAGAGTAAACATAACCTCATGCTGAGCCTGATATGCTGAGCGGGCCAGACGAAGACCGCTAGAAATCAAGGACGTGAGTGCCCGAATCTGCCTTTGCTCCTCCCGCTTCTCCTAATGCTAGGAACCGCACACAACGAACGACCAACGATCTTGTAAAGTCGAGTGTTGATGCCATTTCAATAAATTAGAAGACTTGAAACGTATTCGTCGTCGTCGCAATAGTAATAGCAGTAGTAGTAGTAATAGTGGTGGTAGTAGTAGTAGCAGGTAATAGCAGTAGTAGCAATCATTGTATTAGCGACAGTAGTAATAAATGGCGGTACTCGTGGCTGTAACGCACCACTGCCAACGCCCCCTTCCCGCCGGCTAATGGGAACTACGTGCCCGACATTCACCGCCGGCCAGCAGCCGCGAGCATATCCTACTCTGGTCGTATTATCATTGTTATTCGAGAGGTATACATATATATGCCCCCTGTATATATGCATATATATATATATAGCTGTGATGTATATGATGAGAGCATGGAGAGACAGACATAGAGTGAGGTATCGAGAGACAGGGCGAGAGAGAGAGAGAGAGAGAGGGGCCTAGTACTTCAAGAAGGTAATATGTGTAGTATTGCTAGTGATAATAATAATAATAGTCGTAGTAGTAGTAGCAGTGGTCGTTGTAGTAGGCAACAGCAAATCAGCAATCATGCTATGCTGTACCACCGTCGCAAGAGCAGAAAAGCAGTCTGGACGGTGAGAACAGGTGAACCAGACAACCGAGCCACCAACCAACATGCGGGCAGATTCCGTCATTAGGATGAGATGCTAACGACAACAACAACAACAACGAAAACAATAACACAAATAACAACAACAAGAACAATCCGAGCAAACCAAAGTGACGATAACAGCAGCAACAACAGCTGTCCCTGTTATTGCTGTGATTGTTCCCATTTGTGCTGCTGTTATTGTTGCTTTTGTTGTTACTATTGTTATCGTTGTTACTATTGTTGTTGTTGTTACTATTGTTGTGGTTGTTGCTGTGTTGTTGTTGTTGTCGTCGTCGTCGTTGTTGTTGTTGTTGGTGTTGTTGTTATTGGTGTGTGTTGTTGTTGGTGTTGTTGTGTTGGTGTTGTTGTTGTTTGTTGTTGTTGTTGTTGTTGTTGTTGTTGTTGTGTTGTTGTTGTTGTTGTTGTTGTTGTTGTGTTGTTGTTGTTGTTGTTGTTGTTGTTGTTGTTGTTGTTGTTGTGTTGTTGTTTTGTTGTTGTTGTTGTTGTTGTTGTTGTTGTTGTGTTGTTGTTGTGTTGTTGTTGTTGTTGTTTGTTGTTGTTGTTGTTGTTGTTGTTGTGTGTTGTTGTTGTTGGTGCTGTTGTTGTTACTGTGTTGTTGTTGTTCTTAACCCGCGATTGCCACGAGTTCCGCGGTCAATGCCTCGCTAACTCGAGAGCGAACTCAGGAATCGTATGCACAGTATCAACGCCGCCAGAATCATCAATATAATTTTCATCATCATCATCATCATTGTCGGCAGTTTACTACACGAGGTGGTGGCGGCAGCATCTATATATGTAGATGTGTTTATTATGCTGTCTAAACGATGACAGCGCCATAGAAAGCGGCCGCGGCGTCGTGGACGTGGTAGCCGATAGTGAAGGCCATGAAGGTAGAGATTGTAGACGCAGCGAACGAAGGTGCAGTTATACAACTGTGCAGATGATTATGAGAACGAGTTTGCTATGCTAATGCCAGCCATTGTTTTTATTGTTGTTGTAGTTGTTGTTAATGTTATTGTCGTTGTCGTTGTTGTTGTTGCTGCTGCTGGAGGTTTGTCAGGCAGTAGTTCAATAATAGCAGGAACCAATAATTAGAAGAGAAGAGGAGCACATTTGCAATCGAAGGGTCTACATGCATAGATGACTCCCCAGGCCAGCCTCACACAAAACCCAAATCACGGTGGGCTTCCTGAGCGGTTGACATGACATCATCATCAATAGCACGTGTGAGACGCGCTAACGTAGATTCGCTCACTGTTGCTATTAAGAAGATGTTCAAGCATTTAGATAGGAACCTTTTGAGAAGACCCGGAATTAAAAAGTGATCAGCGTGAGCTGGGGTACAATTAACAATTACAATATTGAGTACAATTAACAATTACAATATTGAGTACAATTGCTCGTTAGGAGTTACACCGTCGACTTTGTTATAGAATGAAACCCATATATGAGCACAGTACATTAAATACAACCAGGCTATTATGCGCATGGGTGTACAAATTCACATCATCTATATTGAACGTCCTGCGTATAAGGTTCCACGGCCATGCGCTGCCGTGTGCTGTATCGGTCACGTGCTATATTTGCAAGTCGGTTGTATATTTGCTTATATAACCGTCCCAACTGACGGCATGCTTATTTACCATTTTTTTGTTAAACACTATAACTGAATATTACAATATGTCTCCTGTTCCAATTTAACTTTGTTCCGACAAAAAAATGTTAATGCAGAATAGCGTTTGCCCTCGTCTGGATAGATATATAGTGCGTGCAAACATTCGGACTGTTTCGGCTATCACAGAATCTATAGAATCTCTTGTTAGAAGAAATGGTTGCTTCCAGGAGGGTAAATATTGCCAGTCATGTAAGGGCTAGATGTGAAAAGTGGAAACATTAGGCATCTCGTATACAACATACAAACTAAGTATGGCCCTGAACTCCTGTCCATACATTATCCACATAGGCCTGTGAAAAATCCTCCTCAAGGTCATAGAGCAAAGAGGCCAGGACAGCTAAGGCATTCTCACGTTTCATGTGAGAAGTGTTACAGAAACTATGTACCGCTACAAAAAGTCTCCACTTTCTTTTAATATCGACTGCGATAATTCCGCTAAGAAGATTATCGCAATTTAATCCACGCTGACGTAGGTTTCAAATTAAAGTAGTACTACAATAAAATCATTTCGCAGAATGAAGCTTTCGGGCCGTTTGGTTGCTTTGACCCTGTTTGCGGCATAACCTACATTCCGTTATATAAGCAATAATTGCGTCTACAACGTGAACACAATGACGTCGCATCGCAGGCAACACTCGTTTCTTTCTTTCGCGAGACATCTATATGTGCCCTCCCGATTATGGAATTTTTTGTTCAGCCTATGGCAAGCATATATATATATATATATATATATATATATACATGCCCTCTACGATTAGACAGTCGGAGAAAACACTTGATATACGCCTATAAGAATGTCGCTGCACAACGACGAGTATTTCAACGGTAACGTGTACTCAACTTGAGCTGCTATTTAGAATGAAGGCTGGCTATAGTGTTGGGCCGATTTCCCTTTTCGCCGGCTAGACGTCTTGAGACTGACTTGTGGGTGTTCCTTGGAGGAACGCTGAACGGGCAAGCCGAAAAGAATCTGTAGCGGCGGAAAAGCCTTGAACCTCTCCGATCCGCCGGAACGTCTCATTCGTCAAGGAACGCCAGGGAACATGGCATCTCCATCTTCTTATTTCTTCTTCTTCTTCTTCTTCTCCTTCTTCTCCATTCATTCATCTTTTTCAACTGCCAGGTGACAAGCAAACGAAAGACTCCTGGATGGGTGGCCGACGGGCGCGTCGAGGTGATCCCTATCTCTGTTGTATGCGTGCAGTGTGTGAATGGCCTGGATTCTGCAGCTGCGTATACCGAAAGTCAGCAGTTCATCGTTTCGCAGCCGTCGCGTATGAACGCCAAGACGAGCTCGCTTTGGAAGCGCTCGTTGTTACTGCTGGCGCCTTGATAGACAGACGGCGCGAGCAACAATGATAATAACGGCTGAAATAATAATAATAATAATAATAATAATAATAATAATAATAATAATAATAATAATAATAATAATAATAATAATAATAATAATAATAATAATAATACTAATAATGAGGACGAGGTGAGCCTAGGCGGGTACACGTTTATTTCCCACAATTGTAGGGAAACACCAAAATATTGAATAAATAATAATGATAATAGTACTAATAATAATAATAAAAATCTCAGCAACAATATGTTTTGCAACAAACCACGATTGGGACCCCGACCGGTGTGTGTATGTGCGTGACTTCCCAGGACGGCATCTTTTGTCGGCAAGTGTTTCAGAGTGCCAGAGAAGGTATTATTTTCACATTTTACTTATATCACCTTTGTTTCACACGCATTGAGTCTAAATAATAATAAAAAAAAAATTCTTACTTAGACTGCTATCAGCTGTTTTCGACATGTCATTCGAGAGAAGCAGCGCAGCGATGTGTTCGCAAGGGGCAGGCACACGCAATATAGTTCGCTTGGGAGCATAGTCGACCGATGCATTTTGGGTACTCTTCGTAGGATTGTACATATATATATATATATAGGACCTGTGGAAATTCCCCGGCTTTGTTCGAAAGTGTCGAAGTTATATGTGGCCTGTTTTTTCAGCCACAAATCTCTCTACCAGCGTCGAATGACCAAGTCAAGTGCGTCACCGAACTGCTCCATATTGTCTCTGATGCGTTTGCCTGGCACATTTGAACACACAACAGGGAGCAAACCTACGATCCAGAAGAAGCACTGCGGCTAATTAAAAGCCACCCAGACCACGTCGCCACTCATTAAGGACAATTGCCACTGACTTGGAAATACTGGAAATCTGAGGATCCTATTGCTCGACAGCCCAAACCTACATGTTTCCAAGTATTCAAGGGCAGCACATAACTCCTTAGAACTGTATCTCGTATACCTGCTAAGCGGATCAGCGCTCTTTGTCGAGGATTCACGGAAGAGATTTACATTTTCAGAAACGACAGCCTACAACAAATTCATAGCATAGGAGGATCAGAAACTGGCGATTGTGAGCTGCCTGACCTGTTTCTCGACCACAATCAGGACAACGGAAACGTTGTTCGTAAATGTTCACTTGCCACCGTACATATAACCTGTTTTGCCATACATAGTGTTCATCTAAGTTTACGCGAAGTCAAAGATTGTTTAGTCAGTGAGCCTAATAATAAATATATGTGCAAGCTTTCGGGTCGGTTTCTGGCAGCCAGTATCTCCTGACGGTGTGCGCCGTAGCCACCCTCTCTAAATGAACTCTACCGCATGACTTGAAAATGCCCGAACGGAGGGGTCCTGCAGATGTATAGTTGCAGTAGTTCAATGCTTCTGGTCGCTTTGTTTGTAGTTGTCGCAAAGGGCTATGAGCCGTAATTTGTATGCTGGACACTGCGTCGTGTCCCTCTGTGTTACATACGTAGCACCAACAATGTTGGCCTGGCAGCCCTCTGCGACGTGCCCTTGCCATCCGTATTTGAAGTTCCGTGATTGGGTTGCACTGCGGTACAGTCCCTGGCCCGGACGGTCAAAGCTGAGACATGACTTTTGACCTACGGGACAATTAGGGTACCGAGACCAGTTCGTCCTCTGGCTGTTATAGATGAGTAGTCTGTAACGACTCGACGCTGACCAGAGGTGTCGAGGAGTAGTGGTTGCGTTTGCCACAGAGACTCTCGCAGGCTTTCACTATAAGCCTTTATCTTAGAGCGCTCACGAAACACGCCCGCACGCTGTACGGCCTTCGGGACGAGACTCTACAACGTTATGAGAAAACGCTTATAGTGCAATTAACTATGTAAGTCTCTACATATCGTAGCAGCAGTAGTTTGTCCACAATAGTAATGAATTGTACGTACTGTGGTATTACGACACCTTTTTAATATTATAATTCATAAAATGTCAAAATTTGTATTGTTACAGGATTGCATGTGTAATTGCACACCTACTTAGGGTAGTAACTCCTATACGCAACGATACAAACATTCGCATATACACATGTCCATTGGTGGAGTTGTCATTTATGGGCGACCGAGTTGAGGAACTGATGTTGCAGGATTGCCCTAATGTAGGTAAAAGGTACGAACGCCCGCTACGATCCATCTGCATAAATTACTGTTTGCACGCTCATGCGTATGTATTTGTTCTTCACTTATATATATATATATATATATATATGCATATATATGCATGTTACACATGCGTCTGCAAATAGTAATTTATGCACATGGATCGTAGCGGGGTCAGACTCACATGAAGGCAATCCTGCAAAGTCAGTTCCTTGCTTACTCACCACCGGCCACCGGAATTGATGGTATGGTAGCTAGAACGAATAGACGGACGGAAAGAAAATGACGAAGAGGAAAATAAAGCCATCTCCGACAGCAGCGACAATGAGCACGACACCGACGACAAGGGAAAAGGCCCGGCCGTATGCTGGCCGACTGTAGTGATCCATCAACAGGCGCTTGGGCAGCTGAATTCCATTCCATAGAGTCCGTGGAAGGGGCGATTGAGAAAAATAGAGAGAAAACGCGTGTGAGAGAGAGAGAGACATATGGAAGCACACACAAGCCTCGAATGCAACTTGCACTCTGGACTGACCGTGTTTCCACCGACGCCGTGGTTACTATTTCTCATTCGTGCACAGTTGAGTTAAGAAAATGGTCGGTTGGCATTTTCTCAGCTAGAAGTGATGTTCGTGCTGTACGACGAGTCTGTCTAGACTTTGAGGACCTTACTGTTGGGGGGACGCGGCTTCCATTGTGATCCTATAGCCCTAGGCTAAACTAGTAAACAATAAGGTTCAAGCAGACGTTCGCACCTTACATAGTTACTAGTTGAACAACAATGATAACTAAACAATAATTGCCACCATCATCATCATCATTCTTTCTGTACTGAAGAATCTCCCATGGAGAGCTTTGATTTACAGCAAGTTGCCTGGTCGGTAAGCTCCCCCTTACAACGTTCTATGCAAGTACGAAACTTCCAGTTTACATAGTTTGACCCCTATTCATCACGAATTGGTAGTATAGTACAATAGTCTATATCATTTTGCAGCATAACAATATTATTGACACTTGACTGTTGTTACGATGTTTCACTATAACTAATACGCATTCGTCAATTTCATAACAACTTTCGTTCAAGCATATGCGGTGGTGGTAACCACGTTGTGCGGCATATTATAGATCTGTTTTTACGCAATGACAGTTTCCGTTTATTACTGCTTAAAACAGCCCCCTCGACAAAGGCTCATTACAAATATCATGTTGTTGTTGTATCTAAATTATCTGTAGGCTTCTAAGGTTTGTGTACTGATCTCACGTCCAGTACTAAATCTTCTACTAGTGTCTGTTCGTATCGTAGTTTTAGTGTGAGCATCGCTGATGCGTTCTTTGGCAAGTCTAACGTGCCCTTTATGTTTTTAAGTTCTGATATTGGTAAAACGGGGGTGTGTAGGCAGTGTCTTACTGTAAAGCCCGGTGGCGGGCTAAAGAAACATTTTTGTTATAACTAAATTCAGCGCAAAAAGAAGATAATTTAAGAAATTTAAAAAACACTTGAATTTGGCTTCAACAGTAATTGGGTCCGCTGGCGTTTTTCAACGTAGTTTATACAAAGGTGCAAATGTCGTCAGATATACGAGTTCATTGGTTAGCTATAGCCAGATCTAGTGTCCTCCAACCGGCCGGCAAATAACGGCGGGATTGTGCAGGTCATTTAGTTAATTACCTATTCAGTTTGGTCACTTCGCTTCGTCGACTCTCCGTCGTCCGTTTCTCTGCACGCCTAGTTCACCCATGGTGCATCACTTCATGGTTTCAATGCCTTGTGCACTGCGTGCTTATACCATAGTAAAATGTGATTGATGCCTGGTGATCGAAGTGATACCAAGTTGTATTTGTACGTATATTGCAAATAAAAAGGGTTTTAAACGAGTGTATAACGCACTTACATGCTTGTAGTTAATTTAGCAAGGTGGTGCATGTACTTCCAATTAAAATAGCCCCGTAATTAATATAGGCTAGGAGGAGGGACTTATATATACCACACACTGTTGACTACAATGTGTGTGGATATTCTTGCCACTTAAATAATAAATTACACAGTTCACTTTATTCACTCTCTAATAGGGACAAAGATCACATTTTGTTTATTTGGTCTTTAAGGTTAGCACACCAATTAGTTTGATCATTAGGACATGTGTTAATAAACCGTTACGTACAATTAAATTATCTAAGCCTTAATGCGCTGTTTGCCAAAGGGATATGATCGTGATCTTAGTTTTTGCGGATGTGCCGAACATTATTCTTCTATTACGTTTACGAGCGGCTCATCTATAATAAGGCAACAGGGCTATGCTGCCGTGCTGGATCAATTAGAGCTAGGTATCGTTGGCAGAGCCCACAGCAACAAGAGAACCCGCACTAAGCAAGGGGCTTAAGTAGATCTGAAATAAGATCGACGACAATGGGAAGGTCCCTTGCGGCGTGCCCAGTATCGTGTCTCGAGATTCAGATAAATGAGTCGCGTGTATAGTAAGCTGTACGCAGTCCGAAAAGCAACTATATAAAAATTGTGTTTGGATCTTCTTTGTTGTAGAATGGGTTTCTCTGTTGTTGAAATGTTCTTGTTTACCAAATCGAACGCTTGTCTTCATCTGAGAGTTATATTAGAAAACCGTTATATTAACCTTGCATGCCCTTATGTGTGAAAGGTGATGTCAGGAAAATGGCTACCCCGGGAGGGCTTTTCGGCATTGCCTGCACGAGATATAATACTATTTTTGTTGACCTGTCGGCGGAACCTGAGCTTTATTTCGAAAATCTCCTGCCAAATATTTTCCCTCAGTGCGTCGATGCTGTTCGACTTGCTCTACAAATGCCTTAGAGAAAAATTCCAGGGACGCTAGGTCGCCTAACGAGGTGGCCACTCTTTTTCAACTAAACAAATTTGCATAGCGCAGTTCAATGGGATCTACTCTCTGAGAGATATCCGTGGAGAAGTGGCATAGAAAACAACTTGCTGCCGCCAGTGCTGTCATTTTGGTATGGCGGCACATTCTCAACAAATCCTAATGCGGTTCTTGTCGCATATATATATATATATATATATATATATATGTATATATATATATATATAGTGTGTGTTGCACGTGCAAGAATACATCCGGTTAGCGAGTTCTTCGAACTAACTTAGTCACCCATTATCGGTAGAACGAAAAAGACGACAGACCGGCATTTAACTGGTCCCGCCAGCTATCGCGACTGTGTAATGAGAACTTCCGGACAGAGGAGGCTCCTAAAGACGTACGATACTCGCAAACCTGCATTTTCCGACACGTCAGTACACCGCCAGCATATATGCGCGTGCGAAAAGAATGAGAGTTGGACTTATATGGTTTACTCTTTCAAAGGCGTTAAACGATCAAGGTTCACCATTGCTTAGACTCTGTTTTATCTCGAATCCGCGTTGCTGCTCGTTAAGCACTCTCTCAGACTGCATAAAATTAAACATATGATAGACAACAGTTTGTTTTAGCAATGATCCTTTTTATACACTGACGTAATTATGCATGGTAGAGAAAAATCAGGCATAATACTCTGGCATAATTTAATCAGAAATGCTTTGTCATAACAGGTGCCACTATTTGTAGGACCACGTAAATCTTTACAAACATCCGCTTTAGAGGTAGCATCAATAATGATCGCATTGTTTGTTTTTATCCCTATGTTCGATCACTTCCCTTTAACCGCTTATTGTCATACCTAAAAATTATTTCAAATATTTAAAATTGAAATAAGCTTCTTCCAGCGCCCTCACCTTTCGCTCGCTCTACGCACTTTAGTCGCCGATCGCGTACTGACGTCCTTTTTAATAAGTAATTCGATATATTAGAAAATAATACAGGATATCTCTATAGATTAGAGATATACGCAAACGGTCAAGCGTTATTTTTATGCTTGACTATGCGTTTGGGAATGAATTTGTCGATTGCAGAGTGTATTTGATAAACATAATAATTGTGCATATAGATGAGAATGTCTATAGACTGACTCACAGTTTAGAAAACTGTTTTTCTATATAACAAGTGTTAGCTTTGTTATGGTTTGTTTGTAATCACTCTTCCAATAATATCCTCTCTCCTCAATAGAAGGACGTTCGGTATCGAACAAAAGAAATGTATAACATTTACTCTATTTTTTCTTATACATCTAACCACAATTACATTTTTATAAAATCATGCGGTTATCCGCTAAGCAAGCAATTGTTTCACAGTTGCCTTCTTGGTATGACCTTCGACAAAACATTTACGCCATGTTTTGTGGTGCTACAGCCACAGTTGATCATACGATTAAATCTCTATCTTTAAGCAACCCAACGTATATATTTCTATTGACCCTTTCAATGTCGTTCACGGTCCTGCTCGATACCAGGGTATGTTATACCGTTAGACCTCCACACGAGGCCTGCATGTAGTATGACAGACAATGCATATGTGCCAACAACCTAATTATACAATTTCGGTCTTTTAATTGCGGATCTACGTAGTAACCAGTCTGCTCACCTAGAAGCATTCGTAACAATTTCCGTTGTATTCTCGGAATATTTAAGATTTGGACTAGTGATCACTCCATGGTCACGAACAGAAGCTACCTTCTATAAAACCGTACCGCCAATGTGTAACCGTGCTTGTTTAACCAATTAAGTGATCAATGTGCAATACAACACATTTCTTAACAGATAGATGGAGATCTAGATTCTGCGCCAAATAAAATAAATTATTTTAGGAAAGCTGGAAAGCACTTGCCTTAATTCGTGTCATTATAGTAGTATATAGCTTAACATCATCGGCATATATTTTAAACGACATCCCTGGTAGTAGGATATCACAGATTGAGCTTCTGTAGAAATATACAACAGGCTAAGTTATGCTCCCTGAGGGCATCCAGAAATAGCATTTGCACATCCCGAAAGCGTATCATTAACTTTAACACGAAAAGTGTTTCCACGCTGGAAGGTCGCAATCCAGTTAATAAGCCGAGACTTAACGCCGTAGTAAGGAAGGACATTAATTAGTTTTTGATGCGTTACATGTTCAAAGGCCAACTTGGAATCAAAGAATGCTACGTCTATGCAGCGAGTCTAATTAAAGCATTTTGCCCAGTCATGTTAAGTCTCGAGACGCGGTAGAACCGTGAAGTGTCCCGAACGGTAAGCAAATTGCGTTCGAGTTATGAGTGAGTTAGCGTTAGTATTCTTGTAGGTTGTTTGACAGATGACTCATCTCGACAGCTTGTAGGCAGCGACCGTCATTGACACAGGTCGTTTGTTTATTGCATCGACAGTAGAGCTCTTTGGCGCACCGGGGCGCATATCTCTTAACCAAGGTTTTTTAAATTTTATGTCGGGACGTCTTTAGGCATAGTGATAATCTTAGCTTTATTTTCTCGAGTTCGTCCGTTGCAATCGTGCCATCTTCCCAACATATAGTCGTAACTAGGGTCGCGCACGTTGACCTTTCGTCTGGTGTGGTTAAAATATCCTTGGAGCAGCTGGCAATCCGAATCTCTAAGAAGAAAATGCACTGACGTTTTACAGTCATATCTTAATAACGTTAAAGATAACATACCTTCAGCGAATTTTCTCCAATTTTAGAGCAGAAGTAAGATGTGTAACGTGATGTGCTCATATAACTTCTACTTTTTACGTTTTAGTGAAATGTGAAAGCCCACAATACAGCAATGTAAAACGTCCAGCAGTTTAAGGTACATATTCTTGTAGGATATGCATTCACTATATAACAGTTTGTTAGCTCGAGGCAAAGACGTATTATTTTCATACTGTCTCCTGGCAGAGTCCAAAGAGGCTGTATGTGGAGGCTTAGTTGCAACATCAACAGCGACTTTAAATTTCAACACTCTGTAATCCGACCTAAATTGTGCAGTTCTTATCTCAATATTACGGACACCGTTGCCATTGCACAATAGTAATAATAAGTCAGAAATGTTACCATCGTCATGTGTAGGTGGATTCGATCAACTGAAATAGACCAGCTGCCGAAATAAGGTCGAGGAACATCTGTTCTTTAGATAGCTTATTGTATCCAGGTGATGCATCGGGAAAGGAGAAGTCTGGAATGACTTGTCCTTTGTCGGTCTTAGCGCAGTTAAAATGCCCGATTGCTATGAGAGTTCCGTTGGAATCCAGAAATGTGCAGAATCGGTGCACAATGAGATCATGTTGTCTCGATTAATCATAGCTTAGCCAGTTATATCTTGGCATAAGAACGTCAACCACAATATGCTTAAAGTAGGCATACACTGGATAAACTAGTGCATTTGGTAGGAATAGGGCTACAGGAATAGCCTTCTCCCGTCGCGGAAGATACGTCTCGACGGTAGATACAATAAATGCCAGAAAAGCTCAACTCGGCGTAGCTAACACTTTCATTGATTCATGTTTTGGAAAGCAGACTCACAGCAGAGCTGCTGCAATCTGTCAATAGTTCATTGTTTGCAAATCGAGCGAGAATTCCAGGATATTGCGGTAAGAGAAGCGACGATAGAGGCGGCAATGGGAAATAGCGTTGTGATCCGAGGTCACTGGGGATTTAAGGACAGATATCAATTCGATCATGTCCGGATCAGTCGTACGAACTAAATTCGTCAACGTACCCTGGGGATCACTATTTGATGTAAAAAAAAGAAAAAGATTGAGCCGGTTTCATTCGACAGATGACTGACAGGTTTGTATGATTCGATGAATGACTTGCCATATTCTGAACTTGGAAATGATTTATGCCATATTCTGGCCCAATCTGCTCGACGAGGACTCTCGTATCTACCGGTAGATGTGTAATTGTAGTCACTTGTTGATGTAGACTATTGGTATATTATATAACCAAGCATTTATAAATGTTAGCCTCTATGGTTTTTGAATCTGACAGATAAACGTTTGGCCAGTCGATTCTTGGAAAGTTGAAATCCCCAATTAATAAAATTGGTTTAGCAATATCACATATACTTTCCAAATAATCACATAGTCTTGTGTGCGATTCTTGCGCTCCGACAGCGAGTCAGCATTCGTAGCACAAAAACATGCCACCTTGACTAAACATGACATCGTGCAGAATTGTTTATCACATCAATTTAACTACCGCAATTAAGCATGACCAAATTGATGCGACAAGTATTACGGCGAGGTTTACCTAAAGCACGTGCAATTGCTGTACATAGTCACATCTCCATAACCACTAATACTGCAGCGTTTGTCAATGCCAATAACGTTCGTCACAAATGTTTTGACACAATTCACAGTCAAGCTGTCAACGACTTCAACGCTTTTGGACAGCCCATGTTCCGCTTGCTGTAGCTGCTGCTGTGCGCCATTTGAATTGGTTATTTTCTTTCTTTCATCTTGCTCCTTCTTGCACTCTGTGTCGAGCACTGTCCACTGGTGCCGTTAAAGAAAAGCGCACAAAGCTGGAAGCTGTTTCTTTAATCGGCTGTGACAAGACTCTGTACCTTAGCCGATGCTACATTGGTCACAGTAAGTGGCATCTCGCTTTGCAGTGGGAAGGAGCAGCGGAGTTCGAATCACTGCAGGCTCTAAGGCCGTCCATAGAGCCGAATTTAATAAATAATCTACATTTTTCTTCTTTAGATTGCAAGAACTGACTTTGTTAAGCATGCACCGTTTTCCTAACATTTGTACAAAAGTTCCTATAACAGCTGTTCTGATTCGGCTGTTCGTCCACAATGCCACCAAGACTGTGGTGGCATTTCTATCACTTTCTCTTTTTGATTCTCTCTTCGCAATGAATGCACACGCAATGAATCCATCGCATTTAGGGTCTTCCAGACTT